>ML976978.1:835156-888949 GCA_010015675.1 Byssothecium circinans | reverse complement strand
GTAGGCTGTTGATAGAGGCTTAAACATCGCAACGTTAAGTGGCTGAAGCGTATGAGTTGAATGAGGAGGTAGGATAGCAAGGAGGATCCTATTCTGATCACAGTAGTTAATAAAGTCCATAGTAACATGAGATCTGTGGCCATCTAGGATTAAAAGTTAATATAATTATTAAGTCTTCTCTTTTATACAGCGATTAAACACCTGCTTAAGCTAGGCAAGTCTAATATCGTTGTTTGTCTAGCTAGAGGATGATGAGGTAATAAAGACTTCATAATATCCTACCTTGATATCCTCTACCTAGCTTGATTGGATGCCCTTGTTGGCGGCCTCATAGATAAGGCTTAGTAGTAGAGCTGATCCATTAGCGCAGATACATGCTAGGAGCGTGATCCATGCGTGATTACTATCCTAGAGTGATGCCCTAACCTCCTTCTTCTCCTACATTCGTCTACTAAATATCCTCTTTATTCTACTAATAATACTGATTAGGACGCCTTTTTCATCTATATTATAGATATGACAAGGATCTATGCGATATTGATTGATCTTGCTGTGTAGAAGGTTAAAATAGAGGCGATATTTATCCTCTAAATTAGCTTTGTGGCGATTGCTGTCCATGCCAACTATCTATTATGAGATGAGATGAATGCTGTGTTAGTTAATAAAGTGGGTAACCTAGCTCTCGCTGACTGGCTCCTTTGCTATCGTTGAGGCAAAGTTCCGTATCATCTCTCTAGTAGGAGGTATATGTCTCTCAGTGAGTCTTTTGATATATCGTATAAGCTCCTGCTCTTGCTGTGGGGTGAGCTTTTGCTGGCTAGAGTTCTTGACTTGTGTAGGGCGCGTTATCCCTTGATGCCTTCGGATCAATGTAGACCGTACAACACCATATTTAGTAGCAGTTTTCGTGTACGATAAAGTTTCGCCTGGCTTTAGTGATTCAATATCATCAATCGCAGCTTGAATTGGATCCATATTGGTGGAGTTGTCGCGTGTTGAAAGTAGGGTGTTTTGGTGTTGCCCGCGCATCACGCGCACGGACACGTTATTGGGTCACTACTGGTTTTAGTCAGCCGACGCACGGGCTCACCTGACGCACGATTTTCGCTGAGCACTGATATCTGCTTTTAAGGCCGTATAGCTCAATATAAATTATAATATCGCGAGATTTTACAGAGTAGTAGGCAGTCAAGTACGGAGAATATTTCTATGCTATCAGCTAGTCGTGATACCTCGTAGGGAGGTTGATCTGCCGCCCCCAGCGATTGGTGGGCCTGGGGGCTGGGTTGACCTCAAGAACAGATTACTCGCCACCAGTATCATCCTGAGGACTAATAGATTGTTGAATCCTCCTTTTTTGAGCTTGTTTAGCAAATTGGATGTCCTTTTTAAGTTGCGCAGCCGCCTGCTGAGCATGCCTATTGTCCTCTACTTCCTGCTTTTTCCGTGCCTGCTCCTGGAGTCGTATCTCCTGCTAAGTAGCCTTTATATGACGTCGCTCCTCTATTAGCTGCTGCTTCTCTGCTTTCTCCTTAGCCTTGCGCTTAGCCTCCTCTTATTTTTAAAGTCTCTCCTGCTCTGCTGCTGCCTCCTTTTATATTTCACGATCACGAGCTCACTGAACCTTGTTTAGGCTCCAGAAGATTGCTCCACCATCCTAATTTAGAGGCAGATCAATCTGCAAAGCCCTGCCTCTCTGCCGACGCTTCTTCTCATTCACTAGCGCCTTTTTAAGGCCTTGATTCTCTAGTTTTAAGAGTATATTCTTAGTTAATAGCGAGTGAATCGTCTGTGAGAGCTACTTAGCCTTGTCATTATATGCAGTGTTAAAGACTGCTCTCATGAGCTTAGCAATCCTCCTCTAGTCGTTAGCTGAGAGCACTGACCTTAAGCTCTCGCTTAAGGAAGGCCTATCTGCCCTAGGGTTGCTGAATCAGCTAAGGATGACGTCAGGATTAAAAGGATGGAGACCGCAGGATTCAAAGCCTAAGAGGATGTTCTTAGCTGTAAAAGCTTGCTCCCACGCAGCCTAGAACATGCGGAAGAAATCTCTCTTTGTTATAGTAGAGAAGACCTAAGATTCTTCTATAAAGCGTGCTATCTCTGCGCTGTACGCTTGAGAGAGAGGCCTAAACAAGCAGACGTTGAGCGGTTAAAGAGTATGAGTACTATAAGGAGGATATACTACTAGGAGGATCTTATAATCATTACAGTACTTAATAAACTTCATATTCACATGGGATCCATGGCCGTTGAGGATGAGCAGTTGGTATCGCCGCGGTGGAACCTTTGGTTTAGTTTCTTAATCAAAGATAGTCTTCAACCATTAAAGCCTAAGGTTATCGTTCATCCATCTACTAGGAGATGAGGCAAAGAAGGCCTTGTGTACTGTAGGATTAAAATCCTATAGCCATAAGTCTTGAATGTTACCCAAACGCGCTTAATAAATAAGGCCTAGGGACAGTGACGATCCATCAGCGCATATGCAGGCAATCATCGTAATCCACTCGCGATTGCCGTCCTAAACGATCTGCCTAACTCCTCCCTCCTCATACCTCCGTTGAGAGAAGATCCGCTTTATCTTTGACAGGACTCTAATAAGGAAACCCTTCTCATCCATATTATACATGTTCTCTGGCTGAATATCGTATTCTTCAATTTTGCGCTTTAAGAGCTCAAAATATAGCGCGTATTTAAAGGCAGAATCAGCTCTCTTTCTCTCCTTGTTTATACCGCTCGTCCATTTTGATACTAGGTTAATTTGGTGGCGCTTGATAAATCGATCCGGCCATGCCTTGCCTGCCTTTCTGCCGCTTATCTCACTGGCAAAGTTGCCTATCATGTTCCTGGTAGGTGGTAGGCCTTGCTCACACAGCCTATCAATATACTGTACAAGCTCCTGCTCTTGACGGTTGTTTAATAGTCGCTGATTTTCATATTGCTCTGCACGGGAGCCCTAGACCCCGCGCCACCTTCGCGACAGCGTTGATTGATTAACACCATACTCTCTTGCAGTCTGAGTAAGATTAACTTTTTCTCCAAGGTCCAGGGATTCCAACGCTGTCAACGCTGCCTCAATTGGGTCCATATTGGTCGAGTTAGTATTATCTTGAATTTTGATGATCCCGAGCCGAGTGTGCGCCAGGTGAGCCCGTGCGTCAGCTGACTAAAACCAGTATCGGAAGACCCCGCGCCTCCGCTTATACCCGGCCCTATCCGGAAACACCATTGTCCGCTCAAAGAGCAAGACTGAGAATGCAAGTTGGGGCGCATGTGGCACTGCAGGGTTTCAACTCCAGCACGCACATTTGCCAAGCCTGTCGCCAAAATGCCGGCAAGGTGGGGTGAGCAATCGCGCAGTATGAACCCTGGCGCAGCCGTTTTCCGGCCCAGATTTGCTCATCCTGGGCATAGATTTGGTCGCGTTGAGAAGGTAGGGGGAAAACAAGGCGACGCCCTGGTGCGTGAGGCAGATAGCATGGCGGGATGCAGTGCCCTTTCCCATCCCTTTCCCATCCGTTGAGGCAAAGATAACGCTTCCAGTTAGTTCACCCCTCATTTTAGCTTCACCCGCGGATGCTCACTTGCGAGGAGACGGCCTATCCGGCATAAAATGTCGCCGGCATTTAGACTGTCATTGGATTTCCTCGCCCAAGCCTTGCCTATCTCTCATGAGGCTAGTGACCGCCTGCTTGAAAAAAGGGCTCGTCTCGCCCGGTCCGCCCACTGGCTTGAACTGCGCGAGGCCGTCCATCAGGAGATGGAAGGCGACGAGTCCACGATGGAGTAGAGGGTGGTGACAACGGCGACTGTCTGTCTCTCTCGCCCCTACCTGGGCCTGGACAGGACAGCGGCAAGAATTACATCTGAATTTCGCCCCATGCATTCCCTTAGCTTCACGACCGGGACGATCGTCGCGAAGAAAATCGACCACGATTCAGACAGGACGTCGTGAAGGGGAAATACAATTTCTGAGAGAAGATACATGTGATCTGGGGTGCGAACATCGATGGTGGAAGGAGGGCTCAGGTGCTGCATTTGCTCAAGCGCCTGCGTTTGCGAATGCTTGCCAGTTTTCCCTCCCCACCTGCTGGTGATGAGATCTTTCGCAAAACTACTCTAGAACACTTTACAGACTATTACCAGCCAATGATCCCTTGCGTTAACAGATTGCGGAGAAAGATTTTCCCTGGAGGCGGAAGGTGGAGGGGTCCGAATCCGAAGCTGTACGATGAGATGAAAGGTCACCGAGGTACACATTTTCTGCTTGAATCCCTTAGCAAAGGTGTAGTCAGTCTTTCCAGAGATGAGTTACGTACGGATATTTGGTAGTCTTGAGTAATAATCGATGTGCTCGTAGAGGAGGACTTATCGCTGTGAATGGCACGCTCAACCATCCAGCAAACTTCAATAAATATATCAACACGGAAGCGCCCGCAGTAACTGACAGCAGGCTGAGCGGCGACGCCGCTAAACCTAACAGCGGAGCGCCGCCGACACGCAGCAGTCCAATCATCGCCCGCAACGCCCTGTCCGACATGTCGACTGGCTAGCCTGCCGGCTGTCACTGGCTGGGCGTCAAGGCAATGTATAACTTTAGTCGCCGTGATCTTCAATCACTCAAACGATGGTTGAGCAGCTGAGGTGTTGCTTTGAAATCGTCATCGCGCTCGGGACGGAGCAATCGCCGTGAGCCCATTTGACATATTGTATGCGCGCTGCGGAGCGCGATTTCGTGCAGGGCCGCCCCGTCGATAGGTACCTCTAGCGGAAGCGAATCCCCGATCCTGGCTAATGCGCGACCTAATGCACGGTGGATATTTAACCATAAGCGCTCGGATTATCGACTTAGGATTAGGGATGACTATCAGCAGAGCTGTGGTAGTGGCCACGCACGGCAAGACCCTACACTATCCAGAGCTGCATACAGCACTCTTCTCTTCAGACATATCTACAAACCATTGCCTCCTTAACTTGTTGAGGAGGCGCTCGAATTTTCGGCATGAATAAAGGTCTTTTGAAAGTGGTCGTTGTTGCCAGCCGGGGCGGCGGCGCTAAGGCGTTTTAAGCACGGTTTCCTCCGGCCACGAGCAGGTGATATCATTACCTGCGGGTACCAAAATGGAACCCTTGGCTAGCTTGGTTTCGGCAATGCTACTCTGCTTGTATATTGTGACGACATTCCCCTCCGAAGAGTCTTCGGTGTTAATAAAGTTAGGTGTGGTAAGTGCTTAAAACGGGCGTAGACAAATGCTAAGGATTCATTAGTGTTAATCTTTCAAGGCGCCAGCTAGCTTATCTAGAACGGGTCTAAAGAACCCTCCCTAATACCCGTCCTCTCTCTCGTCCATTCCATATGTTAGTAAATTCCCATATAACTTAAGCAACCAAAAAATTCCACGTATGGAATCTGTACTTAGCCTCTCAAACTAATCTAAATCCGGGCCTAGAACATGCACGCCACTTCTCCCCAACACTAGATCCTCACGCGGATACGCGTAGTAGACGGAATGCTCGTGTCCGACGATAGTAAGCGCAGGCTCAACCATCATCGTTGGTTTGAATGGAGTTTGCGTAATTTATGTGAGCTCCTGTTTTTTGCGCAAGGATGCGGCAATCCATATACTCATCTGGAGCTCCGCCTCTATGTGGTCTCCAGATGCGGGTTTGACCTCAAAGCCAGAAAAGAGGGCGGTCCGCTTTGTGAATGTATCGAGAGTATGTCCAATTTCCCTATTATTTACGGCGTCCAGTCTTCTGTAGAGGGCCGAGATATTAGAGTGGCGATGCGAGTAGGAGAGGACGTAGTCAGTTTTGCGGTCCATGAGTTTGCGGCGTCTAGAGTCGCTTAGAGAGGGGGCGGCGATCGTGGAAAGGTAGAGAGGATTAATGGACTGCGATTGACTGGACATATGGTGAGTTAGCTATGTGTTGAAGGAATTAGAGAATGGCGCATATACACACTCTAGAACTACTATCTATCATTACCGTACAATTCTATTGCTAAATGAACCAGAGGTCGCACCACATCATCGCACCACGCATTCTCATCTCGGCCGCCATCTTTGCAATCGCGCGCATTAAGAAAGATCTTCTTGGCTTCGTTCCATATAGTCGACAGCTCCTCAGCGGAGCGCGTGTCATTACGGTCAAGGTCAGCTGGTTTAGTGGTTTAGTGGCCCACTTTAGGATCGTTCTTAATGACATGCTAGACACATGAGAATCAGACTTACGAAAATTGAGTCAATTGCATGTACGTACCTGCAAGCCCTAAGGAATGAAGCCAAAGTCTATACCCTCAGCAAGTCAGTCACCAAGTCGTTCAGCATGCTCCGGTGGCGCCTCCTTTAGGCCATTAAGGCTCTCTACTAGCACCGGCGGGTATGCGCTTCTTAGTATAATTGGCGTCTCGCGCGTCAGGCTCGATGAACGTTTTGGACTCGAGGAAACACGACTAGCGGGAGGGCTGAACGTATTCCTTTGGTTCAAAGCCAGTGGAGTTTCGCTTCCAAGCTGCGACGCGCTTTGTTCAGGCTGAACGTCATCGGTATCATCAGTCCTTCGCCGTTTCGGGCTGTCGCTGCGATATGAGCTGGAGGCGGGCGTGTTCGCGGGGAGGGACATGGCGCGCTTCCGCTTCAATGGAGGAGGACGCGGCTTTGAGTCGTCATTAGGTGGAGGAGTGAGCGGGAGACAGAATTCAGGCGCAGAAGCAACCCACGCGCTGATGCGATCGTACTGAGGTATACAAGGACTTCCTGAGACCATTGTTGTGGGTATGCGAGTTGGTGGATGCCTATTATTTAACGCTGGGGCGCTTATTGTTGTACGGCTTAGCACTGATGCACGTTAAAGCCAGGGCGCACTAATTAGTTAATCATCACGTGTACTATGTTGCCCAGCACTGGCCCGGCAACACTTCTACGTCTAAGAGCTAGTGATCTTCTTTTATCCACTTCAACCATGATGTGTTTAGTGAAACACCGCCTAATCGCGTATCTGTAGTGTTGAGAGAGGGTTACATTTACCTTAGATACTCTTTCCTTCACTTCTAATCGCTCACGTACAGTAGGACGCGATTGCTGAGTTAGCTAGCGTGTGTAGCCACCGCCAAACACAGCTCTCCACACAGCTAGCGTTCCAACGCCACTCAGTTATATCTCGCTACGCAGTGAGGGACGTTAGTTGTTATTAGAGGCTAGTGTACTTACAGAGAAGTGACTGTAGAATATTATACATAATTTACAGGTCTATATACTTGCAAAAAAGAGATAATTACTAAAGGTCTAAAGTGTAAAGCCGTTACACCGTGCATCCTGGTACGCTAGGACGGACGTTAAGCCGCTCTAAACCATTATTGCCACGTGCTCTGCGCTCAGCTACCTAGGCGGCGCAATATCTCAAATAATGAATAATTAAATCCTCACCCGTCCCTCTACTCTCAGTCCATATGCCCAGCACCTTGCCTAGCTGCGATTCTGGAAGCATCCAGTACCCGCGCACTCCCCTAATGTTTAGCTCCGCCGTCATCCGCGAATAGCTCGCCAACCTACTCACCTCGCGCCGTCCGTCCTAAAAACGCTCCTACAGCCCTTCCTAATAGGCACCACAACCCAAGCGACGTTAACCACCCTGGCCTACGAATAGGAACCGTCGCTCACTATGGCGGAAGGATAACACGGGCAATAGCCCCCAACCAGGCGAGCTTAGCGTAGTGAAAACGACATAGGTTAGATAAGGGCGATATAGAGGAGAATACTGTCTTAGTGGACAACGCGACAATACTATCGCCCCGTCCTCTATTTATCTAACACTGGCCTAAGCACCTCCGTACAATCTGGGAAGTCTAAGTCAAAGCTAGCAATGAGTCTAGCTAAGACTTTGTAGGTTAAACTAGTATCTGTGTATTAACTAGCAGTAATACTAAGGCTGTAACGCGATTTCCACGCTGCCTGCGCTCAACGTTAACCGTACGCCGAGACTATTCAAATCTGCGAAAACTTTCTGCCTACGCCTGCCTTATTATCATGATCTAAGTAAAACATTCCACTAACACCTAACTTCTAATCCTTCTCCTTAGTAAAGTTTTCCACGCCGCCCAACCAACCTATTCACTAGCTTATTATTATCTAGATAGTCATTAGCGTCCCTATCCCCCTCCTAGCATTGCATCCAGTGATCCAGTCTTTGTAGAGGTCTAGGTCGGGTTAGATCAGCTCTATGGAAGTTATAGAGCTTATGTGGGCTATTCTTGAAGTTAGCTGCGTCATACCACTTTAGATTGTCGTCGTAGCTAAGCTATTTCACGTGGTATTTGAGCTTTCTTCCAAAGATACGGGCCCCCAGAACTTGCTCAACCTCATATTCATCTTCTTCATCCCCTTAGGTGGAAAGAGCCGGGTCAGACTCAGGGCGCGCCGCTAGAGCGCACTCAAGCTGAAGCCCAGGCCACGACTCCTCATGAAAGCTTGTGCTCTGGAAATTATCATTTTGCTTATTTACCTTAGCTTCTCCAGTCTCTAAAAACGTAATATGGTCTGTTTATCTATCAGAGTTTATAGGTAATTACTCTCTAGATGGTCAATCTCACTAATATACTCCTAATCCTCATCATTAGCTCCATCACTAAGAGCATGTTTATTATTAAGACTATTCTTTGATTCGCCACACCACGAGGACAATGACGTATCATCTTCGCTTTCGTTTTAATCTGACATGATTTCCGGGATTGGCGAGGAGCCTGAGTTGGTAGAAGACGGGGCTTTGACTAGAGTAGGATAGGATGTTAACCTCTTCCCTTAGTTCTAAAACGTATTACTTTCATCAACAAATTCATATTTCAGATCTTCCGTCAGCCGCCTCCTACTAACGCATGTCCGCTTAGCTAGTCCAGCTCTCCCTTCGCCTGCTGACCTAGACCTTTTAAGAGTACTCCTAAAATCGACACAATGGACGTCTTCAAGATGAAACTGGAGCTCCCGCAATGACGTAAATGACTCTCCATAATAGAGCTTACGTAGAGGGCATGCCAGCAACTTAGAATCTTTGGAATACTGATTATAGATATGGTCTTTCCATTCAGCTGTCTCAGGGAACTGCCGCATTCGCACTTCAGGGGGTAGGGACTCATCGCCCAAATAGTTGGGATAGAACCCTAGAGCAGCAAGCGTTCCTCCATAGATTAGTGGGTTGCACTGCGTGGGGATTATTTCGGGCTTATCTAAATGGGCCTAGCAATGAGCATTCCATTCCTCTTAGTTAATAAACCATCCGCTGCAGAGGAAGCAAGACTCTACGAACTCGTGCCTTTTCTTGAGCCACTTCTAATAGTAACTATGTATGTGTTTCCACACTATAGCAGCTGGTTGACTATTGGAAATTCTCTAGTTAGACGCCACATTATGAATGACAGGTGGGGTTGCGTACCTGTCAATCTTTCGTATAAAGCCTGTTTTTAGACAGTGGCATTTGTCTAGCTTGAGACCTAGTCGGAATGCTACTTCCCGTTCTTGCGAGTAGAGCGCGATTAGATCTTAGAGGACAGTCTTGCCTACATCACTGCGTATAGTAGCCTTGATAAACATGCTAGACGCCAGGCGGTCGCGCACTAGCATAAGTTTGCGCGCTCGTTAGAATATGGTTCTGTGACGGCCGGTGCATTCTTTCATATAGGCGTTGACTTTGCTCACCGGTTGAGCAGGCTGTTCTTCCCGACACTTACGAAGCGCTTCTAAAATAAGTTTTCGTTTCCGGGCTTGCAGCTCCTTGCGTTCATTCTTTGATAGTGCGTTGTCTGAGAGTTGCTCAAGTTTTACTTCAACGCCCTTAAACTCGGCGCTCTACTCAAGCTCGTGCCGCTTTTCCGCTGGCAGCGACTGCCACAACTCTGGGTTTTGAGTGATAAGTAAGGAACGGAAAAGATCTGCAATGTCTGTGTAATAGTCTTTATCGTGGAAGAAGGTTACCTAACCGTCTACTCTGGCGTTGTTAGCTGCGTAGTGATCATGATACACTAATAGGTCACGCTATCTACCCTGTTTCATCCTTGTATCCTGCGAATAATGTCTGTCTAAATACAGCATGAGTTTGGTATATAGAGTGCTATAGAATAGTATACGTACTAGTAAGGATTAGACCCTCCACTCTAAAATCATGCACCATTAGGGGTTTATTATAGCCGGCACGAAACCCCTATTCTTGAAGATATTAGCTGAATGCACTTACGGTCTCCATCTTCCCGTCACTTCCTTCAAAGAACAGAAGTTCTCGGACGCTTAGGTTCCAGTGGAGATGAATTATTTACTCGTCTTATAGAGGTTCTAGTGCTAGAATCTGGTCTATCAACTTATAGTCTCTAAATACATTTCTTGCGATGCACATAGCGACTATCATAAGCATCGGATTACAAAACAGCAGGCGAGTCTCAGCACCTTCATGCAACGCGTGCTCTGGTCTATTCCATGGTTAGCATCAGATATGTACGCAATAAGGATTAGTTTTACCTCTTATCTAGAGTAAACGTCATGCACTTCACGTCTCGCTAGAGTTGTACAGCAAATTCTATATTGCTGCACTTATTATAAAAGATAGCAAAGATTATATCCTAATCCTTTATTATTAGTTTAGGCAAGCTAATCCAAGATAAACTTACCTTAAAACGTAAGCCCCTCCTAGATCTAATGCGACCCGTAGATTCTACGTATTCACTAATTCTTAAAGTGCTAAAAACATAGGCTATAATGAGAGCCCATATCTCAACTCTACGCCGCGGCTTTAGAAGCATGAACTAATCGTTCTTCCACTAGTGTGTTCCTAGGTAAAGAAAATGTATTTATGAGCCGTATCACCGCAGTCTCTTTTAATAAGGCAGTTTAAGGATGTTGTACAGCTCATACTTAATGAACTATCCTGTATAATTAGTACTAATACTATAAAACGCCTAGCTAGCCGTAGTAAACTTACGTTTAAGGTGGACAGTATTACGTTTAGGCTTATCTCCTCTATTAGCTTATTCTTCTCCCCCTCTTTATTCTTCTCCCTATTTTCCTATTCCTCTTCCATCCTAGCTCACCTCTAGCTAGTGGTGAAGTCTTTATAGTACTAGACTATGGTCTATAATCCTAGCTTTTTACTACTATAACTGCCTATGATGCTAAGTGTAATAGATATAATGAAGTCCTTAGACATCTTAATAGTGTTTAGGCTCGCTTCTAGATTCATCTTCTTGTATCTAGTGTTAAGAGTTCACGTAAGTAGAGTGTGCTAGGCGTAGAGATATCATCATAGACTTACTACTTCTATAGCGCTATCACACGCGCGTAATTTTGCTTTGTCTTTAGCTAGAGATCTTTTAGAACTAGCTATCTATTAACAACGTCTTGCTTCTTCTCTATAGCCACATTGTTACTGGCACGCTTAAAAAAGGCCTCTAGCGAAATCTTCCGCGGTATTTTAACGGTACGGGAGGCTACAGAATAAGAAATAGAATAAGAAATAGCATAAAATTTTAAAACTAAGGTTAGTATTACTAAGAGAACGATAGCGTTAGAGTAATAGCTAAAGTAGTTAGGTAGGCTTAACCTAGCACCACGATGGTACCTTTATAGTAAAATTGCATAGCATAAGCTAACTTAATAAAGGAAGACAGCATTAACATTAAAGGACGCTAGAAGGGTAAGGGGGGCATAGCAAGGGGCCTATTTTATCCCTAGCCCTTAAGGGATAATTTTGTCCCCCTCTTCTAAAACGCGCCCTAGCGCCTAAGCTTACCTCTAAGCCTCCTTCTCATCTAGACTTAACAAAATTATAAGGGTGTTCCCAAGTTATAAATAAGTACGATTAGCTGTTAGGGATGGCAGGGCAACATGACTAAGCAGCAGGTAAGCAGCCTAAGGGTTAGGTAAGCTAAGGGTGATTAGGACCTAAGTAAAGCAGCGCCACTTACTAGCTATAGCAGGAATAAGAGTGCTAGAGAAATTTGACTGTCTACCTCTTTATCTACTATGCTGCTATAACTACCGCCTTAAAGGCTCTTAAAAGAAGGCTAATTAGGGCTTATAGTTACCTCTTTTTAATCAAACCCTCTATTATCTATGCGTAAGCTAGTAGCAGCCTATAATATACTAAGATTAACTCTATAGATGCGCCTTTAAGGTATATAGCTAAAGCATAAGACTAAATTACTAAATCAAAAGCTATCCCTTACTAAGGAGTAGTCTCTAGTTTAATAGATACTAGACCTTAATCATCAAGGATTTCCGCTACAGATTATTGACGTATGATGAATGGCCAACGTTTTAGTTACAGCGCGTAGTAAATCTCCTCCTCTTCCTCCCTTTAGCTAGCGCTAGGCGACGCGCTTTATCTAGGCTTAGTTAGAGCTTTAGATAAAGTAGAATATGAAATTTAACTTACAACGCACGTTATCTAAGGATCCTATCACAATTCAGGCCTAGTTTAAGCTTGTTTAGGATACGTATCAGAGATATGGGATACTAGATAGAGATACCTATAATTTTAATAAGACTAGCTTTGCTATAGGTGTTACTAGAACGTTAAAGGTAGTTATGTTACTAAGGGGTATACTAGCCTAGCCTAATCCAAGTGAGGGGAGGAAGGTTAGTGTATAGTATATATATTAGGTAGTGTTCTTTAGTAATTCAAGAGGCAAATGTATAAAGTAAACTAATTCTATAATGAACTATAGAATAACTAAGTATCAATCTAGGTAAGAGATGAACTATAGAGAGTTAACTATAAAGAACTAGAATTAGAAAGATAAAGGAGATTCATCTAGTCTTTATACTACTTACTCTATTCCTTCGCTAAGTCCTTGATCCTGCCTAGAGCCTCTACTCTTTCTACTCCTAGGATCTTACTCTACTCCTAGGATCTATAGGATCTTTTAGTCTTAGTAGGATCATGATTACGTGACTAGCGCCTTAACCCTATTCTACGCCCTACTACTTAATACTCTTCCTAAGCGTATCATTCTTCCGTAGCTACACTTATACACTGTTTTGTAATATTATCCCCCTCTTTAAGGTTATCATCCTAATATCCTAGGAGGTGTAACTGCTGTGCTACTTTTTCTTATAGCTAGTATATAAGTCATGCGTGTCCCTAGTTGCCTATTATGTTATAGCCTCCTCTAGGGTTTCGCTGACCTTTCCCTAACTATGCCTAAGGTTCCGTCTGAGTTATTAACCGTACGCCATCATAATCGCGCCAACTAAATTCATTCTTAAGGGCTAGAGATGGCGCTAGGTTATGATTATTATTAGAAGCATAAGCTTCACTATTTCATAGATGCGGCCATAGGTTAGTGTGCCACCTACATTTAGGTTTACGCTAAGTACAGTTTATTCATTCCTAAAGAGGAGTAGGAGAAAGTGCAAATAGAGAAAGAGGAGAAGTAGATCACGCTTCTTTATTCTAAGGTAGAGGCTACGCGGCTTTAGGCTAAGTCTACCTAGCTTCGCGTGGAGCTAGCTAAATTAGAAGCCTATAAGCGTTCTTTTGCAAATTAGGATTACTATGTCCTAAGTGTAATAGACGCTACTTAAGAGGTAAAGATTTTAAAGAGTATAGAGTCTACTATTTTATCTGAACCACTGCTATCTAAACTATTATTAACTAACCTAGGCTAGTTATAGGCTAATCCTTCTCTAATCTCTTTTAATTCTTCTTTATCCTTTAACTTTTCTACTTTCCTAGTAAATATAGGGTCATTACCTCTAGATGCTACTAGGAGTAGTCCTTTACTAGTCTCTTATAGTTTATAAGATTCTATATTAGTTCCTAGGTGTTCTAGCTATCTAGCTAGTCTTTCCACTTAACTAAGTACTTCCACTAACGCTTGAATTTTCGTAGGTCCTTAATTTCTTTAACCTCGTAATCCTTATCCTTAAGCTTGATTCGTGTTTCTAGCTCAGCGTCTGGTGGTGCTAGTTTAAGGAGGGATTTATAAAAGATAGGGTATATGCGCATGCCTTTAGGAAGCTCTAGTCTGAATGTGACAGGTCCCTTAGCCTCTAGGATTTAGAATAGTCCTATTCAGAGGTTATCTAGTTTATCGCATAGCCGTTTAGTTTTCAAATTTTTTTGTAATAGGAAAACTTTATCCCCCTCTTTAAGGGTTAGTCCCTTAAGCCTTTTCTTATTTACTAATTTAGCTGTTGTAAGGTTTCATTAAGTGATTCATCAGCTTAATTCATCATGCAATTCGTAAAGTAGTCGTGCCTTGTCATTAGCTCTAGCTAAAAGACTCTTAATATCTTTAGGATTTTAATGAGTAGTTAGCTTATATCTGTAGTTCGCGTAGTGTGGTAAGTATCCTATTATTAAGGATCTTATGCTGTTGTAGGCTAACTGTGCTGTTAGTAGGAGTTTAACCTAGTTATCCTATAGCTTATTAGTATACATTCTTAGATACTATTCTAGTATCTAGTTTATTCGTTCTATCTAACCGTCTATCTATGGGTGAAAGCTAGTTAAGAGCTTCTTGTTAACTCCTAGTTTCGCGAGGAACGTGCTCTAATACTTAGAGGTGAATAGTGTTCTATAATTAGTGATGAACTAATCTAGCACACTATGTTAACTAATAAGTGCCTTAGTTACTTCATAAGCTATTTCTTTAGCTATAACTATTTCTTCCATTAGTACGAATATTAATGCTTTAGTTAATTAGTTAATGATTACTAATATCAAGTTGCATAGCCATGCTAATCTAGGTTCTAATGATTTTAGGAGCTTTATAATGAAGTCTATCATAACGCTAATCCATAGGCGTGTGGGTGATTTAAGCAATTAGAGTAATCTATAGGGCTTATGTCTCTTAGGCTTATTCTTAGAATAGGCTAAATAGTTGCCTATTACGTTCTAAACTACTTTTCATACGTTAGGGATTAAGTACTCATTTAAAATTTATTAAATTATTTCATTAATCCTGGGGTGTCCATATTCTCTAGACTTATGTAGCTTTCGTATTAGGGTTAGTACAAAGGTTTTGTGCAGTATAATCTATTATTCCTCATCTTAGGGCGGCCTAGCCTTAAGATGCCTGATTAAATCATATTCTGCCCTCTAGTCTAGGGTCAAATAATTATAGTCTATAAAATCATGCACTTCTAGTCCCTAGTAGTCAATCCTGGCTACCTTAGTAAGCTTATTAAGCTTCCTATTCTATAATTATGTAACCTTAGTCATCTTAGCTAACCGTTCAACTAGAGTTCCCTTAAATAGTTATAGTTAGTTGTAGCCTAGACTACTATCTTTATCCTTCTATAGGACTGCGTCGTGCGTGATAGGTCTATCTATTTCCTAAAGGTTAGATTTTTAGCTAAGAGCGTCCGCCGCTCTATTCAGCAATCCTAGGTGATAGTGTACTTTAAAGTCATAGTCTACTATTATTTTAGCCTATCTAACCTATCATTAGTTAAGCTTCTTAGTTATTATAAAACTTATTAGGTTCTAGTGATTAGAATACACCTCTACCTAGTATTTAGCGCCTACTAGCTAGGCTCGCTATTATTTAAAGGAGTCTACTATTGCTAGTAGTTCCTTATCATGAACGTTATAGTTAAGTTCTGCTCCTAAGAACTTTTAAGAATAGTAGAACACTAGTCTCTATTTCTCATCATCGCCTTGCTATGAGAGAATCACTCCTAAGGCGTAGTCTAATGCATTAGTTTCTACTTATAGTGGCCTTTCTAGGTCGTGCATCTATAGTATAGGGGCTGACAAGAATAATTCCTTAAGCTTATTAAAAGCCTTCTGTTAATCCTATCCCTAATGGAATCCCTTCTCTTTCTTAGTAATCTCTATAAGAGGCGCCGTGGTCTTTAAGTATCCCTAAATAAACTTTTAATAGAAGTTCGCGAATCCTAAGAAGGATTGCACGTCCTTAACTATTTTAGGCGTTTCTATATCCTATATAGCCTTGACTTTCTTTAGGTCCATGGCGATGCCTTCTTAAGAGATAATAAATCCTAAGTAATCTATCTCTATAACGTGGAATTTACATTTCTCTAGCTATAGGGGTAATTAATACTCCCTAAGCTTCCTAAGCACCTTCTTGACGTGTTTAATGTGGTCCTTAAGCGTCCTAGAGGTATATACTAGTATATCATCTAGGTACGCAGTCATAAAAACGTCCAAGTATTCATGGAGTGCTCTATTAACAAGCGCTTAAAACGTTGCAGGCGCGTTCGTTAGTCTAAAGGGCATAACTATATACTTATATAGTCTATACTAAGTTTTAAAGGTAGTTAGCTATTTAAAGCCCTTAGCTATCTATATTTAATGGAATCCGTCTTGTACATTAAATTTCGTGATCTACTTGACTCCCTAGAGGTGGTCTATAAGTTCCTAGATTAGGGGAAGAGGGTAATAGTTCTTCCTTATAACGTAGTTTAGCTATCTATAATCTATACAGAGTCGCAGTTTTCTATTCTTTTTTAGAATAAAGAGAATTAGTGAAGCCATTAGGCTAGCACTCTCTTATATGTATCCTCACTTTAAGTTCTTCTTAATATACTCTTATAGTTCTAACTACTAGTCTTAAGTAAGTAGATATATTAGTCCTAGGCGCAGCTTCACGCCTTCTTCTAGGTGAATCTCATGATCCTAGTCCTAGTAATCTAGTAATGCGGTTTCTTCTATTTCCTTAAATAGGTCTTGAAACTCCTTATATTCTAGTAGTATCATTAGTTAGGGTTTATCCTTTATAGGCGTAACTCTCTATATCTAAATAACTCTTATTTGTGAAGGGTCCTTCTTATACATCTTCTTAATCTTATAAGGTGATATCTTACTAATCTATCTAGTCTAACTAGGTAAGCTCTAGATTATTAGGCTTAATCTTCTATGGCGTGTTCTAGCAACCTTACGTGCTAGTTCTTAGCTAAACATCGTGCCTTTCTGCTAATCTATGGTAGGATTGTACTTCCTAAGCTAATTATAACTAATTAACATGTCTTCTTCACTAAGATCCATGATGTTAAGGGATGTCATGTCCTTAATTCTAAGTACGTGGAATAACACTTCTTAGGTTTCTAACCTTAAGAATCTATTACTATAGGACATTAGTCTATTATTAGCTAATACCACTCATATTAGATGTTCCTTATCTTAATAGGGTATATCATATTTCTTAACTACTTATAGGGAGATAATTATCTATACAGCTCTACTATCTACTAGTACTGTAAGTCTACATCTGTATACGCGCACCTCTACCTTTAATTAATAAACTAGTAGATCTAGGTGTCGTACGTTATATAGGGTTATTATAAGAATACCCTCACTAGCGTGACCTTATCCCTAGTAGCATCCTAGTTTTTTAATCCCTAGGGTCCTTCCTAAGACCTTCCTACTACCTATTCTTTAAGTAGGTGGGTTTGATAGTCATCTATATGGCACGCTATCTAAGGTAATCGCGCATGTTCTACCTTAATATCATTTTGTCATAGGAAACCTTTCCTAAGTTTCTCTAAGAGGTGTACTTAACACATGTCATTAAAGCACTATTTATAGGGTAGGTCATTATAACTCTCCCTAATGATAGCTCTAGGTGGGTGTCTTATAGTCTAAGTATATAAGATATTATCTCTAGTAGCCCTATCCTCTAGATGGCCTTATAGCTAGTATTACGTTTCTAGTAACGTTCGCCATATCTATCACGTGAGTGCCATCTTTTATCTGAAAGCATCCTCCTTAGTCTTATTAGGAAGTAGTAGGAATTTATATCATTTACATATATCTACTAAATACTTAGAAGGAGGTAGTAACTTATAGTAGGCTCTATGCTAGGTCCATGCTACTTCTTCCTTTAGGAGGAGATGAAACATGCATCCTAGGAGGGATAGGCATTTATTCTAGTTAATCTCCTTATGTCCCTTATCTAAAGGGTGTCCTATAGGGTAATAGTAGAGACATGCACTATTCTTATATACTATTATTTCCCTATCTATTCTACTAGCTAGCTAGTATCCTATAACGTACTTACTAAGCTAGTGTAGTTAGTAGTGCATATTATAGCACCTGCTCTAACCTAGGCGTTTATGCTATTTCTACTAATATTTAAAGTAATGTACGTGATAGTTATCTTCTATGTAGTCTTTTTTAGGTAGAAGGGCGTAAGAGGCTTATCTAGGCGTATATTATACGCTTTATCTTTCTTATAGGTAAGTAACACAGTACTCCCTTATACAGTTATACTATTTAACTTTATTATGTTTACTATTAACCTTAATTTGTTATACTTTCATCTATAGGCTTTATTCCTTCATTACTACTACTACTGCTTTGTGGGCATAGCCACCGCGTACTAGCGTATTATAGGTATACGTTTTACCTTTATATGTGTTATCTCTATACATCTAGTATAGATCTTCTTTAAGCTATTAAAGGACCTCATAGTCATCTATCTAGTTTAAGGGTTACGTTACTTAAGTTGAAATGGATTCTATGTCGCTAACATTATCGTTAGTCAGTTCTGTAGCCTAATCTATTTCTAGAGGTAGGCAAGGAGTAGGCTACTATTATGGCACTTCTAAGTTATCCTCCTTAGGTCCCGTTACCTTAAACTTGATTATTCTGATCTTGACCGCTCTAAGCTTGCTTGCTTAACCCTAGTTTTTTAGGTAGTCTCTGCGGAAGTGTCCTACTTCACCACATTAGAGACATGCTTTCTTTTTAAAGCGTTCCTGGCGTTATTCATGGGTTAGGCTATCTAGCTATCTTCCCTTACCTTTATTAAACTACTTCTTTTATTAGACTTTATCTGTCATTACTACATCACCATCTTAGTTATATCATGGTGTCTTTAGCTTTCTATGTCTTCTAGAGTTAGGAATAACTATCATGTCCCTTTATTTCTTCTACATTGCTCGTTCGTAGAGCCTATTATTGATTTAGGTGGCTAGGTTAATCATGTCCTATAAGTCTTCTAGCTTGTCATGATAGATTATGCTATCCTTGACTATTTCCTTTAATCTATTATAGAAGGCTATGCATAACAGCGCATTATCCTAATTAATCTTTAACTATAGTTATTTAAACTCTATTACATATCTAGCAACTAACCTATCCTACTAGATCCAAGATATCTTTTGCTCTACCTAGGTCTCTTTATTAAGTTCTCTAAACACCTTCTAAATCTTATCTTTAAACGCTGTCTAGCTCTTAAAGATGGTCTTTATGTCATCCTTATAATACCTTATCTTATTTATAAGATAGTTATCTATGAAGGGTTGCATCTACGTGGCTGCCTTATCCTTTAGGTGCATGCTAGCCGTGAGGATCTTATCCAAGTCCTCTGTCAAGGCATTAAATCGATAGTACAAATCTATATTAGTGAGGAATAGCTTTAAGCTATCTTATCCTCTATTATACTTCTCTAGCACCGCAATCTTTCTACGGGGTACAGTATCCTTAGCCTAGAGTTAAGTAATTGCTTGCATTAATCCATTAATCTATTTAGCCTATTACTATAACTAGTTAGCCTAGTTAGCTATTACTAATGCTAGGCTTAAAGCAGGTGTACTAACACTACTACTAGCGGCACGTAGGGTAGTAGGAGCTACTATTACGTACGTTTAGGTTCTTGAACCTATAGGTAGTTAAAGTGTTACTAAGGGGTATAATAGCCTAGCCTAATCTAGGTAAGGGGAGGAAGGTTAGTATATAGTATATACGTTAGGTGGTATTCTTTAGTAATTTAAGAGATAAATGTATAAAGTAAACTAATTCTATAATAAACTATAGAATAACTAAGTATTAATCTAGGTAAGAGATGAACTATAGAAAGTTAACTATGAAGAACTAGAATTAGAAAGATAAAGGAGATTTATCTAGTCTTTATACCACTCACTCTATTCCTTCGCTGAGTCCTTGATCCCGCCTAGAGCCTCTGCTCCTTCTGCTCCTAGGATCTCGCTCTGCTCCTAGGATCTATGGGATCTCTTAGTCTTAGCGGGATCACGATCACGTGACTAGTGCCTTGACCCTATTCTACGCCCTACTACTTGATACTCTTCCTAAGCATATCGTTCTTCCGTAGCTACGCTTATACACTATTTTGTAACAAGTTACTAGCTCTAATATAATTAGCAAAGCAGTTACTATTTAGCTAGGTAACTAGTAGTAAGTTACCATGATTAAGGGGGTAAGTACTACTAGCTAGTCTATCCTACTATTTATTATTCTAGTAGGAAAGCTCTACTAAGTAGCTTAGTGTCATGATATACCTACTAACTAGATAGTTACTGTTAGTAATAATAGCTAGACGACTAATTAGCTAGGTTTTAACTAGCTAAAGCACTTTAATAGCTATATTAAGACGCGTATAGTAGGGACCTACTAGCTACTTATCCTAGATAGCTATAGTAGCTATGCTACGCCTGAATTTAATTAATACTATATAGAGAATTATATTATTACCCTTTATATGCTACCTTATACGTCATATCTACTATAACTACTAGATGTAGGCTGCTTCTTGCCTCTAAAGCGCGCGTACGGCTACAAGATCTAGGAGCTTGCCTGTTAAAGAGTCTTTTATATTAATAAGGTAGACTTCCTATCTATCTATAGAAAGACTTAGCTAGTAGCCCTAAAGCTAGAGAATATCTAAGCTAGCTTTTAGGTGATAGGGCTTATCCTATTTAACCTAAATCATGTCCTATTATCTTTAACTATTATCTGAACGCTGTCACTACTATAGATAAGAGCTACCTAAGCTAGTTAGTAGATAGCTAAGATGCTGTACATAATAGACTAGCTTTAGTAGCAGGCTTAACTTATCTAGGACCACCTTTATTATTAGTTATAGAGCCCTACTACCTAGGCTATCCGCTAGCTTGTTAAAGGTTGTTAACTTACTATGCACTTAGCAACTATCCTTGCAGAGGAGAATATAAAGCTTTAGGCAGCTAGTCAGCGCTAATAGCGTAAGCAGACGCAGCGCTGATAGTATATTACCCGTAGAGGCGCTCTATAGGCTTAGGAAGGTTAATTACTTGCTACAAAGGCTGATAGGGTAGCTTAAGAGGGTGAGTAGATAGATTAACTATAGTAACGTCACGCACTAGTAACATATAGCAACTATCACGTTTAAGGCTATAATAGGATTCAGTGTACAGTACTAGGTCAAAAGTTCGTTCCGCGCTAAGCGAAAATCACTAAAACGCGACCCAACGCCCATCCAAATTGAGGCTATATATATAGAGCGCAATCGTATACAGGTGATATATTTGGTGTAGTAGTAGATAAATACTTAGTATTTTATTTGATAGTCTTTTGCCTGCCTGCAGGCCGCGATTCGACTAGGCATGCTAAGGATAAGTCGCTTGATAAGCGCGCTCGGTATCCTCCGCCATGCCTCCTTTAAAGCCTCATAAAACTCATCCCAATGCTCTTGGGCTCTTGAGTAGTTATTGAATTGAGGAAACTCAGTATATATAATCCTTTTAAGCCTCCACCAAAGGTGCTCAATTGGGTTAAGGTCAGGTGAATAGGGTGGCCACTCAGTGACCTAAATGCCGTGTCTCTCCAAGAAATCCTTTGCTGCCCCTGACGTATGGATAGGAGCGTTATCCTGCATAAAGATCTCTCCTAGTTGGTAATAGGGTAATAAGCCCTCCTCTAAAGCCTCTAAATAGCTCTAGGTCATATATCCTTAGTGGGCGGCTTATAGGTCTCTTTTCATAATTACTAATTCACTCCTCCATACACCACCCCTTTGAGTAAGCCACACCTCTGCCCACACCATTTATTAAGGAGGACGGCTCTTAGTATACTCAGTAACCATCTTGTGACTCCATCTCTTGTTAGGATATTGAAAGGCCCACTCAGTATTGGCCCTAGAGCCCTTTTGAATAGAGCACTCATCTAAGAAGCGAAACGGGCGGCGCCTCTATAGGTAGTTGCGATGCTCTCTGGACCACTTAAGCCTTAAAATAGCTGTCGCACGGTTAATTTTGGGTCACTTAGAGCATCAGTAGTTCCGTAATCCAACCTCTCTAATCGCGCGATAGATGGTAGAGCGTGAGGGGCCGGTAGTAGGGGGGTCCCATCCCATCTTACACATAAGCGTATTGTACTTGATTTTTGGTGTCTTTCGTATAAAGTATTTAATTCAATTAATTGTTCTTTGTGAGAGGTATTTTGGACGGCTAGAGCAAGGCAAATCCTTAGTAGTGTGGTGCTGTGAAAATTAGTGGATGATTTTGCGTATCCCACGCGTGGTGCGGCTAAACTTATTAGCTAGCTCTCCCGTCGTACACCCAGCTTGCCACTTAGCAATGATTTGCTCACGCTCGAGGGGAGTAGTATTTGGCCTTTTATGGGCATTTCTAGAGATTTCTGTACCAAACCGACGTGGTTGAGGCATTGTGGTGGTGGGTTAAAGGTGTTGACACGTTCACGCGTTTTAGTGTTTCTCGCTTAGCGGAACGAACTTTTGACGCATTACTGTACTACTAGATAGCGCAAATCTATCAGATTTATCTATATTATAATTCATAGTTATGGTGTTAACTAATTAGCTACTAAAGGTAGCTTTTCTTAGTAGGGTGGCTAGCTTACTATCCTAGCTAGCTTACTAATCTGACACGTTACCTATATAGCTTACTAAGCTATTAGAAATCCTAGAATATTTTTTTATAATCCTTTAGGTCTATATTAGATATATCTGTATTTAAATTTCAGCTTAATAGCTTTAGTATTTAAATTGTTATTAAAGGTTGAATCTTTGATTTTCCTGCCAAGGAATTTTGGCGCGCTCGATGGTTTAGCGCGCTTGATGGTGGAATACGTTATATAAGAGAGTATAACGTAAAACACTATTAAGACGGCTATACTATTAAGACGGCCACACTATTAAGATGGCTACTTTTTCTTAGCAATACTAATACTACACTTATTACGAAATGCCTTAACTAATAAACGCGTTACTTATTTAATAAGAAGGGAGGATTAAGCTTGCCCTTTAAGCTTACTATTTAGGCTAATTTAAAAGCCTCTAACGCGCTGCTAAGGCTTTTAACGTTTATTATTAGAGCTTTTTTAACTAAATATAGTTCTAAACTGTTTAAAACTGTCCCTAACTAAAAATGACACGCTTATCTAATATATCCTTAACCTTAATTCGCGAGGATTTACGCCTACACTAGGCGAAGTGTTAGATATAGCGAATAAACTACTACGCAAGTAGGGTAGTAAGCTAGTAGGCCTTAACTAAGCTAAATAGTTTATAAACTATTTAGAACTATTATAAATAGCCTAGAACTATTTAAAGGACTATTAGAGAGTACTATAGAAAGATCTAAAGGTAATTACTAGATAGTTTAAGCTTATAGAGGATACTAAAGCTAAGTATAGTATATATGATAATAATATATATAACTTTAATAAGACTAGCTTTTAGATAGGTATTATTAGCTCTATAAAAGTAGTTACTAGCTTAGAGAAGTAAGTAAAGCCTACAATAGTTTAGCTAGGTAATAAAGAGTAGGTAACAGATATCTAGATTATATATTTAAATAGTATATTTACCCTACTATTTATTATATATAAAGGACGTATCTATATCTTTTTATAGTACTAGGAAGCTAATATACTACGTAATTAGAAGCTCTTAGTCTTAGAGAATAGATAGACAACTAATAAGCTTAGTCTTACGTAGTTAAAGCACTTTAATACGTATACAAAGGTAAGAACTATTAGCGTCTATTAGTTGCTAATTTTAGATAGCTACAAAAGCTACTTAAATTAAGATTTTAAGGATTATTATTAAGATAATAAGATCCTTACGCTCTATATACTACTGTACTTATCACATATCCTTTAGCTACTTAATATAGTGTTATTCTTGCCGCTTAAGCGTAAGTACTCTAAAATTATTTAGGGCTTAGCGTAATAGCGCGTCTTTTATATTAATAAGGAAGCGTTCCTACCAGCCTTTAAAAACGCGTTTTTAAGCGTATTTATAGTTTAAAACTATTAAAAAGCCTTTAAGGTAATAGGGCTAGTCCCTCTAAACGCGTAGGTAGTACTTAATTACTTTAATATACGTATATATACTCTACTAGGACCCCTACTACTAGAGACGCTATAGCAATTAAGAATACTAAGTAATACACGCGAATTTAGCTTATAGTTAAAGCTAGTACGTAATTCTATTACTTAGTTACTACAGACAGCTTAGGGTAGGCTTTCGCAGCTTATTAAAGACGCTAAGTTAATGCTGCATAGTAGCGCGCTAATAAAGGCGCGCATTAAAGAGCTTAAATAGTAACTTACAGTAGTAACTAAGCGAAAAATACGCAAGTATAAGTATTTTTAGAAGGGTGACACTATAGCGTATAGTCTTATAGTAGACTAGAATAGTTCTAAACTATTAAGAACTATTTAGAACTGTAAGAGGGTAAGGGTAGAGGGTAAATATAAAGTGTAATAACTAGGTATTTGCTACTATAGCAACTGCAGTAAGGCTAAGTATAATGCGAGAATATGTTAAGTAGATAAAGAGGGTTCTTCTAAGTCAGAGGCTAGTACTTAGTTTATTATATCAAGTAGTAATGTAGACAATAATAATAATAAATTTAAGTAAGTTAGTGTTACTAAGGAAAAGTAGCTATCTTAATAGTATAGCTATCTTGATAGTGCTTTACGTTAAGCCTAATAGCTTTACTAATTCTCTTTATTTTAAAGAAAAATAGAAAGCTATAACTTTATATAGATTTTAGATAGCTTAACTATATTATAAAAAAGAACTAATATCTTTTTCCTTTAATCTAAAAACTTATAGACTGTCTCTAGGGAGTTAAGTAGATTATAAAATTTAATATATAAAATAAATTCTATTAAATATAAATCGCTAAGGGCTTTAAATAGCTAACAGCCTTTAAAACTTATTATAGATTATACAAGTATATAGTTATACCCTTTAGACTTATAAACGCGCCTACGACGTTTTAAGCGCTTGTTAATAAAGCATTTTATAAATACTTAAACGTTTTTATAACTGTATACTTAGATAATATACTAGTGTATACCTTAGGGACACTTAAAGACTATATTAAATACGTTAAAAAAGTACTTAAAAAGCTTAGAGAGTATTAATTACCCTTATAGCTAGAGAAATATAAATTCTATATTATAAAGATAGACTATTTAGGATTTATTATCTTATAAGAGGGCATTGCTATAGACTTAACGAAAGTTACAACTGTAAAGGAATAGCTAAAACCTAAGATAATTAAAGACATGTAATCTTTTCTAGAATTTGCTAACTTCTATTAGAAGTTTATTATAGGATATTTAAAAACTACACCGCCTCTTATAGAAATTACTAAGAAAGAGAAGAGATTCTAATAAAGATAAGAATAGCAGAAAGCTTTTAATAAGCTTAAGGAATTATTCTTGTTAGCTCTTATATTATAAATGCACGACCTAGAAAGGCTACTATAAGTAGAAATAAATATATTAGATTACACTTTAAAAGTGATTCTCTTTTAATAAGGTAAAGATAGGAAGTAGAGACTAGTATTCTACTACTCTTAGAAGTTCTTAGGAGTAGAACTTAACTACGATATTTATAATAAAGAACTGCTAGCGATAGTAGATGCCTTTAAATAATAGTAAGCCTAGTTAGTAAGCGCTAAATACTAGGTAAAATTATATTTAGATTACTAGAACCTAATAAGTTTTATAATAACTAAGAAACTTAACTAATAATAGGTTAGATAGGCTAAAATAATAGTAGATTATAACTTTAAAGTACACTATTACCTAGGATTGCTAAACAAAGTAGTAGACGCTTTTAGTTAAAGATTAGACCTTTAAGTAATAGATAGACCTATTATATACAACGCGGTCTTATAAAAGGATATTAATAGTAGTATAAGCTATAATTAACCCTAATTAGCTAAAGTAGCTAGAATTAATTATTAGGGACTAAAAGTACACGACTTTACAGATTATAATTAATTAACCCTAGAATAAAGAGTAGAATATAACTTAGTAAAGTACCTTAAAGTAAAACTGCCTTAAAATAAGGAATAATAGATTATACTATATAAAGCTTTCGTACTAACCCTAATACAAAAGCTATATAAGTCTAAGGAATATAGATACCCTAGGATTAATAAAATAGTTTAATAGATCCTAAATGAGTACTTGATACCTAATATACAAAAAGCAGTTTAAAAAGTGATAGGCGACTATTTAGCCTACTCTAAGAATAAGCCTAAGAGATATAAGCTCTATAGATTACTCTAACTACTAGAACTACCCGCACGCTTATAGATTAGTATTATAATAGACTTTATTATAAAGCTCTTAAAATTGTTAGAACCTAGATTAGCACGGCTATACGACTTAATACTAGTAATTGTTAACTAATTAACTAAAGCATTAATATTTATACTAATAGAAGAAATAGTTATAGCTAAGGAAATAGCCTATAAAGTAACTAAAGCGCTTATTAGCTAATATAGTGTACTAGAATAGTTTATTACTAATTATAAAATACTATTTACCTCTAAGTATTAGAGTACATTCCTAGCAAAGCTTAGAGTTAACAAGAAACTTTTAACTAGCTTTTACCTATAGATAGATAGTTAGATAGAACGAACGAACTAGACACTAGAATAGTATCTAAGAATATACGCTAATAAGCTATAGAATAACTAGGTTAAACTCTTACTAATAGCTTAACTAGCCTATAATAGTATAAGATCTTTAATAATAGGATACTTGCCGCATTACGCAAACTACGGATATAAGCTGATTGCTTATTAGGATCCTAAAGACGTTAAGAGTCTTTTAGCTAAAGCTAATAATAAGGCACGACTCCTTTGTAAATTATATAATAAATTAAGCTAATAAATTACTTAACAGAACCTTATAATAGCTAAATTAGCAAATAGAAAAAGGCTTAAGGGACTAACTTTTAAAGAGGGAAATAAAGTTTTCCTATTATAAAAAAATTTGAAAACTAAATAACTATGCGATAAACTAAACAACCTCTAAATAAGACTTTTCTAGATCTTAGAGGTTAAGGGACTAGTAACGTTTAAACTAAAGCTCCCTAAAAGCATATAAATATACCTTATTTTTTATAAATCCTTCCTTAAACTAGCGCTACTAGACGCTAAAATTAAAACGCGGATTAAGCTTAACGACAAAAATTATAAGGTTAAAGAAATTAAGGACCTATAGAAATTTAAACGTTAGTAGAAGTACTTAGTTAAGTAGAAGGACTAGCTAGATAGCTAGAATACCTAGGAACTAATATAGAATTTTATAGACTATAAGTAATTAGTAAAAGACTACTACTAGCAGTATTTAAAGGTAATAACTCTATATTCGCTAGGAAAAAGGAAAAGTTAAAAAATAAAAAAGGATTAAAAGAGATTAAAGAAAGATTAGCCTATAACTAGTCTAGATTAGTTAATAATAGTTTAAATAGTAGTAGTTTAGTTAAAATAGTAGTCTCTATACTCTTTAAAGTCTCTACCCCTTAAGCAGCATCTATTATATTTAGGATACAGTAATCCTAGTTTGTAAAAAAACACTTACAGGCCTTAAGTTTAGCTAGCTTAACGCGAAGCTGTACTACCTTAGCCTTAGAATAAAAAAGCGTAATTTACTTTTTTTTTTTTTTTAATACTTTCTCCTACTTCTCTTTAGAGATAAACAGACTACACTTAGTATAGACCTAAATATAAGCGGCGTACTAACTTATAGCTGTATTAATAAGATAATAAAGACTATGTTTCTAATAACGCTTATAACTTAGCGTTATCTCTAGTCCTTAAAGATAGACTTAGTTAGCATAATAATAACAGCGCGCAGTTAACAACTTAGATAGAACCTTAGGCATAGTTAAGAAAAAGTTAGTAAAACCTTAGAAGAGGCTATAATACTATAAGTAACTAGAGACACGTACAACTTATATACTAGCTACAAGAAGAAGTAGTATAGCAGATATACTTTTTAGGATATTAGGATAATAACTTTAAAAAGGGGGATAATATTACAAGATAATAGATAAGCGTAGCTACGCAGGAACGATACGCTTAAAGAGAGTATTAGGTAGTAGAGCGTAGGTAAGGTTAAGTTACTAGTTACATAACTATAATCCTACTAAGGCTAATAGATCCTAGAAGCAGGCTATAGTCCTAGATTAGATAAAGATCTAAAGAGTAAAAGCTCTAAGCAGGATTAAAGACTTATTAGAGGAATAGAATAAGTAGTATAAAGGCTAGATAAATTTCCTTTCCCTTTTAGATTCTAATTCTTTATAGTTAACTCTTAACAGTTTATCTTTTACCTAGATTAATACTTAGTTATTCTATAGTTTATTATAGAATTAGAGTTCTTTACTTAGACAACTATTTTATACGCTTGCCTCTTAAATTACTAAAGATACCTGCCTAAAATATACGCTTAACATGGCTAATCTCCCCTAATACAGATTTGGATCTAGTAAGTATACCTCTTAGTAACAGCTAGTAATAATTATAATAGCTAGAATATTATAATAAATAGGTATAAGAATATTTATAGTAAATTAGAGTAAATTATAGTAAAAGCAAAGTACTACTCCTAAGACCCTATAATTACTAGTCTATACTATAATAATAGATAACTATAGCTAGAATATTAGTATCTACTCCTTACCTTATTAATAACTAAAAAAGTAAGTAACTACTATTAGTACTTTTTTATCTACGCGTCTACTACTTACCTTATTAATAACTAGAAAGGTAGGTAACTACTATTAGTACTTATTTATCTATAGTAAGTTCCTTTTATATAGTACTACCCTCTTATACTATACAAATAGAAATAATACTAATAAAAAGGAGTAGGCCTTAGAATATACCTACCTACTTATAATAATAGTAACTACTACGTACCTTTACTATTACTACAAATACTATTTTATAAGATATAAGAAGGCAGAGATCTACTAGGTAAAATAGTAAAAGAAATAGCATATATATATAATACTAGCATAGGACACACTATACGTAGTTCCCTTAAAGCATAATAATATATTAATAGATATAGCGTACATATATAGCCTAGTGCTATTTATAATAGATTAATATAAATATAAGTACTTACTATTACTACTAGTGTGTTAGTATATACTATCTATACTATTATAGTCTTCTATATAATAGTACTCCTACTAAAATAACTAAATCCTCTATTAACCTAACCTAACCCTACTAGCATAAGTTACATATATTAGATTATGCGCGTAAAATCTAGAAAGAAAGAATAATAGCTCTACATACTTACCTAGTTATTAAAAAATAGTAGTAGCATATAAGTATGTAACCTACTAAAGCCTAACGCGTACTATAACTATAAGATATAAGAAAGTTTAGTTAAGCTAGAGTTAATAGAAATTAATAAATTCTATAATAACCTAACTACTAATAATAAACTTATAAGCTATAACTCCTTGTATAAGCTATTTAAGGGTAATCTAGCAGCGCTTAATCTATATATTATTATAGTTACTAGCTACTTAGATTAATACCCTAACTAGATCTTCTAATATAAAGGTCTAAATAAACCTATAGAGTTAATAGAGATAAAGTATAAAGTATTAAAAAATTTAGAGTTTATCCTAGGATATACTATAATTATAGGAACTAATAGTACTATAAAACTAGTAGAGTAATAGATATAGAGTAAAGTAACTTACTATTACTTTATAACTCTTAGTAGCTACGTTACTATAGTACTAGAGATACTTAAATTCTTACCTAAGTCCTAGCCTATAGCTCTATATAAGTCTTTACTTAAATTCTTAACTAATTCCTTACCTATAATGCTACCTATAATATAGTCTAAGTTATTACCTAAGATTTTACCTAAGAAGTAAACTATATTTAAGCTTAATAATCTAGAGTCTAATCTAGCGCTATTACCTAAAAAGTAAAGAACTAAAAAAAATACTATAATTATATATAATAGATACATAAAGAACTATAGTGCCTTACTATTTAAGCTAAATACTATCTACATAATTAAAGACCTATAAGATATACTAATTATAATAAATAAGCTAGAGTAGTAAGGGGCTCTAACGTATAAGAGTATCTAACTAAATACTTTTATAAAGGAAGTGTAAGCTATAATACTTTCGTGTAAGATAGACCTATTTAATAAGGCTAAGTAATAAGACTAGTAAGTGTAGAGCCTTATTAAAAATAGGGTAGTTCCTTTTAAGATATAAAGTATACTAGTAGATTAAACGTACATATTAAAGAAGAAAGATAGTTATATATAGCCTATTATAATTACTAACTACGCTATAATAAAGAATAGTAAGAATTATTATATAATTAATTATATAACTATACTAACTATAGCACTAGAAGCTTAGTTAATTAACTTCTAAAGGAAGGTAAGGGGTTAATTCTTTAATATAGATATACTAATAGATAATATAAGTAGTAACGCAGGATATTAATAATAAAGGCGTAGTATAGACGTTTTATAGTAAATAATAGTATTTATATTAATAAAAGGTTTTTTAGTATAGATTTAGAATATAAAGCGTATAGCTAGAAGATACTCTTACTATAATATTAAAGTAAATATTATATAAGTTACCTTAAACTTAAAACTATATACTAAGAGAAATACCTACTACTAGGAGGAGTTTTTTTATAATAAATTAAGATAAACGTTATATAGCTAAAAGAGCTTAGTATAGTAGGCTAAGAGAGCCTCCTACTATTATAAAAGTTTTTTAGAGTAAATTAATATAAATTATACGTAGCTAGGAGAGCTTAAAATAGTAGGCTAATAAATCTTCTACTATCCTATAAGTTTTTTATAGTAACTTGCAATAAATTATATATAGCTACGAAAGCTTAAAATAGTAGGCTAAAGGAATCTCTAGCTATTATATAAGTTTTTTTTATAGTAAATTAAAATAAATTATAGGTAAATAGAAGAGCTTCTTATGGTAAGATTAAAGAATATTATAACTAGAGAAAAGAGAAGGATATTCTACTATATAGGTAGGGTTTATATATAGGAAAGAGATAATACTTAATAGTAAGTAGGGATATTCTACCTTAGGGTAGGATTTATATACTAGGGAGATAAAGATATTCTAGTATAAGGTAAGAATTTTATAGCAAGGTAGTAATATCCTGCTATAAGGTAAAACTTTTATAGTAAAGAAGATAATAATGTTTAGTAGTATTAGTAGGATTTTGATAGTAAAAAGATAGTAATAAGCTACTATAAAATATTTATTTTTATTATAGTTTAAGCTTAGATAGTAAGAACTTGTCTCTCTTAGCCCTAGAGAGACTAGACATAGATACTAGCCTTATAATATAAAGCATGTAATTACTAATAGATGCTAGTACTAGAGTATAATACTATATAGAAGATAAATTAACACTAACTACTAATAACACGCTAGATATAATAGGATACTTAAAAATATACTTTTAACCTACTATTAAATTATATACTAGCTAATCTCTTAGTACGCTTAACTTTACGCTAGCTACTACTATTACGTTAAGCTTAGTATTCCTATAAAACACGCGCTAGATATACTAAATTATTAATATATAATAGGCTAGAAAAATAAAACTATAGCACCTAAGTAATTAATTAAGTAATATAGGGAGATAGTATTAACGTTTCTAATAAGTAAGATAAATATAGTAATTAGAGTAGGACTTAGGGAATTACAGAATATTATACTAAATAAAATAGAGAAGGTTATATAGGTAGAGGTTAATAGAGATCTAACCTTCCTAAAGCTATAAGCTATATAGTACTACTTAAAGAGGTGCTATAGCTACTATTTATAAAAAAAATTTATAATATAATTACTTTAAGAAGTACTAGAGGTAAGGGTTATTACTAATAGATCTAGGTAATAAATTAGCTAATAGATAGTAGTTATCTACACTATAAGGCTTATAGAAGTTTACTAAGATAGATAGCTATAAGAAGTTAAAGTCTATAGTAGCTACTAGTATAGCTTTAAGCTAGACGTCTACTATTATAACGTTACTAGCTTAGCAAGCAAATAGCAGAGAAGGTAGTTAGTAGAAATTAATAGTAAGTATAAGTATAATTAGCGTAAAGAACATTTATAGACTTGTCCTTAATATAGTACTACTTATAACGTAAAACTTTAGTAAGATACACCTAAACCTTTTTATATATAATCTAGATAATAAGAAGGTATCTTTAGTATAGATATTATTAATAGCTACGTTAGCACACACTAATATAATAACTAATTATAAGTGTAGTAATATTAGCCCTTACTCTACTTATTTTACTAAACCTAACTAAACTATCTAAGAGAACCTTAAGGCTCTAGGCTATAATATATATAACGCTATTATTTTCTCCTTAAGTAAGTATAGACCTTACAAGCTTAGGATAGATAAGATCCTATAAATAGAGCTGTAGCAACTAGTATCTAAAGAGAATAATTAAGGATAGAGTAGTTACCTTTATAAGGTATAAAGCTAATAAGTAGGTAAATATCTTAGACTATAGCTAATATAGTTACTAATAAGTTTTATAGATAAAGCCTTGCACACTCTATATGCTAAACTTTAATACGCGAAGATAAGAGGGTAATAGGTATATATATTATCTTAATAAGAAGACCCCTGATAAACTAAATAGCTAAAGGTAGTAGTATAGATAATAATAATACAAGTTTATTTTTAGTGTGAATTATAGTAAACTAATTAGATGTAAAAATTAATAGTACCCTACTAATATACCCTAATACTATATAGCCTCTTAGGTAATAGTCCTAACCTAGCTCCCTTTAGTACTACCTATATTACTTAAGCTTACTATTCTAAACTAAACTCTCTAATAGGTTATATAGTCTATTACATTATCTAGCACCTTTATTAGTTTTGTTAATAATAATAATAATAATAAGGATAAGTACAAAGAGTATTATATAGATAAAGATAATAACAATAATAATAATAATAATAATAATAATAATAATAATAATAATAATAATAATAATAATAATAATAATAATAATAATAATAATAATAAGGATAATAAGGATAATAATAAGGATAAGGATAAGGATAAAGATAAAGATATACTAACTTTATATAACCTAGATAATAATAAAGTAAAAGCTAAGATAAAAGAGATAAAGTAGGTATAATTATAAGTTACTATAGAATAAAGGTAAATAAAAAGTTACTACTAACCTTATATAATTAGTATAAACTAGGCGCTTAACTAATTTTTTATATAGACATACGCGTAAATAAAGTAGGAGTCTTTTAAAGAGATAGTAAAGCTATTTATACTTAACCTTATAAAGCTATATATATTATTTAGTTAAAGCTCCTTTCTATCTATATAGATATTAGCTAAGAGAGATAAGCTTTACCTCTATTAATAGTAATTACTAGGCAAGCAGCTGCGCTAGAATACTAATTTTAGTAGTAGAGCTAATAGATTAAGCTTAGGTATTAGAAAGAGCTATCTAAATATTACTTAAGCTATTATACTATCTTAGATTACTTGCCTGCACGCACTAGTCAACTAGGACTGTAAGAAGAAAAGATCTAAGGAAATAGAATACCTAGTAGAAAGTAAGATAGGGCTATACTCTTTATAATAAAAGTAACCCTCTTATATCTATACTTAATTAATAGTTAGACTACTAACTATACTATACCTAGTAGCTATTTAATGCTATATATTATTCTAAATACTAGAGTAGACTAGGCTAGCTACCTTCTTAGTATATTCTTTAAAGCAACCCTACTATATTTAAAATTTATGCTATTTAAAGTAGCTATTAAACACGATGCTATATATAAGATTATAGTAGGGATGCTACAACTATATTATATAATAGAAGATATAATAACTAGGAAAGAATTTAATAAAACTTAGAGGTCTAATAAAGGTAATAATTTAAAAGAAGTAAAGTCTATGTCCCTTAACTATATAAAGGCTTTTACCTTTTAGATCCTAACTTAGTATAGGTAGACCTAGGCAGGCGTTACTCTATAAAAGGTAAAAATAAGAGAATAATAATAAAGATTGGGATAATATACTAGAGTCTATACCTAACTATAATATATATTAGTAATAATACAAAACATAAGTAGTAGATAAAAACATAACTATAATAAAGAACTATATAGGCGTACCTTTAGATACTATTCCTACTAATATAATACTATATTACGCAAACTATTTTACCTATTCTATATTTGTAATTATAACCTTAAAACCTAAGTGTTGTGTACTAATATAACTAAAACACTTACTTATCTTACTATTAAAAAGAGAAGCTATCTAAACCTAGTATCCCTCTTACTAAAGTTAAAACTTATTATAATTACCTTCTATACTTAGGGATAAGGGCTATAACTATATAATAATAATCTTATTTATATTAAAGGCGCTAAGTAGCCTGTAAGATATTAAAGCAGCCTATGCAAAGGGGTAGAAATTATAGTACTAGTTATTAACTAGTATAATCTAAAAAATAGCCCTATAATTATTATAAACTACGTCCCCTACTTCCTTACTAACGTAAAATAAGAACTTAGCTAGATATTTTTCTAATTAATCTCTTAAAGGTAAATACACCCCTATCCTTTAGCACCTTACTTTATATAATAGATCCTTAAAGCCCTCTACTTACTTAATAAAAATAAGTACCTATAACTATATAAGTTATTTATATAAAAGCAAGAATATATCTATTAGTAAGATTCTAACGTAGCAGCTAAGGCATAATTAAAGGGAGTATCTTATAATCTAGTAGGTAATTTAGAGTTTTAGGAGTATATAGTAACTATAGTATCTATTATTTAAACACTTATAATTAGATATAATAATATAATACTAAGGCTAGATAGGAAGCTACTACTATAGATAGTAGATTATTATTAATAGGAGGGACATGCTAATTAAATATGCTATAGTAGGTAAAGACCTTATTAGCACGTTCTATTAAGATATAGTAGATAAGAAGTAGATATATTACCTACTTAGCTAAAGTTATTTCATGTGCTCTATATTTATAGTAGCGTCTTATGCCTTATTAACTTTATATAAAAGCATAACGTAGGCCTTTATACTAATAAGCTTAGGGACGTATACCCTTTAATTACTACGTTAAGGCTTTAGCTATATTTTAATAATGCTAATTAAAGACAACGTTAAGTTCTAGCCTATATTAAGATTTATAGGCTACTAAGAGGGCCTAGTAAAGATTACCTTATCTAGTAGTAATAATAGTATACGCTACAAGTATAAGACGCTTATATAGGTATAAAGGTACTACTTATTACGCTACTCTATACTATTATAAGTACTTATTAATTTATAAGTAGATGCACTCTAACTATAGTAGGGTATTATAAAGAAGCTTAGTCTCTTACTTAAACTATTTAATACTATTAAGAGTCTTATAAAGAGTGTAGAGTTAGTTGCCCTTATATATAAAGATAAATTCTTAGAAAGGATATATATTAATATATTTAACTATATTAGCTACTTACTACTATTTCTTATTACTATAGTTAAACTTTTTACTAAATAATTTAGTCTTATAAAAGTAAATAATATTATTATAAGTCTTTAATACTATAACTAGAAAAGTACTAGTAGTTTAAGCAGTATTATACTTATTCTAGTTAGAAGGAAAAGAAGGTATACGTCTACCTCTTATATAACCTTAATAGCTTAGAGGATAGAAAGGTAATAGCTAAAAAAGACTTATTAACTATAATAAATATATGTCTAGTATAGAGCAAAGAGGTTAATGCTAAAGAGGATAAATAGGTTAATTAAAAAGTAGAGAGTAAGGTTAGGGCTATAAAGTAAATAAGATATAACTAAAGGATATTAAGGCTATAATATAGTTTAGGTATCTTATACTATATTTAGGTAGTTTTAGAGTGCTTAAGCTAATAGGCTAGGTAAAATATAAGTAAGAGTACTTATACACTTTAATAACTATAACTAAATGTAAGAGTAATTTTACTATAAATTAAAGTAAAAATATATTACTATTTCCCTATCTTATTTAACTACTTATTCCTACAGGGGATAAAAGAGGTAGCTGAAATATTATAAATAGTATATAGATAAAGTAATAATATATAGTAAATAAGAGTAAGAATACTACGCTATAACTATACCTTATTTACCTGCTAGATTATGCTAGTAATAATTATAATAGCTATAATATTATAATAAGTAAATAGGTATAAGAATATTTATAGTAAATTAGAGTAAATTATAGTAAGAGTAGAGTACTACTTTTAAGACCCTATAATTACTAGTCTATATATATAATTTAGCTATAGTAGAATCCCTTTACTACCCTCCTATATTATTATAAGTAGAATAATACTAATAAAAAAGAGCAGGCTTTAGAATATACCTACCTACCTATAAGGATAGTAACTACTATAGTACCTTTACTATTACTATAAATACTATTTTATAAGATATAAGAAAGTAGAGATCTATTAGGTAAGATAGTAGAAGAGATAGTATATACATGTAACTCTAGTACTTAATATACTATACATAGTTCTTTTAAAGCGCAATATTATATTAATAGATGTAGTAAAAAGCTAGACTAGTTATAGATATAGCACGTGTATATAACCTAGTACTCTTTACTATAAATTAATATAAATAAGTATGCTAGCTAATACTACTAAAAAAATACTAGAAGTAGTATATAAGCTTACTACCTACTAAAGCCTAACACATATAATAACTATATAATATTAGAAGTACTACTTAAGCTAGAGCTAATAGCAATTAATAAATTCTACTTAGACCTAGAGGGTAGTAATAGCATTATAAGTATTAAATTTTAGTATAAGCTCTTTAGCTATAATTAGCAGCGCTTAATCCTTTTATAGTTACTATTGCAAGCTACTTAGATTAAAACTCTAATTAAATCTTCTTATATAAATAGTCTAAATAAACCTTAAGAGGTAATAAAGATAAAGTATAATATACTAGTAAATATATAGTTTATACTATACTATATTGGATTATAGAGACTAGCTGTATTAAAGATCTAGTAGAGGAATAGATTTATAATAATATAATATACTACTACCTTAAACCCCTAGCAGCTACTTTACTATTATATAAAAGACGCCTAAGCCCTTGCCTAAGTCTTTCCTTAATATATTACCTAAGGTATTACCTATAATATTACTTAATATATCCCCTATAATATTACCTATAATACCTATAATATTGCCTAAGGTATTACTTAGATTCCTACTTAATTCCTTGCCTATAATGTTGCTTATAACGCAGCCTAAGTTATTACCTAAGATCTTGCCTAAGAAGTAAACTATATTTAAGCTTAATAATCTAGAGTCTAATCTAGCACTATTACCCTAAAAGTAAAGAACTAATAAAACAGCTACTATATAGTATAATTATAAGTAGTTATAGACTACTATTCTCTTTTTATAATATTACTATAATTATATATAATAAATACGTAAGGAATTATAGCGCCTACTATTTAAGCTAAATAATATCTACATATTTAAAGACTTATAAGATATACTAGTTATAATAAATAAGATAAAGTAGTAGAGGGCTCTAACGTATAAGAGCGTATAACTATACACTTTTATATAGAGAAGTGTAAGCTACAACGATTATATATAAAGTAGAACTAATTAAAAAAGCTAAGTAATAGCACTAGTATATATAGAATAATCCTTTAAGTTATATATAAGTTATTATTAAAGTGCGCTGCGCTTCTTTAAGCTGCTATAAGTACTATATGCATCTAGAGTAGGAACACGCTATAATATACAGTAATATACAGTAATACGCACTAATTTACATAAAGCTAGAAAATAGTTTTCCTAATACTTTAAAGCTTAGAAGTTATTACTTATCTTATACACGCTATTATAAGTAAATTTATTTAGCTAATTAGTACTTTCTTAGTTAATATAATGCACTACTAAACCGCCTATACTACTAAACTGCCTAAAAGCTTAGTATTAGGAAATCAAAATAGGATATCTTAATAACAAAGCTAAACCTTAATATTTTCTTTTAAAATTTAAAGCCTAAATAGATATATATATAATCTAATAGCTATTAAAGTTTTATAGCTATAGCTTACGTAATATAGTAGTTATTAGTAAGAGAAGAAATCTTTAGTAAAACCTATCTTTACCTATAGATTAATAGCTAAACATTACTAATAGGCTATATATCTTTTAGGATATACTTATTAGTATATTAGTTAGTAGCTATTAAGTTATTATAGCGTGCAGCCTAGGTTTAACGCTATTATAGTAGGTATAAGGTAGAGAGTAAAAACAAATAAAAAACCTTCTAAATAAAGTACTATATATTAGAAACCTTTAGTTCCTTCTCTAAGAAGGATATAGTATATACTAAATAAAGCTATATATAAGCTTAAAGTAAGTAATTACCTCTAAAACTAAAAGATCTAGCTTAGGAAGTATAGGTTTTTAGAAAATTTCGACACTGCCTTATTATAAAGCTTATATAAGCTAATTTCTAGTAGCTAACTATTTATATTACTTCTATATATATATATAAAAGATACCTATAAGCTAGAAGTAATAATATCTAGTTAAATAAAAAGTTTTATTATATATTTCTAATTTTAGGTATCTCTACCCTCTCTATGCTAGTTCTCTAATAGGTCTAGGCTACATGCTATAATTTTAGTACTAATAGGTATATTAAATATATATAAACTAGCTCTAAAGTTATTATAATTTATTAAGCTAGTTTATTAGGTATTATAGGGTATAAAGCTTAGGCAAGTAACTTTATTCTATACTAATATAGCTTACTAAGAAATTAGAAATCCTAGAATTCTTTTTATTACCTTTTAGATCTATGTTATATATATCTGTATTTAAAATTTCAGCTTAATAGCTCTTATATTTAAATTGTTATTAAAGGTTGAATATTTAATTTTCCTTGCAAAGCTTTTAGGCGGTTTAGTAGTGTAGGCGGTTTAGTAGTGTAGGCGGTTTAGTAGTGTAGGCGGTTTAGTAGTGTAGGCGGTTTAGTAGTGTAGGTGGTTTAGTAGTGTAGGTAGTTTAGTAGTCCTTTATATTAGCGCTATATTACAGGAGGGTATACGTACTAGAATCCTAGTCTAGGTTAGGGTAGGCTAGTAAGGTAAGTATATACTCTATTATAGTAGGCTTTAGTAATTTAAGAGGCAAATATGCAAAGTTATTATCTTTACTAAAGATAACTAATTCTATAATAAACTATAGAATAACTAATAAGTCTTAATCTAGGTAAGAGATAAGCTATATAAAGAATTAACTATAAAGAATTAGAATTAGAAAGATAAAGGAAATCTATCTAGTCTTTATACTACTTATTCTATTCCTTTAGATTATTATAATTAGTATACTTAGTAGCAACCCTACTAATTATACTAAGTAACTTATACTTAGGTTATTTAGTGCTAAGACTACTAATTCTACTAAATATCCCTTTATTATATAACTGCTAACCTAATCCTACCCTGCGCATTATTATGTTGCTATCTCTTAGGCTTAATATACCTTACGCTGCATTATCTAGTCCTAAATACCCTATATTCTTTTTATTTATAATATTATCCTCTTCTTTAGGATTATTATCCTAATAACCTAAGAGATCTAGCTGCTGTGCCGCGTCTAGCTGTAGCTAATATATAAAGTGTGTGTCTCTCCTATCTACTATAAGATTATATCCTCTATAGATGTTTTATAATCTCCTACCTAACTATACCTAAGGAGCCTATAAAATTAACTAATTATTACTAAGCTTATTTTACCTATATTTGCGCTATAGACTATATTATAGCAAAGCCTTGCTATTATTATCTAGTAAGGGGTTCTAAGTGTATTCTATTATTAGAGGGGAGCTATGCTAACTATATTATAGTAGGCGTATAGTATAGCTTATTTCCTTAAAGGAAGGAGTTTCCTATAGTAGCTTAGAAGTATTAGTAGCTTTATTAAGAGCTTTAAGAGATTAAGCGTTATAAGCTTAACTTAAAAGAGCAGTTAAATTCTACTACTAAAAAAGAGAGGGAATTATTTAATTATAAGAAGGTTATAATTACGGAACTTAAAACCCTAGAGAAGAAGATAAGTATCTCTATAAAACTTTTAAAGAGGATAAGTATAGCTGCTACTAAAGTTCTTTCACTACTACTAACTAAACTATTAACTAACTTAGGTTAGTTATAGACTAATTCTTCTTTTTTATTTAACTACTCTTTATCTTTTAACTTTTCTACTTTCCTAGTAAACTTAGAACTACTGCCTTTAGGTACTATTAGTAGTACTCTTTTACTAGATCCTTATAGCTTATAAGATTCTATATTAGTTCTTGGGTATTCTAGCTATCTAGCTAGTCCTTCTACTTAACTAAGTACTTTTATAAACATCTAAATTTCTATAGGTTCTTAATTACTTTAACCTTATAGTCTTTACTTTTAAGTTTAACTTATATCTTAATTTTAGCGTCTAGTAGTACTAGCTTAAGGAGGGATTTATAAATGATAGAGTATATACGTATACATTTTAAAAGTTTTAGTTTAAATATTACTAGTCCCTTAGCCTTTAGGATTTAGAATAGTCCTATTTAGAGGTTATCTAATATATTACATAGCTGTTTAGTTCTTAAATTTTTTTATAATAAGAAAACTTTATCCCCCTTTTTAAGGGTTAGTTCTTTAAGCCTTTTCTTATTTACTAATCTAGCTATTATAAGGTTCTATTAAGCAATTTATTAGCTTAATTTATTATGCAGTTTGCAAAGTAGTTATGCCTTATTATTAGCTCTAGCTAAAAGACTCTTAACGTCCTTAGGATTTTAATAAGCAATTAGCTTATATCTATAGTTTACATAGTGCGGCAAGTATCCTATTATTATAGATCTTATACTATTATAGGCTAATTATGCTATTAGCAGGAGTTTAACCTAGTTATCCTATAGCTTATTAGCGTATATTCTTAGATACTATTCTAGTGTCTAGTTTATTTATTCTATCTAACTATCTATTTACAAGTAAAAGCTAGTTAAAAGTTTCTTATTAACTCTAAGCTTTGCTAGGAATATGCTCTAATACTTAGAGGTAAATAGTATTCTTTAATTAGTAATAAACTATTCTAGTATACTATATTAGCTAATAAGTGCCTTAGTTACTTTATAGGCTATTTCTTTAGCTGTAACTATTTCTTCTATAGGTATAAATATTAATAATTTAGTTAATTAATATATTCTACTACTAAAGCGGCTACACTACTAAAGCGGCCACTTTTCCTTAGTAACACTAACTTACTTAACTGCATCATTATTATCGTCCGCATTACTATCTAAAAATATATACTAAGTACTAGCCTCTAACTTAGAAGAACCCTCTTTATTAGCTTAATAAGTTCTTATGTTATGCCTAGTCTTACCATAGTTACCACAGCGCTAAATACCTAGTTATTATGATTATCGCACTTTACCTTTATCCTCTACCCTCACCCTTTTATAGTTCTAAACTATTCTTAATAGTTTAGAACTATTCTAGTCTACTATAGGACTATACTCTATAGTGCTACCCTTCTAAATATACTTACGTTTACGTGTTTTACGCTTAGTTATAACTGTAAGTTACTATTCAAGCTCTTTAATGCGCGACTTCATAAGCGCAGTATGATGCAGCGCTAACTTAGTACCTTTAACGAGGTGCGAAAGCCTATCCTACGCCGTTCATAGTAACTGAGTAATAGAATCACGTATAAACTTTAACTATAAGCTAAATTCGCGTGTATTACTTAGAGTCCTTAATAGCTATAGCGTCTCTAGTAGTAGGGGTCCTAGTAGAGTGCGTATACACATATTAAGGTAATTAAGGACTACCTGCGCGTTTAGAGGGACTAGCCCTATTGCTTTCAAGGCCTTTTCATAGTTCTAAACTATAAATACGCTTAAAAACGCGTCTTTAAAGGCTAGTAGAAACGCTTCCTTATTAACGTAAAAAACGCGCTTTTACACTAAGCCCTAAATAATCTTAAAGTACTTACGCTTAAGCAGCGAGAAGCACACCACATCAAGCGGCTAGAGGATGTGTGACGAGTGTAGTAGTATACAGAGCGTAAGGATCTTATTATTATAATAATAATCCTTAAAATCTTGATTAAGGTGGCTTTCATGGCTATCTAAAATTAGCAACTAATAGACGCTAATAGTTCTCGCCTTTATATGCGCGTTAAAGTGCTTTAACTACGCGAGACTAAGCTTATTAGTCGTCTATTAATTCTCTAAGACTAAGAGCTTCTAATTACGTGGTATATTAGCTTCCTAGTACTATAAAGAGATGTAGACGCATCCTTTATATATAATAAATAGTAGGATGAATGTACTATTTAAATATATACTCTAGATATCTATCACCTACTCCTTATCACTTAGCTAAACCGTTGTAGGCCTTTCTTACTTCTCTAAGCTAGTAACTACTTTTATAGAGCTAATAATACCTATCTAAAAGCTAGTCTTATCAAAGTTATATATATTGTTATCATGTATACCATACTTTGCTTTAGTATCCCGTATAAGCTTAAACCATGCGCTAACTACCTTAGGATCTTCCTGTAGTGCCCTCTAACGGTCCTTTAAATAGTTCTAAACTATTCATAACTATTCTAAATAGTCTATAAACTATGCTACCTAGTTAAGGCCTACTAGCTTACTACCCCGCTCGCGCAGTAGTTTATTCGCTATATCTGACACTTCGCCTAATGTAGGCGCGAATCCTCGCGAATTAAGGTTAAGGATGTATCAGACAAGCATGTCCTTATTACAAGATAGTGTATGGGCGCAGCCACGCAGGAATGATACGCTTAGGAAGAGTATCGGATGGTAGGGCGCTAGGCAGGGTTAAGGCGTTAGTTACGTGATCATGATCCCGCTAAGGCTCAAAGATCCTATAGATCCTAGGATTAAGCAGAGATCTAGGGAGCAGAAGGAGCAGAGGCTCTAGGTAGGATCAAGGACTTATTAGAGGAATAGAATAAGTAGTATAAAGACTAGATAGGTTTCCTTTATCTTTCTAATTCTAATTCTTCATAGTTAACTCTTTATAGTTCATCTCTTACCTAGATTAAGACTTATTAGTTATTCTATAGCTTATTATAGAATTAGTTACTTTTGCACGTTTACCTCTTAAACTACTAAAGCATACTACCTGACGTATATACCTTACACTAACTAACCTCCCTTAATATAGATTAGGCCTAGTAAGTATACTTCTTAGTAACACTTTAACTACCTATAGGTTCAAGAACCTAAACGTACGTAATAGTAGCTCCTGCTACCCTACGTACTACTAGTAGAGCTAGTACACCTACTTTAAGTCTAGCATTAGTAATAGCTAACTAGGCTAACTAGATATAGTAATAGGCTAAACAAATTAATAGGTTAATGCAGGTGATTACTTAACTCTAGGCTAAGGACACTATACCCTGTAGAAAGATTACGGCGCTAGAAAAGTATGATAAAGGATAAGATGGCTTAAAGCTATTTCTTACTAACATAGATTTGTATTATTAGTTTAACTCTATAACAGAGGACTAAGATAAGATCCTTGCGGCTAGTATGCATCTAAAGGATAAGGCAGCTACTTAAATATAACTCTTTATAAATAACTATCTTATAAATGAGATAAGGCATTATAAAGATGACATAAAGGCTATCTTCAAGAGCTAGATAGCATTTAAGGAAGAGATGCAAAAGGTGTTTAGAGAACTTAATGAAGAGACTTAGGTAGAGCAAAAGATATCTTAGATCTAGTAGGAGAAGTTAGTCGTGAAGTATATAATAGAGTTTAAATAGCTATAGTTAAAAATTAATTAGGATAATGCGCTATTACGCACAGCCTTCTATAATAGGCTAAAGGAGATAGTTAAGGATAGAATAATCTATTATAATAAGCTAGATAACCTGTAAGATATAATTAACCTAGCTACCTAAATTAATAATAGGCTCTACAAACAAGCGCTATAGAAGAAGTAAAGGGACGTAATAGTTATTCCTAACTCTAGAATATATAGAAAGCTAAAGATACTATAATATGACTAGGACGGCGATGTAGTAATAATAGACAAAATCTAATAAAAAAAGTAATCTAAAAAAGGTAAGGGTAGACAGCTAGATAGCCTAATACACGAATAACGCTAAAAACGCTTTAAGAAGAAGGTATGTCTCTAATGTAGCAAAGTAGGATACTTTTATAGAGATTACCTAAAGAACTAAGGCTAGGCCAGCAAACTTAGAGTAGTTAAGATTAGGATAATTAAGTTTAAAGTAATAGGACTTAAGGAGGAAGAGTTAGAAGTGCTATACTAGTAACCTACTCCTTACCTACCTTTAAAACTAGATTAAGTAAAATCCTCTAATAATAACGTTAGTGACATAGATCCTACTTAACTCCTTAAGAAGTTCTAGGAATTACTGCGCCTAAGCTAAGGCCTAGCTAAAAATAAGGTGCTAGACTAGGTAGTTTAATAATAATTAAACGCTAAGATATACTAGAAGTGCGCCAGCACTACACATGAAGGACTAACTTACGCTATACCCGTGTTAGTATATGATGAGAAGGTTAGTAAAGTAGTAATAGAAGCTATGTAACTCTAAGGTCCTTACGCTATAGGGGAATATATTAAGGTAGAAGTACCTAAAAAAGACTCTTACTAAGAAGTTAATTAGTATTACTGCTAGATAGATTAGTACCTCTACTATAAGCGCGAAAGAAATAAAGTAAGATAATAGCATAGAAAGATATTATACATTATAATCCTAGATAAAGACTATTTAGTAGCAGCCTACTATACTTACTACTTTAATAATTAGTAATAGCAACATGAACGCGTTAGGTAGCATAAATGCTATAATAAGCATTGCTAAACGCATTAGCTAAGCAAGCACGTTATAGGGTATTAGCTAGTAGGACTAATAAATGGTAATACACTAGACTATAAAAATAAAGATTACTAATATTAACACCCTCTAGGGCACCTAGCAGACCGAGAGCACGAGAAGGTAAACTAGGCATAATATAAGATAATCCTTAATTATATGTTCTACACACTCTATAAGAAAGAAGCCGCGTAGGATAGAAGAAGTTAAGATTATAACTTACTTACCCTAAAAGAATGCTTAGACGAGGACTGTAGACGCTATGCACTCCTTACCCTTCCTCGCAAATCTAAGAAAGATGCCCGCTAAAGGAAGTATAGTAATTCTATAAGATATTAGTAAATAATGTTAGATAACTAACATTAGGAATAAGTAGCCTATAGTAATAAGCTAGCGGCCGTAGCCTAAGCTCCTATAAGGCTAGGAACCCCTCCACCCAACAATATCTCTTAAAAAGAAGAAGTAGGAAGCTATAATGGCTTACCTTATAAATAATGCTTTAACGACATATATAAAATACACCTCTTATAGAAACTATGAAAAGGATTCCTGCGAAGGGACGAACTATTAATAGAACACGCACGCATGTTATGGATAGCCTGTTACGAGAATAGCTACCTAACACACCTATCTAATAAATAAGGATTAAGTTAGTTTCTAATAAAACTAAGGAAGTTAAAAAACTAGGATGCTACTAGGGATAAGGTTACGCTAGTAAGAGTATTTATACGACGACCCTATATAACGTATGATACCTAGATTTACTAGTTTATTAATTAAAGGTAGAAGTACACGTACATGGACGTAGGCTTACAGTACTAGTAAATAGTAAAGCTATATAGATAATTATCTTCCTATAAATAGTTAAAAAATTTAATATACCCTATTAAGATAAGGAACATCTAATATAAGTAGTATTAGCTAATAATAGACTAATATCCTATAGTAATAGATTCTTAAGGTTAGAAACCTAAGAAGTATTATTCTACGTACTTAGAATTAAGGATACAACATCCCTTAATATTATAGATCTTAGTAAAGAAGATATATTAATTAGTTATAATTAGCTTAGGAAGTATAATCTTACTATTAATTAATAGAAAGGCATAATATTTAGCTAAAAACTAGCGCGTAAAGTTACTAGAACATGCTATAGTAGATTAAGCCTAGTAATCTAAAGCTTACTTAGTTAGACTAAATAGATTAGCAAGATATTACCTTATAAGATTAAGAAGATCTATAAGAAGGACTCTTCGCAATTAAGAGTTATTTAAATATAGAGAGTTGCACCTATAAAGGATGAACCCCGACCTATGATACTACTAGAATATAAGGAGTTTCGCGACCTATTTAAAGAAATAGAGGAAACCGCATTACTAGATTACTAGGATTAGGATCATAAAATTCACCTAGAGGAAGGCGCGAAGCTGCGCCTAGGACTAATATATCTGCTTACGCTAGACTAGCATTTAGAGCTGTGAGAGTATATTAAGAAGAACTTAAAGCAAGGATATATATAAGAGAGTATAAGCCTAATAGCTTTACTAATTCTCTTTATCCTTAAGAAGAATAGAAAGCTGCGACTCTATATAGACTATAGATAGCTTAACTACGTTATAAGAAAGAACTATTACCCTCTTCCTCTAATCTAGGAACTTATAGACCGCCTTTAAGAAATTAAGTAGATTACGAAATTTAATATGCGAGATAGATTCTATTAAATATGAATAGCTAAGGGCTTTAAATAGCTAACTGCGCTTAAAACTTATTATAGATTATATGAGTATACGGTTATGCCCTTTAGACTAATGAACGCGCCTATAACGTTTTAGGCACTTATTAACTAAGCCCTTTATGAATACTTAGACATTTTTATGACTGCGTACCTAGACGATATACTAGTATATACGTTAGGAACGCTTAAAGATTACATTAAACACGTTAAGAAGGTGCTTAGGAAGCTTAGGGAGTATCAATTACCCTTATAGCTAGAGAAATGCGAATTCCACGTTATAAAGATGGATTACTTAGGATTTATTATCTCATAAAAAGGCATCGCCATAAACCTAAAGAAAGTTAGAGCTATATAAAACATTAAAACTCCTAAAATAGTTAAGGACGTATAATCCTTCTTAGGATTTACTAACTTCTACTAGAAGTTTATTTAGGGATACTTAAAGACCACGGCGCCTCTTATAGAAATTACTAAAAAGAGAAGGGATTCTATTAAGGACAAGAATAGTAGAAGGCTTTTAAAAAGCTTAAAGAATTATTCTTATTAGCCCCTATATTATAGATGCACGACCTAGAACGACTACTATAAGTAAAGATAGATGCATTAGATTTCGCCCTAGGAGCAATTCTCTTAGAGTAGGGTAAAGATAGAAAGTAAAGACTAATATTCTACTACTCTTAAAAGTTCTTAAGAGTAAAACTTAACTATAATATTTACGACAAGGAACTACTAGTAATAGTAGACGCCTTTAAATAGTAGCAAGCCTAATTAGTAGGCGCTAAACACTAGGTAGAAGTATATTCAGATTACTAGAACCTAATAAGTTTCATAATAACTAAGAAACTTAACTAACGATAGGTTAAATAGGCTAAATTAATGGCAGATTATGACTTTAAAGTATACCATCACCTAGGATTGCTGAATGGAGCGGCGGACGCCCTTAGCCAAAGATCTAACCTTTAGGAAACAGATAGACCTATCACATATAACGCAGTCCTATAGAAGGACTATAATAGAAGTATAGGCTATAATTAACCCTAATTAACTAAGGTAGCTAGGATTAATTACTAGGGACTAGAGGTTTACGACCTTACAGACTATAATCATTTAACTCTAGAATAGAGGGTAGAATATGATTTAGTAAACTACTTTAGGGTAGGACCACCCTAAGATAAGGAATAATAGATTATACCACGAGAAGCTTACATACTAACCCTAATACGAAAGCTATATAAGTCTAAAGAATATGGATACCCTAGGATTAACGAAATAGTTTAATAGATCTTGAATAAGTACTTAATCCCTAATGTACGAAAAATAGTTTAGAACGCAATAGGCAACTATTTAGCATATTCTAAGAACAAGCCTAAGAGATATAAGCCCTATAGATTACTCTAATTACTTAAACCACCCGCACGCCTATAGATTAGTGTTATGATGGACTTTATTATAAAGCTCTTAAAATTATTAGAACCTAGATTAGCATAGCTATGTAACTTAATATTAGCAATTGTTAACTAGTTAACCAAAGCATTAATATTTATACTAACGGAAGAAATGGTTACGGCTAAGGAAATAGCTTACGAAGTAACTAAGGCACTTATTAGCTAGCATAGTGTACTAGAATAGTTTATTATTAATTATAGAATACTATTTACCTCTAAATATTAGAGCTCGTTCTTAGTAAAGCTTAGAGTTAATAAGAAGCTTTTAACTAGCTTCCATCTATAGATAGATAGTTAGATGGAATGAATAAACTAGATACTAAAATAATATCTAAGAATGTACGCTAATAAACTATAGAATAACTAGGTTAAACTCCTACTAACAGCATAATTAGCCTATAATAGTATAAGATCTGGGATAATGGGATACTTACCGCACTACGCGAACTACGGATATGAGCTAATTACTTATTAGAATCTAAAGGACGTTAAGAGTCTTTTAGCTAGAGCTAATAATAAGGCACAACTACTTCGCAAATTGCACGACAAATTAAGCTAACGAATCATTTAACGGAACCTTACAATAGCTAAATTAGTAAATAAGAAAAGGCTTAAGGGACTAACCTTTAAAGAAGGGGATAAAGTTTTCCTATTATAAAAAAATTTGAAAACTAAACGCCTATGCGATAAACTAGATAACCTCTAGATAGGACCTTTTAGGATCCTAGAGGTTAAGGGACCTATCACGTTTAAATTAAAGCTTCTTAAAAGCATGCGCATAAACCCTATTTTTTATAAATCTCTCCTTAAGCTAGCACCACCAGACGCTGAAACTAAGACGCGAATTAAACTTAAAGATAAAGATTATAAAGTTAAAGAAATTAAGAACCTATAAAAATTTAAGCGTTAGTAGAAGTACTTAGTTAAGTAAAAGGGCTAGCTAGATAGCTAGAATACCTAGGAACTAATATAGAATTTTATAGACTATAAGTAATTAGTAAAGGACTACTACTAGTAGTATTTTAAGGTAATAACTCCGTGTTTACTAGGAAATTAAAAAAGTTAAAAGATAAAGAAGGATTAAAAGAAATTAAAGAAGGATCAGCCTATAACTAGCCTAGGTTAGCTGATGATAGTTCGGATAGTAGTAGTTTAGATAAAATAGTAGTTCTTATACTCTTTAAGGTTTCTACCTCTTACGCAGCATCTATCACGCTTAGGACGTGGTAATCCTAGTTTGCAAAGGAATACTTATAGGCTTTAAGTTTAGCTAGCTCCACGCGAAGCTAGGTGGACTTAGCTTAAAGCCACACGGCCTTAACTTTAGAATAAAGAAGTGTAATTTACTTTTTTTTTTTTTTTTTAAACTTTTTCCTACTCCTCTTTAGGAATAAATAGACTGCACTTAGCGTAAACCTAAATATAAGTAGCGCACTAACCTATAGCTACATTAATAAAATAGTGAAGCTTGCGCTTTTAATAACGCTTATAACCTAGCGTTATTTTTAGACCTTAAGAATGAACTTGATTAGCTTAATATTAATAGCGTACGGTAGATAACTTAGATAGAACCTTAGGCATAGTTAGGGAAAAGTTAGTAAAACCCTAGAAGAATCTATAATACTACAAGCAACTAGGGACACGTATAACTTATATATTAGCTATAAGAAGAAGTGGCATAGCAGATATACCTCCTAGGATATTAGGACGATAACCTTAAAAAGGGGAATAATATTATAAGATAGTATATAGACGCAGCCACGCAGGAATAATACGCTTAGGAAGAGTATCAGATAGTAGGGCGCTAGGTAGGGTTAGGGCGCTAGTCACGTAATCATGATCCTGCTAAGGCTTAAAGATCATATGGATCCTAGGATTAAGCAAAGATCTAAGGAGCAGAAGGAGTAAAGGCTCTAGGCAGGATCAAGGACTTATTAAAGGAATAGAATGAGTAGCATAAAGACTAGATAGGTTTCTTTTATCTTTCTAATTCTAATTCTTCGTAGTTAACTCTTTATAGTTCATCTTTTACCTAGATTAAGACTTGTTAGTTATTCTATAGCTTATTATAGAATTAGTTGCTTTTGCACGTTTACCTCTTAAACTACTAAAGCATACTACCTGATGTATACACCTTATACTAACTAACCTCCCCTAACATGGATTAGGCCTAGCAAGTATACCCCTTAGTAATAGTCCTCTTTAGTCAAGGACAGTTTTGAACAGTTCAGTACTGTTATTGGTTGAAAGGCGGTTCCGTTAAGGCGTGTAGAGAGTCTAATAACAAACGTTAAAAGCCTCAGCAGCGCGTCAGAGGCTTGTAAATTGGCCTAATTGGTAAGCTTGAAGGGCAAGCTCAATCCTGCCTTCTTGTTAAATAAGTATTGCGTTTGTTAGTTGAGGCATTTCATGATAAGTGTAGTAATGGTGTTGCTAAGGAAAAGTAGCTACTTTAGTAGTGTAGCCACTTTAGTAGTAGAATACGTTAGTTAATAATTACTAATATTAAGTTATATAGCTGTGCTAATCTAGGTTCTAATAATTTTAGGAGCTTTATAATAAAGTCTATTATAACGCTAATCTATAGGCATGTAGGTAGTTCTAGTAATTAGAGTAATCTATAAGGCTTATATCTCTTAGGCTTATTCTTAGAATAGGCTAAATAGTTGCCTATTACGTTTTAAACTATTTTTTATATATTAGGTATTAAGTACTTATTTAAAATTTATTAAACTGTCTTATTAATCCTAGGGTGTTTATATTCTTTAGACTTATATAGTTTTTATATTAGGGTTAGTATATGAACCTTATATCGTATAATCTATTACTTCTTATCCTAAGGTAGTCTTACCCTAAGGTACTTAACTAAGTTATAGTCTACCCTCTATTCTAGTGTTATAAGATAATAGATAAGCGTAGCTACGTAGGGACGATACGCTTAGGGAGAGCATTAGATAGTGAGGCGCTAGGTAGGGTTAGGGCGTTAGTTACATGATTATGATCTCGCTAAGGCCTAAGGATCCTATAGATCCTAGGATTAGGCAGAGATCCTAGGAACTAAAGGAGCAGAGGCTCTAGGCAGGATTAAGGACTTATTAAAAGAGTAGAGTACATAGTATAAAGACTAGAAAGATTTCTTTTATATTTTAGATTCTAATTCTTTGTAGTTAACTCTCTATAGTTTATCTCTTACCTAGATTAATACTTAGTTATTCTATAGTTTATTATAGAATTAGTTACTTTAGCATGTTTACCTCTTAAACTACTAAAGCCTACTACTTAATATATATACCTTATACTAACTAACCTCCCTTTACTTAGACTAGGCCTTAGTAAGTATACCCTTTAGTAACACTTTAACTACCTATAGGTTCAAGAACCTAAACATATAATATGGCAGCTCCTACTACCCTACGTACCGCTAGTAGTAGCGTTAGTACGCCTGCTTTAAGTCTAGCATTAGTAATAGCTAGCTAGGCTAATTAGATACAGTAATAGGCTAAATAGATTAATAGGTTAATATAGGCAATTACTTAACTCTAGGCTAAGGATACTGTACCCCATAGAAAGATTACAGCGCTAGAAAAGTATAATAGAGGATAAGATAGTTTAAAGCTATTTTTTACTAATATAGATTTATACTATTAGTTTAACTCTATAATAGGGGACTAAGACAAGATCCTTGCGGCTAGTATACACCTAAAGGATAAGGCAGCTATTTAGATATAACCCTTTATAGATGACTATCTTATAAACAAGATAAAGTATTGTAAAGATAATACGAAGGCTATCTTTAAGAGCTAGATAGCATTTAAGGAAGAGATTTAAAAAGTGTTTAGTAAACTCAATGAAGAGACCTAAGTAAAATAGAAGATATCTTAGATCTAGTAAGAAAAGTTAGTCGTAAAATATATAATAAAGTTTAAATAGCTATAATTAAAGATTAATTAGGACGACGCACTATTACGCATAGCTTTCTATAATAGGCTAAAGGAATTAGTTAAGGATAGAATAATCTATTACAACAAGCTAGACGACCTATAAGATATAATTAACCTAGCTACCTAAATTAATAATCGCCTCTACAAACAAGCGCTGTAGAAGAAATAGAGAGACATAATAATTATTTTTAACTCTAGGAGATATAGAAAACTAAAGGCACCACATTACAACTAAGATAACGACGTAGTAATAATAGACAAAATTTAATAAAAAAAGTAATTTAATAAGGGTAAAGGAAGATAGCTAGATGGCCTAACCTATAAATAACGCTAAGAACGCTTTAAGTAGAAGGCATATCTTTAATGTAGTAAAGTAGGACACTTCTATAGAGACTACCTAAAGAACTAAGAATAAGCTAGTAAGCTTAGGGCGATTAAGATAAGCATAGTTAAGTTTAAGGTAACAGGACTTAAAAAGGACAAACTAAAGGAGCTACGATAGCAGCCTACTCCTTACCTACCTCTAGAATAGAATTAGATAATAGAAATATTAGACTACGATAATATAGAAACTATCTTAGCCTAAACAACAAGCTCTAAAGTTAAGTATAATACGGCCTGTCCCCTAAACTAGATAGATGACTATAAGGTCCTTTAATAGCTTAAAGATAATCTATACTAGATATATAGAGATAACATACATAAGGGAGAAACATGCACTTAAGACACGCTAGTGCGTAGGGGACACGCTAACGAAGCAGTAGCAGCAGCGATAAAGGAGCAAAGCCCACAGACTAAAATATAATAAATTAAAGTTAACAATAAATATGATAAGGTTAATTAGTACAACTATATAAGGGAGGACTATATAGCTTATATATAGGAGTAGTAGAGCGTGCGATATACGCCTAGATAAGCCTCCTATACCCTTCTTCTAGAAAAGGATTGTATAAAAGATAATTGCTATATACACTGCTTTAAATATTAGCAACAATAGCATAAATACCTAGGCTAGAGCTAGTGTTACGATACGTACTACTAGCTATATTAGCTAAGCAAGCACGTCGCAGGATATTAGCTAGCTAGCAGAATAGATAGTAAGGTACTAGTTTATAAAAATAACATATACCTGCACTACTACCCTATAGGACATCCTAAGGACTATAATTATAAGGAGCTTAAATAGAACTAGTGCAAAGTACTGCTAGAATATATATTCTACCTCCTGCTAAAGGAAGAAGTAGTATAGGCTTAGCATAGGGCTAACTATAAGCTATTACTCCCTTTAGAGTGTCTAGCAACTATATACAAATATTATAAATTCCTAACGCTTCTTAACAAGACTAAGGAAGACGTGTTTAGATGGAAAACAGCGCTTATATAATAAGTATAGCGAACGTTGCTAGAAACGTAATACTAGCTACAAGGCTATCTAGAGGATAGGGTAGCTAGAGATGATATCTCGTATACTTAAACTATAAGACGCTTACCTAGAACTATTAGGATAGAAAGTTATAACAACTTACCTTACAAATAACGTAAAGCACCACCGAACCGCGCACACCACCGAACCGCGCAGAAATGCTTGGCGGAAAATCAAATATTCAACCCTTAATAACAATTTAAATAATAGAGCTAT
>ML976978.1:824387-835046 GCA_010015675.1 Byssothecium circinans | reverse complement strand
GTGCAGCCTAGACCTATTAGAGAATTAGCGTAGAGAGGATAGAGATTCCTCAAATTAGAAAAATATAAATAAATATTTTATCTAGCTGGATATTCTTACTTTTTATCTATAGATATACTTTATAAATATATATAGAAGTTATATAAATAGTTAGCTACTAGAAATTAGCTTATATAAGCTTTATAATAAGGTAGTATCTAATTTAAAAACCTATACTTCTTAAGCTAGATCTTTTAGTTTTAGAGGTATTTACTTACTTTAAACTTTATATATAGCTTTATTTAGTATATACTATCCTCCTCCTAAGAAGAAAGTAGAGATATCTAATATATATAACTTTATTTAGAAGGTTTTTTAACTTTTCTTACCCTCTACCTTACACCTACTATTATAGCGTTAAACCTAGGCTGCACGCTATAATAACTTAATAGCTATTAAGTAATATACTAATAAGTAAGTCCTAAAAGTTATATAGTATATTACTAACATTTAGCTATTAATCTATAGATAAAGGTAGGTTTTACCTAAGATTTCCTTTTTTACTAATAACTATTTTATTACGTAAGCTATAGCTATAAGATTTTAATAGCTATTAGTTTATATATATATCTATCTAGGTTTAAAATTTCAAAAGAAAGTATTAAGATTTAGCTTTGTTATTAAGATAATACTAGTTGATGTTCCTTGCCAAGCATTTCTGCGCGGTTTGGTGGTGTGCGCGGTTCGGTGGTGCTTTACATTAGTACTTTAATAATATATATTAAGTATACCTCTTAGAGAAACTTAGGAAAAGTTTCCTAAGATAAGACAACCTATTAATAGAGTACATACGCCTGTTATAGACAGCCTACTACGAAAGTAGCTATTAGATACACCTATTTAAGAAATAAGGAGCAAGTTAATTTTTAATAAAACCTTAAGGATTAAAAAACTAGGAAGCTACTAGGGATAAGGTCACGCTAGTAAGAGTATTCCTATAATAACTCTATACAATATATAACACCTAGATCTACTAGTTTATTAATTAAAGATAAAAGTGTACGTATATAGATACAGGCTTATAGCGCTTATAGATAGTAGAGCTGTATAGATGATTATCTCCCTATAAGTAATTAAAAGGTACAATATACTCTATCATAATAAGGAACGTCTAATATAAGTAGTATTAGCTAATAATAGACTAATGTCTTACAGTAATAGATTTTTAAAGTTAGAAACCTAAGAAGTGTTATTCTATGTACTTAGAATTAAGGATACGACACCCCTTAATATTATAGATCTTAGTAAAGAAGATATATTAGTTAGTTATAATTAGCTTAGGAAGCACAATCCTACTATTAATTAGTAGAAAGGCACGATATTTAGCTAAGAACTAGCGCATAAGGTTGCTAGAATATGCTATAGAAGATTAAGCCTAGCAATCTAAAGCTTACCTAGCTAGACTAGATAGATTAGCAAGATATTACCTTATAAGATTAGGAAGATCTATAAGAAGGACCCTTTATAAATAGAAGTTATTTAGGTATAAAGAGTTACGCCTACGAAGGATAAACCTTAACTAATAATACTACTAGAATACGAGGAGTTTTAGGACCTATTTAAGGAATAAGAAGAAACTATATTACTAGAACACTAGGAATAAGATTATAAAATTTACCTAGAAGAAGGCGTAAAGCTACGCCTAGGACCTATATATCCACTTACGTAAGACTAACAAAAGGAGCTGCGTACTTACATTAAAAAGAATGTAAGGTAAGGATATATACGAGAAAGTATAAGCCTAATAGCTTTATTAATTCTCTTTATCCCTAAGAAGAATAGAAAGCTGCGATTCTGTATAGACTACAGATAGCTTAACTATATTATAAGGAAGAACTAATACCCTCTTCCTTTAATTTAGGAACTTATAGATCGCCTCTAAGGAGTTAAATAAATTATGAAATTTAATATACGAGATAGATTCTATTAAATATAGATAGCTAAGGGCTACAAATAGCTAATAGCTTTTAAGACCTAGTATAGTCTATAAAAATACATAGTTGTACCCTTTAGATTAATAAACACGCCTGTAATGTTTTAGGCGCTTATTAATAGAGTACTTTATAAATACTTAAACGTTTTTATAACTGCGTACCTAGATAATATACTAGTGTATACCTTAGGAACGCTTAAGGATTATATAGAATATGTTAAGAAAGTGCTTAGGAAGCTTAGAGAGTACTAATTACCTCTACAGCCTAAAAAATACAAATTCTACGTTACTAAGATAGACTACTTAGGATTTATTATTTCACGAGATGGCATCGCTATAGACCCGAAGAAAGTCAAAACTGTAAAGAAATAGCCAAGACCTAAGATAGTTAAGGATATATAATCCTTTTTAGGATTTACTAACTTCTACTAAAAGTTTATTAAGGGATACTTAAAGACTACAGCGCCTCTTACAGATATTACTAAGAAAGAAGTTAACAGGATAAAATAGGAATTTAGATATGGAACAAAATAAGAAGACGCTTTTAAGAAGCTTAAGGAACTATTCCTATTAGCCTTTATACTATAGATGCACGACCTAGAACAACTACTATGAGTAGAGATAGATATATTAGACTATACCTTAAGAGTAATTCTCTTATAGTAAGGTAAGAATAGAAAATAAAGACTAGTATTCTACTACTCTTAGAAGTTCTTAAGAGCAGAACTTAACTACAACGTTTACAATAAGGAACTACTAGCGATAGTAGATACCTTTAAATAATAGCGAGCCTAGTTAATAGGCGCTAAATACTAGGTAGAAGTATATTTAGACTACTAGAACCTAATAAGTTTTATAATAACTAAGAAGCTTAACTAACAATAGGTTAGATAGGCTAAGATAATAGTAGACTACGACTTTAAAGTACACTATCACCTAGGATTACTAAATAGAGCGGCGGACGCTCTTAGCTAATAATCTAATCTTTAAGAAACTAATAGACCTATTACGTATAATGCGGTCCTACGAAAAGGCAATAATAGCAGTCTAAGCTATAATCAACTCTAATTAACTAAAGTAGCTAGAATTAATTACTAGGAACTAGAAGTACATGACTTTACGGACTATAGTTAATTAACCCTAGAATAGAGGGCAGAATACGACCTAGTTAAGCACCTTAGGGTAAGGCTGCCCTAAGATAAGGAGTAGTAGATTATACTACACAAAACTTATGTACTAACCTTGATATGAAAGCTACACGAATCTAAGGAATACGGACACCTAGGAATCAATAAAATAGTTCGATAAATTTTAAATAAATACTTAATACCTAATGTACAAAAAACGGTTTAGAATACGATAGGCGACTATTTAGTATATTCTAAAAATAAACCTAAGAGATATAAGCCTTATAGATTACTCTAGCCGCTAGAACTACCTATACACCTATAGATTAGCATTATGATAGACTTTATTATAAAGCTCCTAAGATCGTTAGAACCTAGATTAGCATAGCTATGCAATTTAATATTAGTAATTATTAATTAATTAACTAAAGCATTAATATTTATACTAATAGAAGAAACAGTTACAGCTAAAGAAATAGCTTACGAAGTAACTAAGGCACTTATTAGTTAACATAGTATACTAGAATAGTTTATTACTAATTATAGAATACTATTTACCTCTAAGTATTAAAGCATATTCCTAGCGAAGCTTCGAGTTAATAGGAGACTTTTAACTAGCTTCTATCTATAAATAGATAGCTAGATAGAACGAACGAACTAGACACTAGAATAGTATCTAAGGATATACGCTAATAAGCTGTAGGATAACTAGGTTAAACTCCTACTAACAGCATAATTAGCCTACAATAGTATAAGATTATTAACGATAAGATACTCGCCATACTACGCGAATTACGGATATAAGCTAGTTGCTTATTAGGATCCTAAGGACGTTAAGAGCCTTTCAGCTAAGGCTAACAATAAGGCACGACTCCTTCGCGAGTTGCATGATAAATTAAGCTAACGGATTGCTTAACAAAACCTTATAACAGCTAAATTAGTAAATAAGAAAAGGCTTAAAGGACTAACCCTTAAAGAGGGGGATAAAGTTTTCCTATTATAAAAAAATTTAAAAACTAAACGACTATACGATAAATTAGATAACCTCTAAATAGGACTATTCTAGATCCTAGAGGCTAAGGGACCTATCACGTTTAGATTAAAGCTCCCTAAAGGCATACGTATATACCTTATCTTTTATAAATTACTCCTAGAACTAGTACTACTAGACGCTAAGATTAAGATATAGGTTAAGCTTAAGGATAAGGACTATGAGGTTAAGGAAATTAAAGACCTGTAGAAGTTTAAGTGTTAGTAGAAGTACTTAGTTAAGTATAAAGATTAGCTAGATAGCTAGAACACTTAGGAACTAATATAGAATCTTATAAACTATAAGTAATTAGTAAAGGACTACTACTAATAGTATCTAAAGGTAATAACTCTGTATTCGCTAGGAAACTAGAAAAGATAAAAGATAAGGAAGGATTAAAAGAGATTGAAAAAGGATTAGCCTATAACTAGCCTAAGTTAGTTAACAATAGTTTAGATAGTGGCGGTTTAGCTAAAGCGATAGTCTCTATACTCTATAAAGTCTCTACCTCTTAAGCAGCATCTATTACGGTTGGGATGTAATAATCCTAGTTTATAAAGGAGTACTCGCGGGCCTCTAACTTAGCTAGCTTAACGTAAAGTTAAGTAGACTTAGCTTAAAGCTACGCAGCCTCTACCTTAGAGCGAAGAAGCGTAATTTACTTTTTTTCTTTTTCTATTTATACTTTCTCCTACTCTTCTTTAGGAATAAACAAACTATTCTTAGTATAAACTTAAATATAAGTAGCGCACTAACCTATAGCCGCATTAACAAAATAACGAAGCTTACGCTTCTAATAACACTTGTAACCCGGTGTTATCTCTAGTCCTTAAGAATAGATTTAGTTAGCGCAATAGCGATAACACGCAGTTAATAACTTAGACAGAACTTTAGGTATAGTTAGAAGAAGGTTAGTAAAACCTTAGAAAAGGCTATAACACTACAAGTAACTAAGGACACGCATGACTTATATACTAGCTATAAGAAGAAGTGGTATAGCAGATATACCTCCTAGAATATTAGGATAATAACTATAAAAAGGGGGATAATATTATAAGACAATAGATAGACGTAGCCACGCAGAGATGATACGCTTAAGGAGAGCATTAGATAGTAGGGCGCTAGGCAAGGTTAGGGCGTTAGTTATGTAATTATAATCCTACTAAGGCCTAAGAATTCTATAGATCCTAGGATTAGGTAGAGATCCTAGGAACTAAAGGAGCAGAGGCTCTAGGCAGGATTAAGGACTTATTAAAGGAGCAGAGTACATAGTATAAAGACTAAAAAGATTTTCTTTATCTTTTAGATTCTAATTTTTTATAGTTAACTCTCTATAGTTTATCTCTTACCTAGATTAATACTTAGTTATTCTATAGTTTGTTATAGAATTAGTTACTTTAGTATATTTACCTTTTAAACTACTAAAGCCTACTACCTAACGTATACACCTTATACTAACTAACCTCCCTTTACCTAGACTAGGCCTTAGCAAGTATACCCCTTAGTAACATCTAGAGTTAAGCAGCTATAGTCCTTAAAGTTACGCACTTCTAGTCCTTAGTAATTAATCCTAGCTACCTTAGCTAATTAAGGTTAATTATAGCTTAGACTACTATTACTATCTATCTATAGGACTGCGTCATGTGTAATAAGTTAATCTATTTCCTAAAAGTTAGATCTTTAGCTAAGAGCATCTACCACTCTATTTAGCAATCCTAGGTAATAGTGTACTTTAAAATTATAATCTACTATTATCTTAGCTTATCTAACCTATTATTAGTTAAGTTTTTTAGTTGTTATAAAACTTATTAGGTTCTAGTAATCTAAATATACCTCTACCTAGTATTTAGCACCTATTAACTAGGCTTACTACTATTTAAAGGCATCTACTATTACTAGTAGTTTCTTATTATAAATATTATAGTTAAGTTCTGCTCTTAAGAACTTCTATGAGTAGTAAAATACTAGTCTTTACTTTTTATTATTACCTTGCTATAAGAGAATTACTCTTAAGGCGTAATCTAATATATCTATTTCTACTTATAGTAGTCGTTCTAGGTCGTGCATTTATAATATAGGAGCTAATAGGAATAATTTCTTAAGCTTTTTAAAAGCCTTCTACTATTCTTATCTCTAATAGAATCCCTCTTTCTTTTTAGTAATTTCCGTAAGAGGCGCTATAGTTTTTAAGTATCCTATAATAAACTCTTAATAGAAGTTAGTAAATTTTAGAAAGGATTATATACCTTTTACTATTTTAAGTTTTAGCTAATCTTTTATAGTTTTAACTTTTTTTAGGTCTATAGTGATGCCTTTTTATAAGATAACAAATCCTAAATAGTCCGTCTTTATAACGTAGAATTTGTATTTTTCTAGCTATAAGGGTAATTAATACTCTCTAAGTTTCCTAAGCATCTTTTTAATATGTTTAATATAATCTTTAAGCGTTCCTAAGGTATATACTAGTATATTATCTAAGTACGCTATTATAAAAACGTCTAAGTATTTATAGAGTACTTTATTAATAAGCGCCTAAAATATTGCAGGCGCGTTTATAAGCCTAAAAGGCATAACTATATACTTATATAGTCTATAATAAGTTTTAAAGGCTATTAGCTATTTAAAGCCTTTAGCAATTTATATCTAATAGAATCTATCTTGTATATTAAATTTTATAATTTACTTAGCTCTTTAGAGGCGGTCTATAAGTTCCTAAATAAGAGGAAGAGGGTAATAGTTCTTTCTTATAATATAGTTAAGCTATCTAAAATTTATATAGAGCTATAGCTTCTTATTCTTCTTTAAGATAAAGAGAATTAGTAAAGCTATTAGGCTTACACTTTCTTATATATATCCTTACTTTATATTCTTTTTAATATAAGTTTATAGTTCCTTTTACTAGTCCTACATAAGTAGATATATTAGTCCTAGGCGTAGCTTTACGCCTTCTTTTAAATAAATCTTGTAATCCTACTTCTAGTGTTCTAGTAATACAGTTTTATCTTATTCCTTAAATAGATTTTAAAATTCCTTATATTCTAGTAGTATTATAGGTTAAGGTTTATCCTTTATAGGCGCAACTCTCTATATCTAAATAACTTTTATTTATAAAGGGTCCTTCTTATAGATCTTCCTAACCTTATAAGGTAATATCTTACTAATCTATCTAGTTTAACTAAATAAGCTTTAGATTACTAGGCTTAATCTTCTATAGCGTGTTTTAGTAACCTTGCGCGTAGGTTTTTAGCTAATTATTATTCCTTTCTACTAATCTATAGTAGAATTATGCTTCCTAAGCTAATTATACCTAATTAATATATCTTCTTTACTAAGATCTATAATATTAAGGGATGTTGTATCTTTAATTTTAAGTACGTAGAATAATACTTCTTAGGTCTCTAACCTTAAGAATCTATTACTATAAGATATTAGTCTATTATTAGCTAATACTACTTATATTAAACATTCCTTATCTTAATAGGGTATGTTAAACTTCTTAACTACTTATAGGGAGATAATTATCTATATAGCTTTACTATCTATTAGTGCTGTAAGCCTGCATCTATATACGCGTACCTTTACTTTTAGTTAATAAATTAGTAGTTCTAGGTGCTATATATTATATAGGGTTGTTATAGGAATGCCCTTGCTAGCGTAACCTTATTCCTAGTAGCATCCTAGTTTTTTAACTTCTAAGGTTTCTTTAGAAACTAACTTATTCCTTATTTCTTAGATAGGTGTATTAGATAGTAGTTATTATAATAGGCTGTCTATAATAAGCAGTCGTACTCTATTAGGGTAGAATCTCTTTATAGAAAACCTTTCTTAAGTTTCTCTAATAAATATACTTAATATATATTATTAAAGCACTAGTTATAAGGTAAATTATTATAACTTCTTTATCTACTAGTTCTAGGAGGGTGTCTTATAGTCTAAGTATATAAGATATTATCTTTAGCTACCCTATCCTCTAGATAGCCTTATAGCTAATATTACTGTTCTAGCAACGTTTGCTATACCTATTATGTAAATGCTTATTTCTTTTTAAAGGTATCTTCCTTTATTTTATCAAGAAGTGTTAGGTATTTATAATATTAGCAAACGTCTGCTAAGCACTTAAAAGGGAGTAGTAACTTATAGCTAGCTCTACGCTTTAACTATACCGCTTCTTTCTTTAAGAGGAGGTAGAATATGCACTCTAGTAGTATATTGCATTAGTTCTAATTAAGCTCCTTATATCCTTTATCTAAAGGATATCCTATAGGGTAGTAGTATAGATATAGGTTATTATTATATATTAATACCTTGCTATCTATTAGGCTAGCTAGCTAATACCCTGCAACGTGCTTGCTTAGCTAGTATAGTTAGCAATGCGTATTATAGCACCTACTCTATCCTAGGCGTTTATGCTATTATTACTAGTACTTAAAGTAGTATGCGTAATAGTTATCTTCTAAGTAATCTTTTTTAAGGAGTAGGGCGTAAGAGGCTTATTTAGGCGTATATTACACGCTTCTTCTCTTTTATAGGTAAGTAATATAGTACTCTCTTATATAGTTATACTAATTAACTTTATTATATTTATTATTAACCTTAATTTATTATACTTTTATTTATAGGCTTTGCTTTTTTATTGCTTCTACTACTACTTTATTAGCGTGTCCTTTACGCACTAACGTGTCTTAGGTGTACGTTTCTCTTTTATATGTATTTTCTTTATATATCTAGCATAGACCTTCTTTTAGCTATTAGAGGACCTTATAGTTATCTATCTAGTTTAAAGGTTAGACTACTTTATACTTATCTTTAGAGCTTATTATCTAGGCTAAAGCGGGTTCTATATTACTAACGTTATTATTAGATAGTTCTATTATCTAATTATATTCTAAAGGTAAATAAGGAGTAGGCTGCTATTATAGCACTTTTAGTTTATTCTCCTTAGGTCCTATTACCTTAAACTTAATTATCCTAATCTTAATTACTCTAAGCTTTCTAGCTTAGTTCTTTAGGTAGTCTCTGTAGAAGTGTCCTACTTTACTATATTAGAGGCATACCTTCTTCTTAAAGCATTCTTAGCGTTATTTATAGGTTAAGCTGTCTAGCTGTCTTCCCTTGCCTTTATTAAAACGCTTTTTCTATTAGATCTTATCTATTATTACTATATTACTATTTTAGTTATATTATAGTATCCTAGGTTTTCTATACCTTCTATAGTTAGGAATAATTATTATATCCTATTATTTCTTCTATAGCGCTTGTTTATAGAGTTAATTATTAATTTAGGTAGCTAGGTTAATTATATCTTGCAAGTTATCTAGCTTATTATAGTAGATTATCCTATCCTTAACTACTTCTTTTAACTTATTATAAAAAGCTATGCGTAATAGCATATTATCCTAATTAATCTTTAACTATAGCTGTTTAAACTCTATTATATACTTTGCAACTAACTTCTTCTGCTAGATCTAAGATATCTTTTACTTTACTTAGGTCTTTTTATTAAGTTTGCTAAACACCTTCTAGATCTTTTCTTTAAACGCTGTCTAGCTCTTAAAGATAGCCTTTATATTATCTTAATAGCTCTTTATCTTATTTATAAGATAGTTATCTATAAAGGGTTGTATCTAAGTAGCTGCCCTATCCTTTAGGTATATACTATCTGCAAGGATTTTATCTTAATCCCCTATTATAGAGTTAAACTAATAGTATAAATCTATATTAGTAAGGAATAGCTTTAAGCTATCTTATCCTTTATTATACTTCTCTAGCGCTGTAATCTTTCTATAGAGTATAACGTCCTTAGCTTATAGTTAAGCAATTGCCTATATTAACTTATTAATTTGTGTAGCCTATTGCTATATTTAGTTAGCCTAGGTAGCTATTACTAATACTAGATTTAAAGCAGGTGTACTAACACTACTACTAGCGGCACGTAGGGTAGTAGGGGTCGCTATACTATATATTTAAGTTCTTAAACCTATAGGTAGTTAAAGTGTTATAGGAGGATATACATACTAGAATCCTAGTCTAGGTTAGGGTAAGCTAGTAAGGTAAGTGTATACTCTATTATAGTAAGCTTTAGTAATTTAAAAGGTAAATATATAAAGTTATTATCTTTACTAAAGATAACTAATTCTATAATAAACTATAGAATAACTAATAAGTCTTAATCTAGGTAAGAGATAAGCTATATAAAGAATTAACTATAAAGAATTAGAATTAGAAAGATAAAGGAAATCTATCTAGTCTTTATACTACTTATTCTATTCCTTTAGATTATTATAATTAGCATACTTAGCGGCAATCCTACTAATTATGCTAAGGAACTTATACTTAGGTTGCTTAGTGCTAAGACTACTAATCTTACTAAATATTCTTTTATTATAACGTAAAGCACCATCGAAGCGGCTACACCATCGAAGCGGCCACTTTTTGCTTGGCGGAAAATCAAACATTCAACCTTTAATAACAATTTAAATACTAGAGCTATAAAGCTGAAATTTTAAATATAGATATATATAATATAGATA
>ML976978.1:800169-823622 GCA_010015675.1 Byssothecium circinans | reverse complement strand
GTATATTACTAACGTTTAGCTATTAATCTATAGTAAAAGGTAGGTTTTACCTAAGATTTCTTCTCTTACTAATAACTACTATATTACGTAAGCTAAGGCTATATAAATTTAATACCTACTAGATTAAAACGTATTCTACTACTAAGTGCGCTAAACTGCTAAGTGCGCTAGTTTTCCTTAGTAACAACAATACTATACTTATTATAAAATGCCTTAACTAACAAACTTATTACTTATTTAACAAGAAGGTAGGATTGAGCTTGCCCTTTAAGCTTACTATTTAGGCTAATTTCCAAGCCTCCGACGCGCTGCTAAAGCCTTTAACGTTCGCTATTAAACCCTCTTTTAACGCGCGCGTAGAATAGCCTTTTAACTAATAATAGTACTAAACTGTTTATAACTATTTTTAACTAAAGAGGACACGCTTATCTAATATATCCTTAACCTTAATTTGCGAGGATTCGCGCCTACCTTAGATGAAGTGTTAGATATAGCGAATAAACTATTGCGTAAGTAGGGTAGTAAGAACGTAGGCATTAACTAGGTAGTATAGTTTATAAATTATTTAGAATAGTTATAAATAGTTTAGAACTATTTAAAGGACTATTAAAGAGCTCTATAAAAGGATCCTAAAGTAGTTAGCGCGTAGTTTAAGCTTATATAAGATACTAAAATAAAGTATAGCATATATAATAATAGTATATATAACTTTAATAAGACCAGCTTTTAGATAGGTATTATTAGCTCTATAAAAGTAGTTACTAGCTTAGAGAAGCAAGCAAGGCCTACAACAGTTTAGCTAGGTAATAAAGAGTAGGTAATAGAGATCTAGAGTATATATTTAAATAGTATATTTACTTTACTATTTATTATATATAAAGGACACGTCTATATCTCTTTATAGTATTAGGAAGCTAATATACTACGCAATTAGAAGCTCTTAGTCTTAGAGAATAGATAGATAAATAATAAGCTTAGTCTTATATAGTTAAAGCACTTTAACGCGTATATAAAGGTAAGAACTATTAGCGTCTATTAGTTACTAATTTTAGATAGCTACGAAAGCTACCTAAATTAAGATTTTAAGGATTATTATTATAATAATAAGATCTTTATACTTTATATACTACTATACTCGTTACATATCCTCTAGCTACTTAATATAGTATGCTTCTCGCCGCTTAAACATAAGTACTCTAAGATTATTTAAGGCTTAGCGTAAAAGCATGTTTTTACGTTAATAAGAAAGCGTTCCTACTAGCCTTTAAAGACATGTTTTTAAGTGTATTTATAGTTTAGAACTATCAAAAAGCTTTTAAAGTAATAGTGCTAGTCCCTCTAAACGCGTAAGTAGTACTTAATTACTTTAATATACGTATATATACTATACTAGGACCCTTACTACTAGAGACGCTATAGCTATTAAGGACTCTAAGTAATATACGCGAATTTAGCTTTTAGTTAAAGTTTATATATAATTCTATTACTTAATTACTACGGACGGCGCAGGGTAGGCTTTTATAGCTTATTAAAGGTGCTAAGTTAGTGCTGTATAGTACTACGCTTATAAAGTTACGCATTAAAGACCTTAAAAAGTAACTTAAAGTAATAACTAAGCGTAAAACACGTAAGCGTAAGTATATTTAGAAGGGTAGTACTATAGAGTATAGTCCTATAGTAGACTAGAATAGTTCTAAACTATTAAGAATAGTTTAAAACTATAAAAAGGCAAAGGTAGAGGGTAAAGGTAAGGTATAATAACTATGACAACTAGGTGTCTAGTGCTATAGCAACTGCAGTAAGACTAAGCATAACATAAGAACTTATAGAGCTAATAAAGAAGGTTCTTCTAAGTTAGAGGCTAGTACTTAGTATATATTTTTAGATAGCAATACAGATAATAATAATAATAAAGTTAAGTAAGTTAGTGTTACTAAGGAAAACTAGCACACTTAGTAGTTTAGCGCACTTAGTAGTAGAATATATTATATATATCTATCTAGGTTTAAAATTTTAGAAGAAAATATTAAGGTTTAACTTTGTTATTAAGATAATACAGTTTGATTTTCCTTGCTAAGTAAAAGTGGCCGCTTCGATAGTGTAGCCGCTTTGATAGTGCTTTACGTTATAACTACTAACCTAATTCTGCCTTACGTATTATTGTGTTACTATCTCTTAGGCTTAACACACCCTACGCTGCATTATCTAGTCCTAAATACCTTGTATTCTTTTTGTTTGTAACATGCTATTATATTTCTAGTTAGTCCTAGAAGTATTCTGCGTATTATATAAGTATAGTATCTTATAAAGCCTGCTTATAAGGTAGCATATCTTAAACTACTAAAATTTCTAGCTATGATCTCTTCGCTACATTTTCAACCCTAGAATCACGTGCTGCGCTGACATAGCACTTATCTAGTTGTTTTCGTCTTAGCGCCTTATACACCTTTCCTGCAAAGCCAGCCTAGCGGTACACTTTAGTGATTCCGAGCGCACGGCCGCTCAAAAAGGCGCTTTACTAAATAAGAATTAGCGCTTTCCAATGGCGGTACATGTGGCTTAGAAAGTGGTGATCTTTTGAGCCGTAGCTACATGTACCTCTACCCACCCATTATCTATACATTTCGAAACATCTACAAGGTCTGTATCACTGCGGGTCGGCCATCCTCCCTGCTAGTGTCATCGGAGGAGTTTGTCAGTTTAGACGAGGCAGAAGTGGCGAATCCACTAGGCGTGTAGAACTCTTACAGAAGTAACCGTCTCACTTCTAACCTGACCTAGAGCATGTTCAAAGCTTTCGCCGTGGCCAAGGAAGGTTTTTAAATTATTCGGTAGAATAGCCGAGGTATGAATATCATCATTCCAAAGAAGACTGATTGGTTTACCGACCGATAGATAAATCGCCCTGAACTCCATTTCCGAGCTGAATCCTTAACTTCTGCGCCGCGACTCGATCACTCAAGCGAGGGCAAAACGAGTTACGGAGAAAACATGTTCTTACACGCGGGGTCTTGTTCCATCTCCCAAAGCTTGTCTTTGATTGCGGTCGCCTCACTGTCGATGGTGGCTTGGAAATCGTTCAGAGAAAATGAGGGGTCCAAGCCTTGACTGTGCAGGCGTTGGCGCAGCTCCGTCATCTCTGTGCCTTCTGATGCTGTTGGAGGCCCTTTGGAGGAGACGACGAGCCATTGAGCAAATGACTGGATGTGCACATAGACCCCGCAGATCTCTTCCGACACTAAACGAGCATTCATCATCAGTAAAGGTGTGGATGAGCTTGATCTGTGAGAATGACTTACCCTTTTTGAGTTCTTCTGCTTCTCTTTTGACTTCGTTGTGATGTTGCCGATGTAGGACGAATAAAACAGCGCAGACGATGGTTAAGGCGGCTGGGCCTAGGACAGCTGACGACCCTTTGAGTATGCATATGCTGGTCGCAACACCAGCAGCCCCTGTAAGGGTGGCTGCGGCCTTCATACTTGTACCTGCACTCCCGACGATCTCCATCCATTCTTTGTAAATGGTTTTGTTGAGAGTAAGTACGTCGAATGACAAGCTGAGAGTGTCAAGAAGATGGTCGACGAGTTCAACGTCACGATCTGCAGGGAGCCGGTCCCCGCCCCCCTCACGTTCGATGTCACATCTCTCGCCTTGCATGTGGTTAAGACTGCAATGCTCGCAGAAATTGAGTACCGTGAGTGGGAGAACATACTGGTTACTTCCATGTATCTTACAAGCTCCTCGGCCTTTAATCTGAAGTCTTTCATCTTCTGTTCGCTTTCGGCGAGTTTTTCTGGTGGTGGGGTCCGCGACTCAGGGATCTGTGCGCTTCAGTGAGTTGAAGATTCTTCCACATTCTCATTGAGGATGCGACCCACTATCTTTGGGACAATTGCCCATATATGCTGTATCAACTTGGCATTGGCTGCATTCTCTGTCGCGGCATAGACAGCGACGATTATCCCTCTCAACCTTCTGATCGTCAGACTAAATTGGGAGCCTTCTCGAAACGGGCGTTGTGTGTCTACTCACCAGGGCGTAAGAACTTTTGCGCTTGCTACCGCATGAAACAGAGGAGCCTCGCGGCGAACGAACAAGGAGAGGAAGCCTTGGGTCCAATACAACCTGAAAAGCCTGCTCAACGGTTCGACACCGAGAAGCGAGTTCTCCGTGATTAAACCCATTTTAGCGGAAATATCACCCTCTGCAGCGAGTTCGAAGATTCTGTCGCAGAAATGACGGATCGACTTCTCCATGGTATTTTGAGTCGGCCGATCGGTTTCTAGCGTGAATCTGATCTTTCACAAATATCAGCGGAGGCATATACCTGCGATGTTTTCTCCGGCCTACCTTGACTGTGTCCGTGGTCGCTCCGCGATAGGTCATTTGGGAGTTCTCGACATTGGCGACCCTGAGCTTGGAACATCCAGTTGCGTTCTGTGAAGCTGGTGTTCCTCTCTTGACCCATATGCGGCGGACGAAAATATCGACGCTGTTGATGTAGTCCGTCTCATCCTGGGCTGTGTCTAATTGAGGGCGAACGCACTGAATATGCCATTGATTCAATAAATCGATACCCATACTGAGCAGGTAATCAAGATTATGGTATTCAGGATGAAGATGCAAAGGCCACTTCTCTCACGGGCGAGCGAAGGAAAAGCGTTCTGTGGCCTTCGATGTGCCGTGGGCGGCAAGATATGAGCTGACCTTGCACCAAGCCATGCGTCCGCTCTTTGCATCGATTGAGAACTGTATTGGTGCCACGAAGCAGCTGAAAAGCCATCATTGGATGGAGACGCAGAAGGCTGAGCCAGGCAGATGATAATATCTCCGTCAAACGTTTGCCTTCTCGCGTTGATACCTTCTATTGGTGCTTCGGCTAGCCCCACCGACCCGCAAGTGGGAACCGGTGAAGCGTGATGTGCCCTGTGCGCAACCTGGTCTGGGCTTCTCAACCTTGTCCTCCAACATTCTTTCTCTTCACTCCCTGTCACCATCAACTTTTTCCGAATTCGAGCGTGAGGATGTCACTGCAAGAACAGCTTCTCTCCGCTGAGTTACCCCCGTTCTACACTGCTAATGCCACCAAGTCCAGTGCTGCTAGCTATCTGCGACAATACCGAAAACACCAACGGCTGGCGGCGACACGTGGGCTTATCCCGGGGTTGGAAACTCAAGGTCGCAGGTACTTTGCGTGCATTTCTAGTACTCTTAGCTAAATGGTTCCAGAATTTGACGAGTCGGACGAGATCGAGTACGGTGAGGGTCGTCGAGAGGAAAGCAATGCGCTGGTTCTAGCACGTTTGCGGAAAATACAATCCTCGCTGCACAGCACCCTCACGCAAATCGATGCAGATCTAGAACGACTACGAAAAAACCTAATGTTGACTCGTACCGGTGTCCGAGTTCGGGCAGCCTGCATGTAAAGACCTCCGATCTCTACATAATCATGCATCTGGTCTCACCTGTCCAACAGAGCCTTGATAGTCAGCGTCTTCTTAAGCATCATGACAAGGCAGGGAAACGCAGCTGGTATCGTCAATATACCACGTAGTCTACAGCCGTACATCCCACTGATTCCGTCCCCCATAGCAATCTACTATATCGCGGCGAGGGAGCAGCAAATCTCCGCCGTGGTAGCTAGCAGGGCGAGAGTGGAGGAACTGCGCGTGGCTGTGGCGTCAGCGTATCATGTGTCGTCCGAGGAAGTCGAATGGCTGGACCAGGAGAAATGGGATGGTGTCGATTTCAGCAGAATTGGAATTTGAATGTGGAAGATCGCGATGGACACTCAAGGCCGAGTCCTAAACTAGCCTCAATATATCAACCGGGTGATGCAGAAGGCCGAATTACTTGCTACCTAGTATTCACTGCCCTAGCATTATTCTTTCCCATTTTCAATGCTTTCAAATATCATCGGCATCACGATTCGAGAGAGCTGGGTAGAGTATGTTTCCAGACAACGGTAGCGCTATGATGACAACGTATTCAATTTAATCAGGTGAATGGAGTCTTGACGGCGTCGAGTTGCGGCATCCTTTCCATCGACGGTCCAAATCACAGTGATGCCTGTATGGCAACGATCTCCAAATGAAACGAACACCCAATTGTAGAGCATGCCCCAAGCTTCGCTGCGGCAGAGTAATAGGCTATATATTTACGTCGATCCCGGGCCGTCTATTGTTGCAATAAGACATGAACAATCAACTGTGTCAACAACTCGCCAGACTCTTCTCTACCTCAATGTCGCTCTCGGTGGTCTTTATGTACATTAGTCCCGGGTTCCATCGAGTTCCACGTGACCGCACCTGCGACATCATCGGCGCAGAACAACTATCTCATCAACGCGACAAGAGAGCAATTGGATAAATTAGAAGAGGGTGCTGAGGTGTTGGAAAAGATCGAGCCTCCCTTACCAAAGGCTGGCGAGAAAGGCTAATTCCATTATGAAGGAGAAGCCGACATGATCAACACTCTCGGGGCCAAGACAACCATCAACAAGGGTCAAGGAACGATGTATAATGCGAAGAGCATGTCATTCGGACAGGATCAATTCTATCTACTTACTTTCAGGGCTACTCCGGGCCATTTGGATCTGATATCGAAAATCAAACCCGCTTTCATCACTGGAATCATCCTCATGCTGAACCAGGGGAGGATACCATGGAAGCTGCCGAACAGAGATGAGAACAGTGGAGCCGTCAGTGAGATCCAGCTGATATTGATCTGTAGAGAAGATTGTTGGAGTTTGATGTTCTATCGTCTCCCCGTCCTCGAGTGTTACGGAACTTATTCTAAGATTACCATTTTCTAGTCCGTGGTGAGCCAATCCAACGGTGATCTGCCGGCCCCTAAGTGATAGGTCGTACGCTACTAGGGAGCAGTCCAAGTCGGTCATGTCACTGTTTATCGTAATCTGGTCCTCGTCCAATAATCCATAGACTTCGAGTGTGCGCGATGGTTGCCAATTACGCAAAGGGAAGTAGTCAGACTTGAATTGGAGAGAAAGGCAGTGAGTAATTCCTCCTCCAAATTCGGGCGTATAGATTTCAATTGGCATTCGTCCAGGCAGATCCGTAGCTAATGGAAGCAACCCTAGATTGGGAAGTCGTTGGAAAGTGTTTGGAAGTTGCGCAGAGCCCATTTCTAGACAGTATAAGCGACCTTGAGGGTCCATCACATCCAGCACGGCAACCACGGAAGCTTTCGGCGCTTTTTTGTCCTGTTTCGTTCCACTAGACCCGCCGGAGATGGTCATAGGAATCGTGAGGTGACCATGTTCTGCTGCTTCGTGTCGCTCAATAATTACCATATTCGCTTGCACTCCATGCCGACGCAAAAAAAGCTCTTGCCTAAACCCATGACCGTCAAGCCTACGCGAAGACTGCTGCATCGGCCGAATTCCTTGGTACGATATGTCTTTGGGAAAGCATATCTGCCCTCCAAATGGGTTGCAGCCCCTGCAGGAGCCAATGGTGCGGCAAAATTGGCGCGGGTGTTCGGCTAGCATGGCTGGAAGCTCTGGGGAGGGCGTATATGTCCAGAGAAACAGCGTGTCGTCGGCCCAATATTTGTAGATCGCTTCTTGCAAGCGAAGAAACGCCTTGGTCCCGCCCTCGCCGTACAGCATGGGCATGTTTATATCAAATAGGCCCATAAGACTGTATGCCGTGTCTTCATCGCGAGACACCTCCCGGTGCGCCGCCCAAGACATGATCTCGGCAGCATGGTGTTTCGCCATATTCCCGGTTTCCAAAGCAGCCTTAGCGATTCCAGTCACTTCATGGATCTCATCCATGCGTCGTAGTTTGGTTCCGATCGACTTCCAATCGGCCGAATAGAAAGCTACATAACACGGAGCGATTAGTTCCTGTAGCGTCCAACCTCTTGTAAACCATCTGCTCTGTTGGAATGCGCTCTTGCTCCATCCCACTGTCTCATTCGGGATATCTTCAAGATACGCATAACAGATACACGCATTCTTGTACCAGCTCCACATTGAATTAATCGCCTCCTGCAGCTCGGACGAGGAAGATTTATCGATGCACAGGCTATCAATCCAGATCCATTCATATTCGTCGCTCGCTGCTTGCTTGCAAGCTCCGTAGATCTTAGGGAAGGCTTTCTTGCGGTAGACCTCCTCATCCTTGATGTGACCGTCAACAAAGTCCTGGAATATAATCTCATCGTCTGTCCATGTGTGTGACAAAATGGCATAGTCCGGGCAGGCTATGCCGGCGAAAGTGCGCAAGGTACGTGTCTCGGTATGGAGAAGGCGCATCTTCGGAGGGACGGAAGTGCTAATTCGAGGCCACCCGGATGGTGAATAACTAGGAAAGTATGTGGTAAGTCCAGGGATGGGGATGGGAAAAGGGAACGAGGCTGGGCTAGGCAGCAGGCGCAGAGCACACGTGGCATCCACAGTGTGGCGCGGTAAGCCTGACATGTGTACTGGAGACGAATTTGCAAGCGAAAGACTGATTATACCCTAAAAAGCGGACGAACACATTAGTAACGCTAGCAGGGAGGACGACCCGCACCGGCCAGAGGGTTGTAGATGTTTCGAAATGTATAGATAATGGGTGGGTAGAGGTACATGTAGCTACGGTCATAAGATCGCCACATTCTAAGCCACATCGCCCCTAAAAGTGCTAACACTTATTTGATAAGCGCCTTTCTAAGCGGCCGTGCGTTCAGGAAAACTGAAGTGTAGGAACTAGAAGCCGATACCAGTCACCACTATATACGCTTATTTTATCGCTATTCTATCTACTTGTAACGTAAAGCACCACCGAGCGCGCCACCCCACCGAGCGCGCCAAAATTTCTTGGCAGAAAATCAAACCAGTGTTACTCGCGCCCTGCACTACCTCGCTTCGCTCGGTAGTGCTACCACGCTCAACGGAGCTACTAAGCTCAACACTAGTTTTGCTAAGAGCTATTAGTTTTTAGTGCAGGCAGTATAGAAAATACATAGGATTTAGTAATTATAATAAATTAAGGGTTTTATAGATAAATTATCTATTAATATAATATATTATTTTATGCCTAAGCTTAGTTTTCTTTATAGTATAGCTTCTTAAGATTAACCTGCTTACTATAAGACGTATAAGGCTTACCTTTCTCTAGGTCCTTTATATTATGCTTTATAGCTCTAAGCTACATATTACTTACTATTATAGAGCTTCCTTTCTATATTTAGTAGTAGTTAGTAATTTAGTACTTTTAATAGTATTATATAGCTACTATTATATAGTTAAGGTTACTTTCTATATACTTCTTTACTACTACTAAGGCTACTACTACTTTTAAGAGCTTTATAATATAGTAGTTAAGTATACTAAATTAGCTAGTATATAGATTATAGATTATAGCTAGAAAGGGAATATTTATATATATTATAGAATTAATAATCTATTGCTATCTACTAGCAAAGGAATTATATACTATAAGGTAAAGTACTAACTACGTACTAGACTAAGAAAGTATAAATATATATAACGTAAAGCACCACCGAGACGGCCACACCACCGAGACGGCCACTTTTGCTTGGCAAGGAAAATCAAACTGTATTATCTTAATAACAATTTAAATATAAAAGCTATTAAGCTGAAATTTTAAATACAGATATATATAATATAGATAAAAAGGATTATAAAAAAATATTCTAGGATTTCTAATAGCTTAGTAAGCTATATAGGTATAGAGAATACTAGGCTACTTTTAGTATATAGCATATAAATACCTACTAAACTAGCGAAATAAGTTATAATAACTTTAGAGTTGGTTTATATATATATAATACACCTATTAGCACTAAAATTTTAGCGTGCAGCCTAGACCTATTAGAGAATTAGCGTAGGGAGGGTGGAGATTCCTAAAATTAGAAAAATATAATTAAATATTTTATCTAGCTAGATATTCTTACTTCCGTTCTTTTAATAAACTTTATATATATATATAGTAGTAATATAAATAGTTAGCTATAAGAAAATGGCTTATATAAGCTATATTATAAGGCAGTGTTAGAATTTTTATAAAAACCTACACTTCTTAAGCTAGATCTTTTAGTATTATAGGTATTTACATACCTTAAACTTATATATAGCTTTATTTAGTATATAATATAGTCCTCCTAAGAAGGAAGTAAAGATATCTAATATATATAACTTTATTTAGAAGGTTTTCTAATTTTTCTTACCCTCTACCTTACACTTACTATTATAGCGTTAAACCTAGGCTGCATGCTATAATATCTTAATAGCAACTAACTAATATACTAATAAGTAAGTCCTTAAAGTTATATAGTTTATTACTAACATTTAGCTATATATCTATAGTATAAAGTAGGTTTTAGTGACTAATACTTTATAGGTTAATAACTATTTTATTACGTAAGCTAAGGCTATAAAAGTTTAATAGCTATTAGATTATATATATATATCTATCTAGGTTTAAAATTTCAAAAGAAAATATTAAGGTTTGGCTTTGTTATTAAGATAATACTCTTTGATTTTCACTGCTAAGCAAAAGTGGCCGTCTCGGTGGTGCTTTACCTTATACTTCTTTATTAATATAATCTTTATATTAACTTTATTAAAAGAGTACCCTTTCTCTACTAAGGTTTCTTTTAAGTATTTAATAATTTAGTTAGTACTAATGTATTCTACTACTAAGACAGCTAAACTACTAAGACGGCTACTTTTCCTTAGCAATACTAATACTATACTTATTACGAAATGCCTCTACTACTAAACGCGATACTTATTTAATAAGAGGGCAGAATTAAGCTTGCCCTTTAAGCTTACTATTTAGGCTAATTTATAAGCCTCTAACGCGCTATAGTAGTATTTAACATCCGCTATTAGAGTCTCTCTAACCGCCTTAACAGAATTACCTTTTACCTAATAACGGTACTAAACTGTTTAAAACTATCCTTAACTAAAGAGGATACGCTTATCTAATATATCCTTAACCTTAATTCGCGAGGATTTTCGCCTATATTAGGCGAAGTGTTAGATATAGCAAATAAACTACTGCGCGAGCAGGGTAGTAAGAAAGTAGGTATTAACTAGATAGTATAGTTTATAAACTATTTAAAATAGTTATAAATAGTTTAGAACTATTTAAAGGACTATTAAAGGGCATTATAGGAAGGTCCTAAAGTAGTTAGCGTATAGTTTAAGCTTATATAGGATACTAAAGCAAAGTATAGCGTATATAATAATAATATACATAACTTTAATAAGACTAGCTTTTAGATAGGTATTATTAGCTCTATAAAAGTAGTTACTAGCTTAGAGAAGTAAGAAAGGCCTACAACAGTTTAGCTAGGCGATAAAGAGTAGGTGATAGATATCTAGAGTATATATTTAAATAGTATATTCACCCTGCTATTTATTATATATAAAGGATGCGTCTATATCTCTTTGTAGTACTAGGAAGCTAATATACCATATAATTAAAAGCTCTTAGTCTTAGAGAATAGATAGACGACTAATAAGCTTAGTCTTATATAGTTAAAGCACTTTAACGCGTATATAAAGGCAAGAACTATTAGCGTCTATTAGTTGCTAATTTTAGATAGCTACAAAAGCCACCTTAATTAAGATTTTAAGGATTATTATTATAATAATAAGATCCTTACGCTTTATATACTACTATACTTGTTACACATCTTCTAGCTACTTAATATAGTGTTATTCTCGCCGCTTAAGCGTAAGTACTCTAATATTATTTAGGGCTTAGCGTAACAGCGCGTTTTTTATATTAATAAGGAAGCGTTCCTACTAGCCTTTAAAGACGCGTTTTTAAGCGTGTTTATAGTTTAGAACTATTAAAAGGCCTTTAAAGTAATAAGGCTAGTCCCTCTAAACGCGCAGGTAGTACTTAATTGCCTTAATATATGTATACGCACTTTACTAGGACCCTTACTACTAGAGACGCTATAGCTATTAAGGACTCTAAGTAATATACGCGAATTTAGCTTATAGTTAAAGTTTATACGTGATTCTATTACTTAATTACTATAAATAGCGCAGGATAGGCTTTTATGGCTTATTAAAGGTACTAAATTAGTACTGTATAATATTGCGCTTATAAAGGCGCTTATTAAAGAGCTTAAACAGCAACTTATAGTAGTAACTAAGTGTAAAATACGTAAACGCAAGTATCTTTAGAAGGGTAGTACTATAGAGTTTAGTCCTATAGCAGACTAGGTTAGTTCTAAACTATTAGGAATAGTTTAGAACTATAAAAGGGCGAGGGTAGAAAGTGAACGCAAAGTGCGATAACTAAGTATTCGCTACTGCGGCAACTGCGGTAAGGCTAGGTATAACGCGAGAACGTATTAAGTAGATAAAAAGGGTTCTTCTAGTTAGAGGCCAGTACTTATTTTATTATATTAAGTAGTAATACGGACGATAATAATAATAAAGTTAAGTAAGTTAGTATTACTAAGGAAAAGTAGCCGTCTTAGTAGTTTAGCTATCTTAGTAGTAGAATACGTTAGTACCTTTGGTTCTTAGCTATATTACTAACTACGTAAGGTAGTTAACTAAGATATTATTTAGATCTATTATCTCTAATTAAGGTAGAAATCTAACGTTTAAAGGGCTTTAGTTTCTTTATCTTTAGGGGTCTCTACTAGTCCTATAACTAGTAAGAATAAAAATAATAAATTAAGTAGATAAATAAATCTAATATAAGAAGCTAAGCTTAAGGAGCTAGAGGTACTAAGTAGAATATAGATAAATTTATTAAAGAGAGAAAGAGTTCTCTTAAGTATAAATCTATATAGAGGAGAATTTAGAGATTACTCTAAAGCTAGTTTAGAAGACTTAAAGTCTAAAGAGTAGCCTCTAAGGAACTAAGGCCTAGCCTATTATAGGAAGAATAGAAAAGTCCTTTAAAGAAACTAATAGTTATAAGTATATTACTAATAATTATAGGTAGAGAGTACTAAGGTACCTTAGATAACTATTACTAGTAATAAGGAGAATCTAAGTAATAAACCTTTTAGCTTAGAGGTATATACCTACCTGCCCTCTACTAAACTAGGCTTAATATTATAGCTATAGGCGACCTAGAACTAGAATATCCCCTAAAAGATAATAAGTTAGTATAATATATCTATCTATAAGGTTTCCTATACTATAGCTTAAGATATAAGATAGAGGATAGAAGGATAAAGTAGTAAGTTCTAAACTACTTCTTCTTTACTATATAGCTAATAAGACTAAAAACTATATAGGTAAAGCGTATATAGCTATAAATATATCTTCCTTTAGACTACTACCTATTACTCTTCTTTGTATAGTACTAACTAAGTTCCTTTAGGGTAACCTAAACTACTATATAAAAGAATCTATACCTACTAAATATATTAAAATGTACTATATCTACTTCTAACTACTTATTAGCTAGATAATAAATAAAGATTATAAGATAGAGAGTAGTAGGTTTATAACATCTTAGTTAGACTTAAATAGGTTATAGTATAATAAGTATATAGTAAAAGTATAGACTAATACCTAGCGCCTTATATCTATAAAACTTTAGAAGTCTATAAGTAAGAAACTAGATAAACTAAGTGCTTAGAAGGTATAATCTCTTTATCTATATAATATAATTAGAATAGGCTAATACATTCTATAAGCTTCTTAATAGATTAAGTAACTTTTAAGTACAAAGTATTTATATAGCAAGGGCTATAGTTATTAGCTTATATAATCTTATAAAGGAGGACTAATAGTTTAGTCTAGTAGAGCTAATTAAAGCGCTAGACTACCTATATTAGTATTGCAACCTAGCTATAGTAAGTTCTTTAAACTACCTAATAAGTACGCTATCTAAATTTAACTAGTAAAAGTATTAATTCCTCTATAATAGTATTTTCTACCTTATTAGCGGTCTCCTATTTAGGATAATAAAGTTTACCTTTATAAAGAAGAAGCATTCCTATAATAATTATAATATATTTAGTATAAGTACTATCGCCTTTATATACGTATTAATACAGCATGCTATTAGTAAGTATAGTAATAAGGTAGGAATAAAGATAGTAGTATCTGTAAAGGAGTTTAAAAGGAAGCTTATTTAATATGAATTTTTTTCTATTAGACGCAGGTTAATCTACTCTACTTATATAATTGTTTATCTAAAGTTATTTAAGTTCTAAGGCTAGTGCGCCTTATCCTTATTATATTTTTTCCTTGTATTGATACCCTACTATACTTAGTACTAGTAGTAATGATTGCTCCTTCTTAATTAAAGGGGAGCTTATAGATAGTAAGTATTATCTATAAAAAATTAACCTAGCTAATAGTATATAGATTACTTTATTATAATACAGGATTATTAGCGTAATAAGTTTTATACGTAGTAGTAAATAGTAATTTTATAGCTTATATATAATTAAGTCTAAGGTATTAAGTAATATTAAGAGCAACTAAATAAGATTATTATAGAAGATAAAAGGTATAACTAGGATATTAAGGATCTATTAGAGCTTTATAAGGATAACACTACCTAATAAAAAATAATAAAGCAAATAGATACGCAGATAGTCCCTTAGTAAGATAGAAGGGAAAAGAGTATAAATTTTATATACTAGGTACTATAGATATTACTAGTAGCACTAATTAGACTAATAACTATAGGCCTAGGAAATAATACTTCTAGTATAGACACTACTTAGTAAAGTAATTAATCTTAGAGTTAGTAATAATATAGACTAAACATAGGCTATTAGGTAATTTAGAACTAGTAAGGATAATAAGGTGTAGCTATAGTATAAGGCAAGTAATAGGTAAGATAAGATAATATTAGATAATAATAGTTAGAGAGCTTTTAAGGCCTAGGTAATAACGTTAAGTATAAATAGACTTATTTTCCTAACTATAAATAAGATGCAGCTAGAAGGGGAAGAGGTAGAGGATATATAGCGTAGGTATAATATAACATTAGATAACTAGATAGAGGTTAATAGTATAGTTAATAAGATAGATAAGTCTAAGTAAGGCTAGAGGTTTATAATAGAGGATAGTAAGCATTTATAAGTAGTAGTAGTATATATAAATTAATTTATTACTATTATATTAAGGGCTATAAGAGCTATAAGACTATATTACGCACGTGCAAAAGTAAGAGAGAATATAGCTAATAGTTATTTTATGTATAAAAGGTATATAGTAAAACATAATTATAGAATATATAAATATAAAAACTAACCTATATAAAATACTCTCTATACGTAGTAAAGCCTTAACCTAGGTTATACCCTCCTAGCTAAAGTAATTATATTCTAAGTAGAAAATTAATAGCTATAGTAGAGGATATATATAGTAAGGCTAATATAGAATTAACCTATACTACTAAATAGGCACCTATGCTACCTATAGTGCCTATAGTGCCTATAGTACTAAAAGTAGCTAGTATTATATCTTTCTTATTTAGGCTAGGTCTTTAATTATGCTAAACTATGTATAGATAATTATCCTTAAGCATATAGCTTCTATAAAAATAAAGTCTTGCAACTTTATTGCGTTAGCCTTTTTACCTGCTAGGCGCCTAGCTAGCCTGGCAGGCCTAGTAGAGTAAAACCTAATTCTCTTAATATATAGAAAGTAGATAACTAGAGTCTTATTTATACCTAAGTCTATAGTAGATTAAATTCCTTAGACTATCTCTTAAGGGGTAATATGCATTTCTAGAATAAGTTTAAAAAGTAGAGTTTAATAAAGATGCTAGTATCTACTAAGGATACTATAGCTTATTTAAAATATTTAATATAGTTGTATATATTAGAAGAACTTCTAGCTTAAAGGTTAATAAACTATACCTAAGCCTTATACTTAATATTAATAGTGTTGCCTTTATATAAGGATAAAAGGAAGTTATATATCTTTATAGAAGAGCTATAAGAGAGCAAGCTTATATAGTAAAGTTAATATATAGAATCTAGAATAGTATTTTAAAGAAGTATATTATTCTTATTCTACTAAATAATAGCCTTACGTTTAGTTTCCTTCTAAATATAAATATCCTTATTAATAAGTTAGACTAGCTTATTATACTCTTCTACTTTAGTAAGGGTAGCTTTAATTTATACTAATATTATATCTAGTTAAATAGTAGGAGTCTTAAGTTTAAAAGTATAGAAATCTACTAAAGTAAATATTAGTAGTATAGAACCTTTAAAGATTAAAAGAGTAGACTTAGAAGTAGTAAGATTATATATCTACTTATTTTTTTTAGTAAAGTTAGCTAAGTTTATACTTAGTAAGTATAATATACTATTAAGTAGTTACTACTAGTACATATCTAGGGGTACTATAATAAGTAGGGTATCTCTAAGCTATATATTTAATATAAGATAGGGGAAGTATCTCTAGGCTATGCACCTTATACTTAATATAGGATAAAAGGTTAAAGTATCTCTAGACTATATACTTACGCTTAATATAAGATAAATTTAAAGTAGAGGGAAGAACTACGCATTAATTAAGTAGCTCTAGTTTAAACGCGTAGGATTAAATTAGGGTTATAGATAATAAATAAGAAGCTTATAACCTATAGATTATAGCTAGGAAGGGAATATTTATATATATAATAGAATTAATAATCTATTACTATCTACTAGTAAGGGAACTATATACTATAAGGTAAACTACTAACTAGGTACTAGGCTAAGGAAGTGTAAGCATGTACGTAATAAAAGGGGAATTAACTATAACCTATAGAAGGACCCGCACTAAAGGGTATCCCTAAGGTAGGGCTAGCTAATAAAAGTTTCTTAAGGTAGAAATAAAGTTGCTTAAAGAACTTATAGTAGATTTATATAATAATAGAAAAGAGCTTCTTAATTAGGACTAGACAGTATTCCTAAATTAGATTAAAAGGGAGAACGTTAATTACGTCTAAAAATAGTAACTTAAGCACGTGCTTAAGTATATCTAGTATCTAGTACTTTATATTATATTAATATATTATTAAGAAAGGAGACATATTAGTAATAATCTATATAGTAGTATAGATTAATCTAACTACTATTATTCTTAGGAAATAGTATATCTATTAAGAGTAAAGGGCTTATTAACTACTATTACTATTATATCTCTTTTATATATAGAAAATATAAGAAATCTAACTATTACTAATATTAAAGACATAGCCTCTTACTACTATTAGATAAAAGTAGTAGGGTCTAGACTAATTATATAATCTTATAAACCTAAATCTAGAATAATAAAGAGATAGTTCTAAATTATATATCTATCTAGACGTAGGTGTAGGGAGAGGTAATAAGTAACTAAGAATTTAACTAAATCCTAGAAACCTTAAATACGTATTATATAGGGAAGCTTTTAGACTAGTATCTAAAGTAAATATATAATAGAAAATATAATAGAAGAATTTAGAAAAAGAAAATCTTATATACTAGTATCTATAAGAGAATATATATAGATTCTAAAACTATTTAAAGAGAGTACTAAAAGTATTTAGAAATAATTTCTTTTAAATAAGCTTAATAAAGCTATACTAGATAGGTTATAACCTATTATACCTAGGACTAGGTCTTTTCTTAGGCTTATCTATTTCCTATCTATTTTATGTCTACTTTAGTAAAGTTAATAGCATCCTTATAGTAGTTAAGTATATCTTCTTTTTTATCTATATTAATTTAATAAATATATAGGTTTAGATAATCTTTAGTAAAATATCTAGGCCTACTAGAGTTATAGTAAGTAGAGTTACTAGTTAGAGTAGTTTCTAGTACTTTACTAACTTTATACTAAAGAAAGAAGGTAGTATATACTAGTATGCTCTAGTACTAATCCTTACTTCTTAGCTTATAGAAAGTTCTAAAGGTAGTCTAAAGCTAGTTAGTTAGCTTTAGGCGTTTAGACTAATTAATATAGGTTTAAATACTAGACTATTTTAGTTTCTCTATAGTAATAGTAATAAAGGCGTTTTAGCATTCTATATTATACATAGTAAAGTAGCTAACTATCTTCTTAAATAAATTATCCTAAAGATTCTTAAAACTAAGGTTAAGTACTTAAAGTAAGGGTGTAATTTTCTTTTAAAGGTAGAAAAACTATTTCTTATAGCTTACTTTACCCTTAATTATAGTAGATAAGAATTAGGCTTTAAATATAGAGAAGGTTTCTCTACGTTCTATTTATAGTTTATAAAAGGTAGTTTAATTTTTTACTTATTTATTTCTTAAAATAAAATAGGACTTTAGGAGTTTAAGTATAGCTTTAGCGTCTTTAAACTATTTTTTAGGTATATTTATAAAGTATTAAAGTTTAAGATATTTATAAGCTAGACCTTTAGTATAACTCTAGACTTTAGCTTTATAAGCACGCTTACTTAGATAGTAGTCTAAATTAATATTAAGTTAGTCTAGTATTAAAGCTTACTATTATCTAAATATAAAGTTAGTAATATTACTTAGTAGGTTAATTTTAGGTATCTACTTAGAAAGCTTAGTCCTATACTAAGTTAGTAAGGATTTAGATTAGTATTAGCTTTAATAAGGTTTATATTTAATAGTTAGGATAGGAACTTATAGTGCTAGTATAGTAGCTTCTAGTTCTACTATTTATATATAAAGGCGTTAAAGTTCTAATTTAAAATTAGTTAGGGTATAGAGAGGCTTATTTTATATAGATAGTTCTATAGTAATAGATTCTAGTTAAATATCCTTAAGAGGTTTAATAGGCTCTCAAGGACTTAGATACTTATTAGTATCCTTACTTTAGGTAGTTAATTAAGTAACTTTGCCTTTCTTTAAGGGTAGTAGTTATAAGGTAGATATTAATAGTTACTTTAATTTTACTAGGTTCTTAGTAGTATTTATGTTTCTACTTTAGCATAATCCTATATAGCTTATCTAAAAGTAATCTAACTTAGTAAAGAAAGGGAAGTTTTAAACTTAAAAGCTTTAGTTATTAAGAAGTCTCTAGTATCTTAACTTTACTATAAGTTTTAATATCTATAGTAATAATAGTTAAAAATAGTTCTAAACTATTAATAAAAGTTAGAATTAATCATATAATAAATAAAGGTATAATATTATAATAGGCTATTACTAGTAAAGTAAGAGTTTTAATTATAATATAATAACACTAACTAATACTAGCTTTAGTATAGCTTAGAGTTAGATCTAAATAATTATAGAGGTATAAAAGGTCTAATTAATAAACTAGAAAGAAGGGTTAATTAATAGGTCTTTTATAAAAGGATAATTAAAACTATAGAACTATCTAGGGACTAAAAGGGCTTATATACTATCTAGAGTTAAGAGTAATCTAGTATTAAGTAGATAAAGCTAAGGATTTAGGAGTATCTAAACTTTATCCTAAAAGATATTAGGCTAATAGTTTTAGAGATACGCTATTAGAAAGAAGTAAAGCAGCTTTAGATATAAATTAGAGAAGAGCATATAGTAAGAACTATTATATTTTCTTAATATAGGTCTTTAGACTACTAAGAATAGTATTAGATACTATAGTAGTAGCTATAGTAATAGTATATAGAGGTATTATTATAGGCTACTTAATTATAAATAATACTAAAGTAGGTAGAAGGTATATAATAAGATATTATTAGATTAGTATAGATAGAGGTAGTAAGTTATAGCTACTTATTTATATATAATAATAAAGTAGATAGAGTTAGGCTAGGCTTATAACTATTAGATAGTAGAGACTTAAAAGTATATAATAAGAAAGTAATAAATTATGTATAGAGTAGTGTAGCTTAGGAGAGGTAACTATATAGGCAGGAGCTAACGCTAGGCCTGAACGGTACTAAACCGTCTAGAACAGATAAGTACTATTCAGTCCAACAGTTAAGCTCGACTCAGCTCTGATAACCTTCTCGTGCCAAGTGGGCGGCCAGACACTAGGTGCTGTGGTGGCAAACTACGGCAACTGAAGATTGCGGATCTCTGTTCCAGGCTTGGTCAGAAACGATGGTGACGGCGAATGCGTACAAAGGTCGCACCAAGGCGAGAGAACCGCGGTGTAGAGGAAGCCCGTGGCAACCGTAACTCAAGAGGAATACGACTCTTTCATTGTATAGTTCTTTCAGGTGTGTGTAGACTACTGCCAATTGAAGTTTATTTTCACCCCTCAGAGATAGAAGAACACCGAAGAAGTTGTATAGAGATATCACTCCTTTTCCACCCTCTCCATAGCTTCCCTAGCCTCCTCCGCCACTCGTCTCGTCTCCTCCTTCAAACCCTCCAACTCCACAACCACTCCAAACTTCTTCTTCCAAAATGCCCACCTCTCCTTACTAAAGACAGACCCACCCTTCCACAGCTCACCACCTCTGGCCGGATTCCCGTGATTCGGATCCGTGGGCGTCAGATCCTCCTCCTTCTCAAACAACTTCCTGCCCATCCCAAAGATCCATGCCGCTGCAGCTGGAACATGAGCTTCCAATTCCGTCCAACCTTTCTGGTCATTGGCGTGTCTATCTTCAAGCGCGGGGCGAATCGCGTAAATAGCGTAGATCGTTCTATCCGCTAGAGACGAAGCTGTGACGAGCGCGAGGAAGAAATTGAAATTCGCCCATGCAGAGATTTCGGGAGACGTATAGCCGGATCCACAGCCAGGACTGTCGTTGTACGCCTCTGCTGTTGCAAGAGAAAAGTCTGCTAGCTCCTCGTAGATTTTCCGTCCCTTACTCGACTCTGGCTCTGGATGCTCCTTGATCGCTTTTACGAGGCCGATAAGCTTCTTGTGTGAAGCGCTTTCATGGTATGGAATGCGTTTTGAGCTGTGGATGATGGAGTACCAGAGGTCTAGTAAGTAGCCGGACCCAGGCCCCTTGGGCTTGGATGCCCAGACTTTGTCGATGCTAGTTGTGATTTGAGTCACGGCTGAGGAGAGGTCGGTGGTTCCTTGGACGTAGGCCTGAATAATGGGGTAAAATATGCTGTCATGTTCAGGTTTGAACCAACCGCGGATTTCGCCAATTTTGTCGATTTGTTGTGCTTCGTCTTTGGTGGAGGAGATGATTTGTTCGATCTTTTGGTTTTGAGATGGATGAGGCGCCATTTTAGATAGGTGACGTGGGCTTCTTGGGAACTCTTTGGCTTCGAGGTGTGAATCTTGGTGGGTTCAAAGTGTGGGTGTTTTGGAGTTGACGCCTGATTGTAGTGGGGATGTGTGACGTTGTGTGTGGCGGGCAGAGGCGCAGGTCCACGAGCTTGTTTTGTTGGTGTGATTGGACGATCCGAGAAGGACAAGGCGGCGCCATGCTGAATAGAGAAGGTATATTTATGTTTAGCCTTGCAGATCAATTTACAGTCGTGCTTTCTCTTGCCTGTGCACACTCACGTGACACTTACCTAAGACTTCCGGAGAAGAATACATACTATACCCAGACTATGGTTTACTTTCCACCTCCTTCAACCAAGCACCCATCATCTCGTTAAACTCCTCATTATTCACCTGATGCATCCAATGTCCCGCACCACTCACAACCACCACCTTGTCACGTGATGTCAGCGCGGTGTTTGGATAATATCATCCGCATCACAAGTCGGCAGAGCAGTCGATCTTTGGCAGACGAGGTTATGCATTGGAGTTGAGCTCACCGTAGACGGATGTGGGTAGTATTAAGCCCATAGTCTGCTCTGACGCGTCGCAACACTTCAAAGGTTACTATCCCGCCTTGTTGTTGCTCGGATTGATGTGGTTAGACTGAACTAGAAATACTGAAACTATAGGAAAACACGCGCTTACTTATGGTGCATCTGGTATTTCAGGCTGGGCAATTGTTAATGCTATCTTGAACGGCTATCCTTCCAAAGATGCCTTCATCAAGGTCTCCGCGCTGGTCAACCGACCATTAACGGGGGAGATGGCGCTGTGGCTCCGATGACCCAAGGCTACAAATCGTCTCTGGAATCGACCTTTTGAAGGGAAGCCAGGAAGAGCTGGGGAAAACGATAAGGGAGCAGGTCAAAGATGTCGACACCGTGACCCAAGTGTGCTTCTATTGTAAGTGAGCTGGAAAATGAGTCCAGTAAGAGAGTATCTAATTGGTAATAGCATACAAGCAAATTAATGAAAACGACCAAGAATGTAAGGTTAACGAAGCAATGCTCGAACGCGCCGTCACTGCTGTCGAACGCCTCTCACTCAAACTTTCTTACGTCGTACTGCCCTCAGGCACCACGATTTACGGTTACCAGATGTTTGACCGCTTCCCATTCAAGAAAGAACTTCCTTTGCGTGAAACTCTTCTTCCAATCGCCGAACCAGATCTTTCGCGGCTTTTTTACTACAACCAAATCGACTGCTTAAAGAGCATCTCCAAAGGCAAGAGCTGGAACTGATGCGAAGTGAGACCCGACGAAACCATTGGTTTTGTGCCGAATAACAATGCATGCTGTCTGGCACAACCCTAGCACTGTACCTCTCGCTTTACAAATCGGTCGAAGGCGATGGCGCAAATGTTCCCTTCCCCAGGAGCCATAAGTTTTGGGTGAACAAATACAACGAGCCTCCGCAAGATATGATAGCATACTTTCCATCTATGCGTCACTTCATCGTAAGAAGACCGCGTCGCAAAACTTCAACGTTGGCAGACAGGAAGATCCTTCGAAGGGAAAATGGCGCATTATCTGCGATTATTTTGGCGTTAAGGGTACGGGTCCGGAAGATGCATCGCAGCCCGGCGCATACGTTGCGGCGCATAGGAAAGAGTGGGATGAGCTGGAGAAGAAGCACAATCTCAAGAAGGGGTCCGTAGATAGTCACATCACGCATCCTGGCTTCCAGGTGAGGTTATAGCTCTCGGAATTGGTATGAGTTGACTGTGGCAGTACTACATCACGACCATGTTCGACTTCGATAGATAGATGAGCATGGAGGCCTCGCGAAAAGTGGGCTATACCGAAGAGCAGAGTTGCCATCAATCAATCAGGATCAATTTTGACGCTGTGATTGATTTGATTGATACTCAGAAACCTCAGAAACTTGATTGATTGATTGATGGTGATTTTGGGGGCGTTTTGATTGACGATTGATTGATTGATTGATTGAAAAATCGCTTGGAGATGATATTTGTGTGCAGAGAGCTAGAGAGGCTCATCCCACTGCGATACCTGATAGGTCTCTTGTATCTCGAGCTCTGAGAGCTCTACTGGGTCCTCTCCGTCGGCCGTCTCCTGGGGCGGAGAGTATCCAGCTCTCAGCCAGCTCCGTACGCAGGTGATTGTGGAGAGCAATTGAGGGCTCATTTTTTGACGTTTGGGCTCCATTATATCGCCAACCTTGGAGAACACTCTCTCACAGTAACAGGAGGACGCTGGGATTGACAGGAGATCAATGGCCAACTAAGAAAGGCGGGGATATGTATCGCGGAGAGATAGCCAGTACCCAATAGGATCTGTACGGTATGTGTGATCCTTAGGGACGCTCAATT
>ML976978.1:765769-790029 GCA_010015675.1 Byssothecium circinans | reverse complement strand
TGTAGTGAGTGGCAATTGTAATTACGCTGAATCAATTATCGCGATTTTTTGAAGGGTGGAGGATTTCTGCGCGGTGTCTCATATCCCTGGGTGTCTCATGACCCGATGCGCTAGCTTACATCCTCGTTACATCCGGCGAGCCCAGAACATCCCAAAGCGACGAAAAATCCCATCAATCTCCGCAGGCCATAACGCTAATCTAGCAAAGCCTACCGGCAGCGTAAATTGGATTTCGCACTCTTGACCGGAAGTGAGACCATTGGCTTTGCTGATCTCGCACGGGAAACTCGCTGTCAAAGATGGCTCTTCGAGGTCAACGTCAAAGTACCAATCCAATTCTGGTGTCTCTACCGTGAGCTTGCGATGTTTGATACGACCTTTCACCGTCTGCATCGGGCATTCCAGCGCCAGAGTGCCATATCCTCCCCTCTAGCTCCGGACAAGATCTCAACAACTCTCTGAACAGCATCGAAGCCTCTCATCCATCGATTCAAGGGCTTATCCTGCAATCCATCATCTTGATCCAGCCTACAGATAATGCCATGACAATACTGACATGGCTCTTGGAGGCAGAACGACCCCACACCGTCAAACGAGATCGGAAACACTGTTATCGTTCGGTTTCGGACAGAGCAGTCCAGAAAACAGGATCTTGGATGTCATCGCTACCATCTGGAGCCTCCGCCCGCTTTTACGCATGCACAATCGTATTGTTTGCTTTCAGCACCCATCCATTCAGTTCGTGTTACGCGCACGAGCATCAGCTGTCTGTCCATGCCAGCCAGCAACGCAGAGACCGACCTCCTCCTTAGAGGTTTCGAGTAAGTCAGGATCAGCCGACTAGCAATTCTTCTGGCGCAGTGTTGGCTGATCGCTTCTTCCATCCAAACCCGCTATTAGAGAATATCGTGAGATACTAGCCTGACTGTGCATCTGAAGCAAACCGGGCTGGCTCACCAACCCGAACCCTCGTTCGTCACTCGCACCCGAAGAAGCGGACCACACGGGAGGGGTTCTTCTCATGCTCATTGGAGCCTATGAGCGAATATACTGCAGCAATTCAGATCAAGGTGCCGAGAACTCGAAAGCTTCTGTTCGACCTAACTATACGTCTCAGTCAAAGAAGAGGCCCGAGCAACAGCGCTGTATGGTTCCATCCAAGAAACTCCCTGTCGGAGACTCTGGCGAACGTCAAGAGGACGCCCGGACTCTTAATGAGGAGTTTGGTAACGGGAATTGTTGGAGTGAAGATAAACGTGGAATTGAAATCGTGGTATATACACGCGCGCAAAACACCTAGGTAGCTCGCAGTACGCAGCAGTGAGTGTGAGATATCATACATACTGCAATTCGAGCAGATTCCAAAGTACCCAGCCTTCCGAAACTCCCTTTCACGTGCATCCACCATGTCCGGGCACCCCTCTCATCACATGCCAACCCCATCACCCCGCAATCTTTATTCTGTGGGGTACGCATTTTCGTCTCAAAACCCGCGCATCTGGAACGACCTCGGCACGCCTCAAAGCTTCGATGCAGCGACTGGGGAACCGGCCTATTCCGAGAGGAAAACATTAGCTCATGTTCACATGTTCGAACTTGGGAGGCTTAAGATGTGTATGTATTATGCCAACCTCAGTAAAGCGCGGGACGATGGTACGTTTTGATGTCATTGTGCTTACAGACCCAGCCCTGCCGCGTAACGCCATGGCCCTTGAAGCAGAATACAGTTACAAAGCAATGCGCCTTTTTTTTTCTTTCGGGGAATTATGAAGGAAGGGGAAGGGGCGAAGTGATCGATTAGAGCTTCGAAGCACCCTTGGGCGCACCTACCTTCGTGATTTCGTTGTAGAGCAATCTGCGTTAAATCATCAGTACCCATCCAAATCCACATGAAGAGGAACATGGTTTAAAAACTTACGAAGTCAAAAACTCGGCATAATCCTCCCCGGTAACCTGTCCCTCAAAGTACTTAGCCGCAAGTGCAAACTTATTTCCCTTTGGCGCCTTATCAGCCAAAGCCTTCGTCTGCTCTCTTAGTAACTGCAAGGCGTAGTCCTTGGTGACCTTCTTGCCCTCGGCAGTAGGGACTTGGTGTCTCGACCACTGCCACAGCTGACTCCGCGACACTTCGGCCGTGGCGGCGTCTTCCATCAAGAAGTTAATGGGCACGCAGCCGACGCCGCGGATCCAGGCTTCCATGTAGGAAAGGCCGATGTCGAGGTTCTTGCGGATGCCGGCCTCGGTTACGGAACCGGGGACGTTCATGTTAAGAAGGTCGTTGGCGGTGATGTGGACATCGTCGCGACGGATGTGCATCTGGTTCGGCGTCGGCATGTGCTTGTTAAACACCTCGGTCGCGATGGCGGCGAGAGCGGGATGCGCGACCCAAGTGCCGTCGTGGCCGGCGCGCGCTTCTCGCAACTTGTCAGCGCGGACTTTTTCCATGGCGGCGTCGTTGGCGGCTTGGTCATTCTTGATGGGGATCTGGGCGGCCATGCCGCCCATGGCGTGGACACCGCGCTTGTGGCAGGTTTTGATGAGGAGTTTTACGTAGGCATCCATGAAGGGGACGGTCATAGTGACGGTGTCGCGGTCGGGGAGGATGAAGGATGGGTTTTGGCGGAAACGCTTGATGGTGTTGAAGATGTAGTCCCAGCGGCCGCAGTTAAGGCCGGCGGAATGGTCGCGGAGTTCGTAGATGATCTTTGATGGTTAGCTTCCGACTCATCGTTGCCCAGTGATACAGTGGGATCGAACGCACCTCGTCCATCTCAAAAGCCGCGGTAATCGTCTCAATCAACACCGTTCCCCTAATAGTGCCCCTCTTCATCCCGATATAATCCTGCGCCACATTAAACACATCATTCCACAGCCTAGCTTCAAGATGGCTCTCCATCTTGGGTAGGTAGAAGTACGGTCCAAAGCCCCTCTTAACAAGCTCATGCGCATTGTTGAAAAAGTAGAGGCCAAAGTCAAAGAGCGAGCCTGAAATTGGCTCTCCGTCGACAGTGAAGTGTTTCTCCTCGAGATGCCAGCCACGAGCGCGCGCGATGAGTGTAGGGAGTGTGCGGTCGGTGCGCAGCTTGTATTCCTTTTCGCCTTGCTTGAAGTCGACTTGGCGGCGGATAGCGTCGTAGAGGTTGAGTTGGCCGTTGATCATGTTGTCCCATGTTGGAGCACTTGAATCTACTTGTCGTTAGCTTGCGCTCTTTCAATTCCACCCAAGCCATGTTGGGAGGAAATCAACCCACCCTCAAAATCCGCCATATAAGTCCAAACGTCCGAATTCAGCGCATTCACGACCATCTTCCTGTCGGTAGGTCCCGTAATCTCGACCCGTCGATCGACAAGCCCGGGCGCGGGCGGCGCGCCCTTCCACGCATCGTTCTCACGGATATGTCTCGTCTCAGGCAAGAAGTCGAGAAGTTGGCCCTTGTCGAGTTCCGCCTGACGGATTACGCGGCGCTGGAGTAAGGCTTTCCTGCGCTCATTGAATGTGCGGTGGAGGAGGGCGAGAAAGACGGCGGCGTCTTTGCTGAGGATGTGTTTGTTCTGGGAGGATAGGTTGCCAAGGATATTGACCTCGCGGAGGAGGGATTGCGGGTCTGCTGCCATAGTGCTGTTTGTAAAAGCTATCAATCTAGATTCAGAGGAGTGTGGAGGTTAATTGGTATGTAGTACGTCACGGATGAGAAGAGTGAGGAATGGGAACGATGATGTAGGACATGCGTGCGGGCAGACGGACGGGCATGAAATAATATTTATGATAGAAGACGTCACGCCTCCTACCTAGGCCGAGGATCGTTTTGTATCCTAATGCTCCGAGCCCAATCAGTCGCTGAAGCATCCTGTATCCCCTCTGCCCGGTGCGGGCGCGATCAATTACGGTTCAGAGCTCAAGCTTGTGACGCCAAGCGATGCGGGGGTCGCTTCAGAAGAAAGCAAATACCCTGGACCACTGCCGTTATTGACGCATGCCGCAGTGGCGAAATGCGTTGCAATACCGGTAGCTGTTTGAAGCTTGTGATGTCGTGGGATGGCGGGCGGAGAAACGTGGATAGTGACGGAAGCTAGGATGCTCTGACCCTTTTCCGATGAACCTTGGGACTGGTCGTTGGCGGTGAAGGTGAAAAGCCGGGCCATATCGGAGCAGTCTTCCGCCAATTAATTCTTGGAGACAGAGGATTTAGGAGTTATAGGAGCGTCTTCTTCCTTGAATATCCGCAAGAACACTATCTGAACAATTATCGAGCATGGCTTGAGCCCGTCTCCCTGCAACATCGTACAACACCTACTCACGTGCTACTCCAGCACCATTGACCCATCATCATTTGATCCATCACCATCAATCCTCCAGCCCACCCACCGCACCTACAACTTCGCCCCCTCCCCCCTCTTCGCCAGTACCCTCAAATCCTTCCTCAAAATCTTCCCACTCGGACTCTTCGGAATCGCATCCAAAAACACCACACCCCCCCTCAACTGCTTGTACCCCGCCACATTCCTTTTAACAAACTCCTTGATCTCCTCCTCAGAAATCTTCTTCCGATCAGCGACCACATACGCCCTGGGTACCTCATTCGTCCCATCCTCCGTCAGCACCCCAATAACCGCGGCATCCAAGATATGCTCTTGGCTAAGGAGCAGCGCTTCGAGTTCAGCAGGCGCGACTTGTAGCCCTTTGTATTTGATAAGTTCCTTCTTGCGGTCGACAATGTATAACAGTCCGTTGCGGAACTCGGCGATGTCGCCCGTGTGGAACCACGAGCCCGTGAAGGACTCCGCGGTTGCAGCGTCGTTTTTATAGTATCCGTTGAAGACTATGGGGCCTTTGACTAGCACTTCGCCGGGTTTGCCGGGCTCGACGTCCTTGCCGTCGTCGTCGACGATTCTTGCTAGTATGTTGGGGATGAGAGGACTGACTGACCCCGTGCCATCGGTCATGCCGAATGGCATGATGGTTGCTGAACCACATGTTTCTGACATGCCCCAGGTCTGGCTGATGAAGCAGTCGGGGCCTCCCAACTTCGCACTCGCGGCGTGTTGTAAGTCCTTGCCTAGCGGCGCGGCGCCCGAGACGGCTACCTCGAGGGAGGCGAATTGATCGGTTACTTGGGGCATTTTGGCGATGAGGAGGTAGATGGGGGGAACACTGAAGAAGAAGGTTATGCGGTACTTTTTATTGTAGGTGAGGAATTGCGCGAAGTCGAAGCGGGGCATCCAGTAGGTTACACCACCCCTATCTTGATGTTGGCATACTATGTTAGTGCTTGTATTGGTTCTATATTGTAAATGGGTATGGCTTACAGAAAGGGTTGATTAAGTAGCCTTGAATACCAGCAATGTGGGCAAGGGGAAGGTGGGCGAGGGTGCGGTATTCGAAGTTTGGTCTGTCGGTCACTATCCAGGATTTGAACATGTCCCCTGGGATGACAGCTTCGGTGACGAGATTGAGGTGGGAGAGTTTGATACCTGGACTCGTCAGTTTAGACCTCCCTGGATGCTCACAAAGATCAAAATACCCTTGGGCAACCCAGTTGTTCCAGAGCTGTAGATGAGGATAGCTAAACTGTCTTTCAGGGCCTTTGGATCTGTGATTTTGGGCCAGGATAATTTTTGACTCTCGTCAATTAGATTCGGCCCAAGCTGCCCATCAGCCTGGACAGCCTTCAACGTCCACTCCCTCCCTTCGCTCATCACCAACACCCTGCCCGCGCCATTCTTTCCCCATCCAGCCTCTTCAGCGGCTTTTACAGCAACATCCTTTGTGACTTCTACACAAGCCAGAATCTTGCTCTCAGCACCCTGAATCTGCTTGCTCAATTCACCCACGGTGTTCGCGGCGGAGGCAGCGGAAAAGACACCACCAGCTCCAATAATACCATAGGAGAGAACAGGGAGGAGATAATGGCCTGTGGAGACGACGGATACGATATCTTGACCAGCACCATTGCTGCCAATGTTGAAGTGTCGGCGTAATGCGGAGATGGTGGCTTGTGTGAGGGCTCGCGTTTGGGAGACTGTCAGCCGGAGCGTCGGGTCCGCTGCTGAGGTGTGGATCTCTGTTTCTTCGGTGGCGAGAGAATGATCACTATCTACGAGCTGTTAGTGAAGGCGCCCTGAGGATCAATACGCGACATGCTCGCGCAATCACGTGGGCACCGCGGGCGCTCATATGTGCACACGTACATACCGAACAATAAGGTCAGAATATCAACATCTGGAACAGGATACGTCTTGCCCACCCTGTAGATGATCCCATCCGACGTCTTTTCTACTATAGTTGTCATGCCGAAAGCGGTGTTTTAATAAGACTACAAGTGCAAAACAACAACAACGAACAAAACAAACAAATCAGATGAGCAAAAGCAGGTGCAATGTGGGACTTTGAATTCTCGTGTATATACTGCAAATGTACGGAGGTACCGGATGGAACGCCGCGGCTTCCAAGATTTCCCCTCCTGACGGGTTGGGATCCTCGGCTCTATCACAATGATCACATAATCACAGAATCCATGCGAATTCTTTCGCTAAACTTGACAATGTCAGTGCTGGCGAGTCAGTTTATATAATTACAGTGTAGAGATTCAGCCCGAGTCCTGCGCTTCTACCTTGGTCGAGAACGCATCGTGCACTCGGACGAGCCATGCTTAAGCTCGCTTTTCGTTCAAAGGACCACCACCGGTCTCCGAAGCTGTGTCGTCAGTCGCGTGGGCATCCGTATCAAACCGAGTAAGTTTTCCCTTCGCCTCTTCGGGCCGTTTTCTCTTCTTTGAGGCTTGTTGACTTTCTCCTGAAGCATTGGCGCCTGGTGCGCTTTCTGCGACAAACTTTCTATAGCCGTGTGTGCCTGAGTGAGAATTGGGTTGGCGCTTGATGTGCGCGTTGTTCTTCTTCAGCAACTGCAAGTATTCCTCCGTACGCTTGGTATGCTCGACCTTGGTCATGATCTTCCAGTCTTCGGGCTTCCCAACATCTCTCCATTTCTCCCACACGTCCTCGTGTGTGACGTTTCCGCTAAGCACCACGAACGCGCAGCTGTTGTACAGTGTTTGGACTGCTTGGATGGGCAGCCATTTTGCCTTCAATTGGCCATGTTCCTTCAGCCAGTGCGCTACCTTTGCCGGCGTCTTGCAAAGGTAACGGATGTGTGGTTCGACGTAGATTGTGCGCTGGTCCCAGAAGCTGAGGCCGTTGTCGTTTACGACGTTGAACGAATTTTGCGGCACGAAGGATAGAGGATACGTTGATGGCGTGCGACGAACATAGAAGCCATTACTGGACAGCTCGAGGGTTTCGGCAGCGTGTTCTTCTATGGCTTGTTTGAGGAGGATCTGCGTAGGCTGGGGCTTGAGCGTGACAATGTTGCTGTGCTCGAGAATGGCGCTGAGGTGAACAACTGGATCCCAATTAGACGGATACCAGAGCATGTAGTTGAGAAGTGGCTTACACTTCTCTTCTCCCTCAACGCTCCTAGAACGCTCTTGAAGCCACTGTGCAGACTCAGGCGCCTGATGTGCGTAGTCGGTGAAGATCAGCTCGACACCGGCCGCCAATTCAGCCAAGTAGTCGGACGTGACAGGCGCGGAATTGAATCTAGGACCCCGCGTCGCAGCTTTGGTGTCTGGCTTGCCGTTCGATGCAGGTGTCGTGCTTGTTTTTCCTGCAGCTTCTGTGTGAGTATCGTTCTTGCTGTTGGAAGCACTGGGTGAATCCACAGCTGCTGGTGCTTGAGCTTGAGCTGGCTTAGGCTTTGGAGCTTCCTTGACGCCCTTGAGCCGGAGAGCTCGCGGGACAAACATAACGGACGATGAGTCTCATCGGCGGTGACCTGGAGGCGCGATAGTGTGAGTGTGAGGAATTACGCCGAAGCTTCTTGGAAGCAAGTTAGAGGAAGGACAAACAAAGTTCGACTCACCAAATCCTATGGTCAGAGCATGATTAGGTCGTAGTGAGAGGAAGCAGCGGCGCGTCATCACGTCACGAAATTTGGGCTATTTCTTGGCACAGATCCCCGAACTTTTCTCCGCATCAACGATCTCCAGCACTTACCACTCACTCCAACCCACTCAACCGCCGGCAGACAAATTGCCGACATCCTCACCATGGCGAAAGAGAAAAACTATAACCCCGTCCAAGCCGCCAAGAAGGCCGAAAAGGCCAAAACGCTCAAGAAGCAAAAGGCCCAGGTTCAAACCCAGCGCACCAAGAAGCTCGCGCGCCGCAACCCCGCCCGCATACAACGCGACATCGATGCGCTGAAAGAAGCCGAACAGAGCGGCTCATTACGTCCACATGAAAAGCAGCGATTACAAGAGCTCGAGAAGGATCTTGCTGCGGTGAACAAGGCGCGGGTGGCGCTTGGCGAAAAGGCCCCACAGTTCAAGCCGCCGAGAGAAGACCATGGCGGCGATCGAGGAGGGATGGGTGAACGGGGCGGACGTGGGGGCATGAGAGGTGGTAGGGGTGGTGTGTTGGGGAAGCGGACGAGAGATGGAGGGTGGAAGGGGAGGGGTGGCGAGGAAAGCAGCGACACAGATGCAGATGTGAAGGATATACCAATGCCGCGAGACACTCCGCCGCCGGTACCACATCGCCGTGGCCACAATGCACCCGCCGAGGACGCGCCTCCAGAGCCCAAGAAACCGCAGCTCGTCTACGAAGCCGCCCCAGAAGTCCGCGATCTCAAGAAGGAAGCCACGAGATTCATGCCCACGGCTGTTGCAAACAAGATAAAGTTAGCTAAGGGAGAGGGCAGGTTACTGGAGCCTGAGGAGTTTGACAAGTTGGAGGAGGAGGGGTATATGAGAGCTGAGAAGGAGGGCAAGGCAGCAGAAACAGAAGCAGAAGCAGATCTTGAGCTTGATGCGTTCCTCTCAGCACAAGGGGTGAAGGATGTGGCAGAGAAGGCGGTTGAAGCTGCGGTTCAAGAGGCGGAGCATGGCATGATGGCGGCAGAAGCTAAAGGAGAGATGTCAGGTTCTGCAGCGGAAGGCAAAGTTGCGGAGCGCAAACTACATAATGTGGAGATTGAGGAAGCGGAGGACGATGGTTACGATTGAGTCACAGAATATGATACCCGGATAATATGATCCTTTTACAGTTGTCACCCGAGCTACAGAACGAGGCCGCGCATCAGTCCCCACCCCCAACAAGCAGCAACACAGTTTATCACAGTTGAGACACGGCACATCTCGCAATCAAGACATTATATCTTCATTTCTCATAGCCTAAGCTAGGGGTATAATCATACAGTCTGAGCCGAAGGTCAAAGGCATCATTCCAACAAAAAGTCGTCTATTTGTTTCCACCGAGAGCGCCAGAGACACTGTCGCTGACCTTCTGGGTAGCCGACTTGTTGCTGTCTGGTTAACTGTTAGTACAGGGAAAGAAGGCAAAGAATGAAGGGAGATTAGGGGGGGTGAAGTACGTACCAGGCTGAGCTGAGCCGGCAGCCTTGTCACCAGCGCCCGTGATGCTCTCCTTGGCCTTGTCGAGGGTCGACTTCTGGGAGTCGGGAGTGACCTTCTCCTGTGCCTTGTCTCCGAGGTCCTTGCGGCTGTACATCAATCAGCTTTGAAGTTCTCAAGCTTGTGGTCGCGTAACGGAGAAGGAGATTGCATACCCGACGTCAGACATGATGATTGTTGGTTGGGGGGTTTGGTTGGTTGGATAGTTCTTTGTACTGGGTTTGAGGTTTTGTAGAGTCGAGTTGATAGAGAAGAAGAAACCCAAAAGGCCCTCAGCACCTACTTATACAAACACCCCTCCTCCATCTCATCCATTCACCTGTTCGTGCTACGACAACTGTACGTCATTTACCTCTGAATACAGGTATTCGCGACGAGAGCTTGTGTGGTACGGTTGCACGGGCAGCCCACCCAGCCCAGCCCAGACCGTGGAGAGCGGGTGGTCGTGAGCCAGTTAACGATGAGGTTTAGATGCAGACACGCAGATCAAGCGATCGCTTACATGCGATTGTGGGATTTGGTGGGATTTGTATGGCGAATCTGACTTTTTACCATGGTTTAAGGGTCGGGTGATGAGATTGCGATTTGATTGAGATGGGGTTTGCCCCTCTTTGCCAACATTCACCCCCGCTGACGTCAGTAGATCACGTGCCATCTATCATGCCTACGTTGCACGTACCTGGGTACCTCTTGCGTACTGACGACATTTGAGTTGCTTGCGTGGGGCGGAAGAGGAATCACGGGAATAAACATATCAGTCGAAGCATGGTAAGCAAGACACGATACCTTCTGCTAATCTATTCTAATGATTCTGTAGTTACCTAGATATGTACAAAGAAAAGAAGATAAAACAAGTGAACAAAAACCACAATCAAACAGTATCTACATTTGCTTCTCCGTCGAAGGCAATACGCCTTACGTTCGCCAACGCTTCAATTCCCACCACTTACCTCGCTCGTAGAGATTTTAAGAAGGCTGCGGAGCACCCTGCTCATACTCATACCGATAACAATTCACACCCGCCCGCGTATCCATCAAGTCCCCCATCTTATGAGAAGCACCCAAATACCCAAAATCCAACACATAGTCCACAGTAACAGGCACGCTCGGCTGAGCATTCGCAGTCCGATTCGTCCCATCCAATGCAAACCGCCTATTCTTTAGGTCCTTGACTTGCCACTGTTCCCATGCGTTATCGACCATTCCATGGTGCAAGAAAAAGGTGGGATCGGCAGGGGAAGCATATTGATCTTGCAGTCCCCATCCTACAGCGAAGTGACCGGCAGGATGTGGGCCGAGCGATTTTTTATCCAGACCCTTATCCAGAATTTCCTGGAAATCCTTGATCGTTGGGGCGGAGAGGAGGCCGTCGATGACAGCCTGATTCATGTGGGGACCGGAAATTGCGCTGTTGAGGTCTCGGGTTACGCAGCGGGGGGCTGAGATAAGGGCGTTGGAAGGAGTGGTTTGGAGGAAGAGTTCTTCGGTCTTGAATGCGTGGAAGGGAAGGGTGAGGTTGGTGAATGGACCCTTGGAGATGCATCCTCCGCCGTTGGCGCGCGGATACGTGATGTTGTGGAATTTTGCGAGCGCAGCACTTTCGTTGTGGAAGCCGTCGCCACCCATACTGGTTTTGCTGCCGTCGAAGATGGGGTTGCATGCGAGGTCGTCGCTCCACCATGCCCAGTTCCAGTACGGTAAGGTGCCTTTGAAACCGCATTCTTCCCTCAAAGCTTTCTGGTAGAGATTAAGGAAGTGTCGGTGCCAGGTCAGGAACGCACCGTTGGTGTGGATATAGATGGTGTTGTTGATATGCAGAGCAGTGAAATCATCGTAGCGAGTGAGGACACCAGGTGCCGCTTCTTTCGGGGTCAGCGCAGTCTTTTTCATCAAGCATTTGACGCTCTTGATATAGTCGGTTCGCTCTGGAGTAGTGAGCGTGCTCCTACCCGAATATTAGATATATCCTCCCATAGTTAGGTTGGGGGTTCTTGTACCATTCTTTACGAACTTCGATGTTCTTCTCCGTACATTTCCCATATGTCGGTTGGGCATCAATGGCAGAAAGAAAGAGCGGGAGCGCGCAAAGGACTGCCCGAAGGAGCCGCGCAGGGAAACGGACGGGTTGCATATTCGGGTGAAGGGCGAAGGAATTGCGTGTTGCTTGCTGAAGAGTTCTCTCATTGTCAGGATCTTCCGTCAACGGTTTCTTATATGTTCTTCTGTGGCGATAAAAATGGATGATGATGTTTCGTTCTATAGGTTATTCTTACATCGGGTCATAAGGAGATCAGTGCAAGCGTCGGGGGAAAACATACTTCCGTCGTCGTCCGCCTGAAGTGCTCCTGAGTTAGCATGGTGAGCCAATAAAGCACATGTTTCTCGCACACCAACGCATTGCAGCTCTTCTAGACCAATCATAATGATTAGATAGACTGTGAAAGCGCAGGCGAAAGGTAATGCGACCCTGCCTGAAACCCGATCTCAGTTCCTCAATAACATGGAGTTGCTAAATTGGGGATATGGCAAGGGATAACATCGCGAATGGGGTATACATAGCGCCAGAATACAAAAAAAACAGGCTCCGGCCATGGAACACCTTATGTAGTATGCGTCCAATCAATTTGGCAGTTCCGGGAGAAGTCCGTGCATCTCATGTAATGCGTCCAGATATTATGGCAGAGGGATCACGTGCCCGCGTACGCCATGCCCAGTTTGGATTTGAAACGCGGCCGATGTAAACTTCTGTGTCGAATATCCTGGTCCATTCGGAGAGTTGAGATCTGGTATGCGCAAACTCCGCGCCAAAAATCTACATAGGAGATGCGTCAACTGGCGAGTCGTTGAGCCTTCCCTACATATATGTATAACCCAGACTCATTTGTCTGCTTTTTAGTTGGCTGCTTTCAGATGAAGCTTTGTAATTGAGCGTTTTTCAACTATACCTTATCCCTTTCTGGACAGGGGCAGCGGTGACCGGTCTCCGATGTTCGTTTTGGCAGCGCCTAAGTCTTCAGATGTTACTCGTCTACGTGTAGTTCTCAAATGACGTCAACTCCATGATCACGTGACCATAATACGCCAGAGCTCTCAACTTTCTCGTCGGGTTTTCATGAAGTAGATGTCCTCGACTTCTCAATAAAAGGACCGTCATAGCTCTTGGCATTTCAAGCTCCTCCTTCGCTGCCTGCGCAAGGGTACGCCGCATGCTTTACCTCACTTAGCTAGCATATGTGTAGGGCCTGAAGTCTCTCTTGAGCCGCGCCTCTAAGCCCTAATAGTGGTACTAGGCGGTACTTATAGCTTACGTACAAACATGCTAAGCCTTTCTATAATACGCTGTGCTGCCTGTGGCTTAGCTTCCGTTAACATTCACACTTCTGCATCCTCCTTCAGATATCTCGAAACAAAGGGTATGGCCGGAGCGGGTCGGCCGTCTTCCCTGCTAGCGGTGGCGACATCGAGTGCCAAATCATCCTCATTGCAAGAAATGGATGGCACACTGGCTGCTATATTAACATCACCTGTCGGGTCGCCTGCATATTCCAATAGTCGCGGAATACGCTGCCAAAGTATATGCCAACCCTGCGGTATGTATCAGGACCCGCGTTTTCCAGTATTAGGACTACGTCGCCATTATCTGGACCGTTTTTGAGTAGGCGTAAGTAAGTCCGGTCTTTTGACGTCGGCAATCCTGCCATGACGTCAAGGAATATGCTACTGTGCTCCCCTGCTGTTGTATGTAGACGTTCAAAACTCCATTCCCCTCCGTGGATGATTCTCCCATTAAGGACGATCCTCCAAGTATCTCCATCCGAGGCACAACAATCGGCGGCCTTGATGGGGCCGTCCCAATACGCTGAGCTCTCAATTGGTCCCTCGAGACATGCCCACGACCAGGTGGGAGCTCTCTCGGATCGTGCCTGCCTCGGAGTTCGCACTTTCCAGGCGAGACTTTCCGGCCACCAGGTCAAGATGCCGAAGTGCACACTCTTCTCTCGAAGTGATCGAATTTGATCAGCTATCCCTTGGAATGCATGTAGCCGATCTTCGGGGTCGGATAGGAGACGGCGTGTATAATCTTCGAGGAGGCATCTCCATTCCCCTCTACCATCGCCTCTCATGGCCGTCCACACAGAGGAGCTGATGCTGCCATATCTGTAGTCCAGCATATTATCCTGCAGCGGCTGTGCGGAGTGCTTACGGCACTCGACGAGCAATTCGAATTGCGAAAAGATTAGCTTGCGGCGCGAGAGCAGGTGCTCTTGGAATGCCCACGCTCTCTCGTCAAGCGGGTGTAGCGGACGGATCCACTTCTGCGCGACGACCATTATGTTCCCGACAGCGCCGTCGGGCAGGGCTATGTTAAAGTCAAAACCTCCTTTGTTGATGGCTTCCCGTTTACGCCGAAGGAAACCCTTGGTGGAGCTCGATGCAACTGCGGCTGAGATAGTAGCCGTTGCATTGCTGTATATGGAGGCCATTTTTTGGATCTCGGCCACCTTATCCTTTTCATCATCTTGCACAATGCAGAGTGCATCCACCCACAAATATCGGAAGCCGAGGCGTCGAGTAGTTTCGATAGCGTCCCTTATAGTCAGACCGAGCTGATCCATGGGGATATTTTCCTGGAGCCGCTCGAGAGATGCCCTCGTGGCCGTGACTTTCTGTGGGCCCCCCCAGCAGTAGCTGAGGCAGAGATACCTGGCCCGCTGGCCCACCGCAGGCACAATGAGCCTGGCAGCCGGGCCAGCTATGCCGGGTTCAACGTCGATAATACGTGACGGCAGCGGTGGCACGGCGTATCCGTCTTTGCATTCAGCATGCGTTTGTTCGCAGGTGTGGATCCATGACTTCGCTAGGGAAAAGACACGCTCGCTCGCGACCTCTGTCAGGACCGGTCGGAGGCCGGTAATCGAAGCGGCAGGGTCATCTAGGCAGTTCTAGTAATGAGCTCTCCACTTCGTAGTGACGGCACAAACCACACGACGGACAAAATAGGACTAAAGTAGGACATACTTTCATTCGCAACGAGGCCAAGGCAGCCACAAATCGCCCAACCGTGTTCACTGTGGAGATTACAACGGAGGACACCACTTGGTCGCTCGATCGACAGCGTGACAAGACTAGAGGGTTCGTCTGCTGGTGCGCCTACGCATTGTCTAATCACTAGACAGAGCGGGCAAGGCCGGCCGCTCGATGTCCTATCGCGCAAATCCTGCAGACTGCCATACCTAAAATTGTCCCCCAATTGAATTTTTAAAAGCCCATCATACGTCGTCAGTTCTCTGCAGCTACCGCAGAAAGCGGCACTTTTGTCAGAAGGGCAACTGGAGCAAGACTCTTCACCCGGAACCGAATGGGTCGATGTGTCTAGAATAGCCGTCGCCGGAGGGTCGTCGGCGACCTGGACAGTGTGGCCGGACGTGTCGGTCTGAGCAGCAGTGTTATCCATGGCGGGACAGGTGTAGGGCATGGATATGGAGTCTGCCGAAAGAGAGTAGAACTCATTAGAACGTCGTGTTATCAATTCCAAGGTTGGAGCTATATCATGTGATCGTTGTGTGACCTAGGTTTCGGAGGGGTGTGCAGTTGGCCGCAGCAGCTCCGTGCCACTAAACCATTTTAGTTCATCATTTTGTGGGGCTAAATGGATCTGGTACGCTTAGCCACCAGTTGTTCTCTTTCAGCACTCAAAGGCGGCTCTCACTTGAGACAATGCAGGAGATGGGACTAGAGGGTGGTACGAACGGTTCGCATGGCAGTTAAGGTCTGGCGATTGCGTGCTTAGACAGTTGACTGCGCCCATGCCACGCCATTTAGCCCGCTCCAGTCCGCAGCTGCTACCATCCACAAACATCCCGCATCTGAGCTCATCAAAAGCCTTCTCGTTCCCATGCCGCTCACGACGCGGACAGCGGGCTTCCGTTTCCTCATTTCTGCGTGGGCTTGCTGCGTGCTTGTATCGAGAGGTATCTCAACCCAGAAGTGCGCAAAGTCGACGGCGGTTTGTCTTCGGCTTAAACGTCGACACTGAGATTCGACGGTGTGGACTCCCCACTCCGTCTCATAGATTATAGGGCAGCGCGAACAATGAGGGTATTGCATATCGAATTAATGAACATGCTCACCAGACTAAATAGCCTTCATATGGGTTTCCGTTCCACCGTACATTGTAGTAGTGTTTGCGAACAGAACACTGAATAGCGAACCTACTACCCACCTAACGCCATTCGACTTAGTGTTTTTAGAATCGATGCTTCAATTCGTCCATTCCCACGCTCGTTTCATGATTGTCGGGCCGCCAATGGCGCCACGCTCTCGCGCGAATCGACCGGTGATTAAACACACCACTCTAGGCGCCAGCAGACTTTTAACAAACATCCCTTCTGCAAGCAGACGAGCGCAAAGTCCTTCAAAAGAGCTCATGACCTCAGAAAACCTTTCGCGGCTATGCAAAGACATGCACCACCGCCTTGAGGTCTTCGAGATGAACGTCAGGTAACCGGCCATTTCCAACTTCAACCTCATCTGGCAGTTGCACACCACGGACCATAGCTTAATATTTATGTAGGGTTAGAACAAATCGCTTATTATGGACAGAGTTAGTCGATTCCTGTTTATGGCTATACTGGCGCAAATTTAGGGGCCGCTTACAGCAAGCCTCCGCCAACGCTTGCAGCGCGTACCTGACGCCGAGCCCTGCGCCGACAGATTACATCCTTCTCGTGCGGAATAGTGAATGAGGTTATAAAGTGGGGGCGCGCCATTGATGGGTTGTCTTTTCTCTGTGCGTGTCTAAGACTACGGTCTCTGCATTTTTTTTCCCTAGCAGTCGTCAGTTATTTCATCCAGTCATTCATTTACGGCAATCAACCCCAATCATGAAGTACACAGTCGCTCTCCTCCCCCTTCTGTCCCTCGCCTCAGCGGCATCCGCATCAACCTACTCCGACAATGCCAATGCCGCCATTAACCTCCTCCAATCAAAATACTACAACACGGCCACCGGACTCTGGAAAGGTGCAAAGACGGACCTCTGGTGGCAGTCTGGAAACATCGTCGAAATGCTCGCCCGCTTCGGCCAGATCGACGCCGCCTTCAAACCAACCGCCATCAACATCATCGCCAACACATACTCAAAGGCACCAAACCGCCAAGGTGCGAAGAACTGGCTCAACGACTACTACGATGACATGGGCTGGTGGGCCCTTGGATGGATTGCAAGTTACGATTTGACCAACGACAAAAAATATCTCGATACAGCGAAGTACATATTTGAGGATATGACGGGCGGGTGGACGACGCCTTGTGGAGGTGGCATTTGGTGGGATAAGAAGAAGACGAGCACCAATGCCATTGCGAATGCGCTTTTCTTTTCCGTGGCTGCCCATCTGGCGAACCGTGTGCCGGCGAACGAGAAGGAGAACTATGTGCGTTGGGCGCAAATGGACTGGGATTGGTTCAAGAAATCGGGCATGATCAACGGCGACAACTTAATCAACGATGGGTTGACGTTGGCGACGTGCAAGAATGACGGCAAGACGACGTTTACGTATAACCAAGGCGTGATACTGGGTGCGCTCTCTGAGATGGCGAAGGCGAAGAGCGAGTAAGTCCCGATCCCCATCTCAGTCTCCATATATGTTAAAAAAATTATACTAACATTTCTCAGCGGTGGCTTCATCAACCATGCATCCGCGCTGACTAAAGGTTCCTTCGCCAAACTCGCCTCTTCCGGTATTCTCACGGAGCCCGTCGGCGGTACTCTGGGAGAGCAAGGCGCCATGTTCAAGGGAGCGTATATCCGTGGCCTCGCTTCTCTCAACAGCAATGTTCATGAGCCGAAGTACGCTGACTTCCTCAAGAAGAACGCTGACTCTGTGTGGAGCAAGGCGAGGAACGCTGAGGGTCTCTTTTCGGATAAATGGCAAGGCGGCAGTACGAATGTGAACCCCACCACTCACGCTAGTGGTATTGATGCTCTGGTTGCTGCCGCGGCGGCTGTATAGAGGGTTTGATGATGTTGTATACCCAACTCTGTTCTCCTACGTCCGTGTCTTACTATTGTAATGTGCTCTTCTTTGAACGAGACTATGACTTTTGAAGCGTTTCTCAATGATATTATAATTACCCTTCACTTTTTAGGGCGCTACGGTGACCTGTGCGCTGTCAAGTCCAACACACGTGCCAACAAACGCATACCTGAACTCAAACAATCCTTCGCTGGATTTCAGTCTCCCATTTTTGGTCGATTGAATGTCCAAATATGTACTTCGTCGTCCACCTCGGAACAGTACGTACTATCTTTTCCTTCGACTTCCTGAAACACTTCTTTTTGTCTCTCTCTGCATCGTTCGATACATCACAAACTATATGTCAAACACACTTGCACGCCATTCTACACGCTTTGCCATCGCTCATTTGAGTCACGCGCCTAGTAAATGCGAGGAACTTAAGATCAAGCCTTATCGGGGATATGCCACTTGCAAATTCGCAATTATCTCAATATCCTTGTAAGCAGCCTACATTGGTCCTAGATGAAGGTTATGATTCGTCATTAGTAATGTGGTGGAGTGATATGTTCGGACCAAACGTCTATCGGCCATGTCCAGTGCTAGTCACGGCGATCGGCGTTCGTAGACTGAGTACTAAATTGGATTTTCCCCTTCAGTTTCGAGAGAGTTTGCTTCTGATGTCGATCTAGCGAGTTTTGGAGGTATTTCCCATCACTACAGTAAGGTTACTAATTCCTTTGTTAATATGAAGTACGGATAGGGATATTAAGACCCCATCATCATACTTCTGTACCACGCTTTAGGGTATGGATGAATCGTTTTTGTAGTCCTAATAGGGTCTGAAATGGTGTCTAAGCTCTGTCAAAACTTTATCCAAGTACCTTAAACCCCTAAATATATCTTTGATCTCTGTCAAAACACGACTGGATTGTACGAAGTGTTTAACTACTCCAGGTTACACGCTACGGTTGTTGGACACGTGAAGGTTGATTCATCGGCGCAAAGAAAATAAAAACATATAACAGCAGGTTTTACTTTTAGTAGAAGCATATATGTATGCTTAGGTATTAATCTGTAAATAAATTGCTTATGTGATTATGGCCGATTCGGATGGTGTTGAAGTTCGATGCGTTTTACACATGTGCATGTGTAAGCCGGGGGTCCACGGGTCAATTCCCGCGCATCACGTGCACCAAAACGTTCCACTGGTATGAATATCGTAGTCTACCGGTTTGTTGAACAGCTGAATTTAGTTTTATCCCCACTCCTTGTGTGTACATAACGGACTTGGATTTTCTTTTTCGAAGATAGCTACCATTGGTTACCATTAGTCCTTCAGCTGCGGCCTGAACCGGTAATCGTGCAGCTTGTCGCTGCGGCACAGTCGGCAGCACTGCGTTGTTCGCCACAGTCTAATATAAATACTGGGCGCACCCTAGACTTTCCACACGCCATATTACGGCGTATCATCTCGGACATCTTCCACTTGGTTTCATTCACCTCATTCAACGGTTTCATTTATCCTTTTTACGCAAACAATCATGGCGGCAGCAGCCCAGGTGGATCATCCGGAGTACGTAGTTGTCTCATGGACTACACTTCAAATCCCTTTGTCTAAAACTATCGACCAACGGAGCACAATGGACAAGAAAGACTTCCTTGCACTCATGAGCTGTCACACGCCAGATAAGGTTCCGGGCTTTCTGCGCGCGCTTTACGGACGGGTGAAAGAGGATCCGGAAACTGTTTGGTACCTCACAGGTTGGTCACACCCCTGCATCCCTATATGTGAGGCTGAGTCGGTAGTGTGGAGTACACATGGTGCCGTGGACCTGTTCGAGGCTACTACGGCATATGCGGATCAGAGGCAAGCTCTTTCGAAGCTAAGCACGGCACCACTCGAAACGCATCGCTGTCACATAAACGCTCATTTCTGGACTTACCTAAAAGTCGACCACGCTGGAATCATTGACGCTTACTTCCCTGCTTCCATCTCCGACGCTGATCGGCAGAAAGCCATGAGAGCGCGGGGAATGGTGTACTACATGGCGCGAAAGCCCAGTGCCTATTACGTCCGCGGGCATCGAGGCTGGGTTCAAGGCACACAGAAATTTGAGGGCAAAGAAGCGAACGTGCTTCGCTTCTTAAATTACTGGAGAAGCGCACAATCCGAGAGCGAATTCAAGGAAACGGAGGCACTTGGTTTGGCAAATGGAAGGGTCGTAGGAGTCTACACCTATTTCAAAGAGCAGCTGAACGATGCAGGAATGATGGGAATGCGCGAGCTGCACTGCAAATTCATCGATACTCCATTCTGCTTCTTCAATGGCAGACCTCCCCCGGAGTCTGATGAAGACAGCGAGGAGTATGAGAAGGAGATAGCCGCAGCCGTCTAACCAAGGTCGGTATGGTTTCTTATCTGATTGGTCTTTGAATTCTACACAGATAGTTGATGTTATTATTCGGGCCGGAATGCGAAACTCTTCACTTGGACCCGAAATTGAGAGTGCGGACTTTACGCCGCATCCCGGCGGCACAGTATGAGCACAAGCCGGCGTAGGGTATTGGATGTCTTTTCGGATAATGGCACTGATCACTACGCCTCTTCGGACTTCCTTGAAGCTATACATGTGAATGTATCATAGTAATGCCGTTCATTTCAACGCGGCCTTGGCTGATGATGCGCGGCGGGGGCTGTATTGCTAGTATATAGCATGGATGTGCAGCTTCTAACTTTATCGTCACAACACATCTCGCCAGTCTCTCATTTCCATACATTTTGTTCTTCAAACCCGTCTGACTTTATAATCTACCTATCATATACTTGGTCCTAGCATCATCCAGGGATCTTTCCTAACGTACACTCTCGCCCCCCCCCCTCCTCCAAGCACCACTCGCTATGAGGCTCCAATTTGTGGTTACTACACTGTTTCTCCTGAGCTCCTCCCTCGTTCACGCGACATCGCCCAAAGAACCACCCAAAGAACCACCCAAAGGACCACCCAAAGGACCACCCAAAGGACCACCCAAAGAACCACGCACAGGGTTACTGCATGATGTCTTCCATGTCAAGATAGGGACGGTCGATGGTGGCTGTGATGGTAAAGTACACATTGTCGAAAAGTGGATGGACGATACGAAGACAATATTGAAAGAAGTGTTACATGGAATGCCAGATGACCCGCAACAGATCGTTTCTGCGAACTTGAAAAACAATCTCGGTTCCTTTTTCGGCGTGAAGTTCAAGTCCGGGGGTGAAGGTGACATTTACAAAAGTGATGCGAACGTGTATCAGCAAATCAAAAGTAAGCCATATCAATTCCAACACTCCCCAATTATTGCTGATTTGGCATGTGTAGCATACTTCGATTCAGTGGAAGCGCTGCTTGACAATCGGGATCCGAAATTCCTCGATAAAGGCAACGAAAAGAAGAAGCCGTTCTTGTTTTGCGGCAGTACCTGGTTGAAGGAAGATGAGACTTTTTACGAACAAGAGACAGGCTTGGAAATCAAAGAACCAGACACCAAGAAAACCGCCAATGTACGCACATATAACATTGGCAATCTTGAAGCTTCAGATCATGTGACCAGGAGCTTCTTGACGGGGATGCAGAAAGGGAAAAGTCCTAATTGTAAGTTATTAACTATGAAATGCTCATGCCAACGATCGCTCATTCATACTTAAGGGGAAGAATACCCTTACTGGTCTAAGGACATCAAAGACTACAAGATTGAAGTAAAATCGGAGCGCTATGAAGGCAATCCACGAAGCTTTTGCAACACTTCTCCCAAAGAAATCCTTTTTGCGCTCACCATTTTCGATATGTTGATCGACAGCGTTACACTTTGCGACGCCGCCTTCACCGATGACGCGGAGCCTGTTGAGACTGCTGCCGACGCCCTAGCCTCGCCCAAAATCAGAAACGAAGGTACAACGTTAGACGATGTTGCTCCCAGGGGCCTTACGCTGTTCCACGAACTATTCCACTTAGTACAACCCGATGATGGCTCACCAGATACGGCTACTAAACCGACCGATTGTTTGGAACTAGTTTCTTCGAAAGAGTCAAAGAAGTTGAAAGACGCGCGGAAAAACCCTGATAACTTTGTCTTCTTCGCGTGGTCGTACTACTTGACACTCAAAAATCCAGAATTCCAATGGTATAGTGGTCTTGCAGAGAAATCAGAGAAACCGAAAGTTGCATCTTCCAAAAGGGGAACTGATAATATTTCGGCGCAAAAAATTGGGGTCAAACGCGCCCCGGAAACCCCGAAGACTCCTAAGCCCAATGCTAAGCCACAACCGAATGCTTCGGCAGCATTGTCTAAGACGTCAGTTGCTCCATCGAAGCCTTCTGCGCCACCGAAAACTCCTGGAGCAGAGACAAAAAGCGATACCAAGCATGCAGCAAGTTCAAGTCCGCCAAAATCTCCGCTATCATCATCATCGAGTGTGAAGTCTAAGTCAACACCAACCTCGAGCCCTCCAAATTCTTCCGTATCGATATCGTCTAGAAGTTCCTCATCGAAGAGCGAGGCTTCGAAGGGCACTGGAGCTCCAAGCTCCAGCAAAAGCAACACCGTCACTTCGGGCCGTACTAGTTCCAAGGTTCTACCATCATCGATGTCACTTTCTTCTGGGAAAGTTTCTGCAACATCTCCTATTAAGTCTTCATCGCCGTCACCAGCAGCAACGAAGTCTTCGACGCCAGTGTCGTCGTCGACACCGTCATCCACGCCTGTCCGCAACCCTTCCCGTATCTTCAAGAAACCGGTCGCCACGGGCACTAATCGACCCTCGAAATGGAAGGCTACATCCAGCTTTAACTTGGCCAAAGCAGAGAAAGTAGCCAAGGAGATCAAAGCTTTGATCAAAGCTGAATTCGCCGATCCAGGAGTCCCGGGGAAGGGTGGGAAAACAGTGGTCTCGAAAGGACCTGCTTCTCCGACCACTATGGTTACTCAAGCGAAGCCGTCGCAGCAACAGCGCACCCGTCGTTGAAGTGCTCTCAACCTCAAAATAGCTGTGAGATGCGCATCCACAGTGTCGTCGGTGTAATTATCCTACTTAGTTCGTGTATATCCTACAATTTCTTACAACTACTCCCATAAAACCTGCAATCCCGCTTCTGTGCTCGCCTTACTCTGTAAAGATGAAATGTGGCGAGTGTTGGGAGGCTTACTTTGCGTCCGTTCTCCGGCGTGCGGCGCAGCACTTTCAAAACAGCCCAGCAATATGAAAGGACTATGGATGTGCCCCAATCACGTAGCCCTAATATTCAGCCCAACCCAGCTCTTCGTCTGCTGACACGTCGTGCGGTGAAAGCAAGACCAGCCGCTGAGGAGTCACCGGTGTTTGACACGGTCCTCTGAGACATGACCTCCCTCTGAAGCCTGTCAATGGCAATTTTAGGTGGATATGCCTGATGAGCTGATATCTAGATATATATCATTCACTATCGGTCACGTTGATGTTTAACCCCCCCTGGGCCTGTTCAGACTAGCGCCTCTCGCTTGGCTCCCAATATAAGCCTCACGATCAAGCAGATACATCACACTCAACGTGACCTCCCAAGTACCTCTTTGCAGATTACTCAACTCCCAACTCACGACCGCTCCATTGATGTATTTGCATCCTTACAATCACGAAATCAAAGCTTCCTGGTGGGATAATCCCGAAACACCTTAACACCATGAACAACCTACCACAAGAAATCGTAAACCGCATCAGCAGCTATCTGAGCCGCGACGACCTGAAATCGACCCTGTTTATATCGTCGGGATGGCAGTACGCAGCTGAGGAGTATTCAGAGGCATTTTCGGAATTCAACTTGACGACTACCAACGACTCCACATTTCTCTCGAGGTACAGTGGCCACCGTTTTCGCTATCTCAAGAACGTCAAATTCAAAACCAAATTACCCGATCTCGGACCTTACGACGATGAAATTGAAGCAGAGGATGATTGTCGTGAAACGGCAAACGAGCTTCAAAAGCTGGATCAAATTTTCACCGGCCAGATTATCTTCCTCTACTCAACCTTGAAGGCTTTGGAAACCCGACTAGGAAACGTATTCGATATGCGGCTAGGTGAACTCAATACACCAAGAAAAATCCACCTCACAGTATATACGCCCTTTAGAGGAAACATCGACTGGGGCTTTTGCAGTCATCGCCATTTCGTCAGTTGGCGCGTCCATCTGCTCTCACCGTCGACCCTTCCGACCGTTCTATCTGTGCAGTCTCTTACTGTGCATGGATGGGATGTAGGCTCTCACTTATCGGAATCCGTAGAAGGGTTCCGAAAACTAGACCTTCGCGTTATCCTCGATCTCTCAAGCAAGCTTCCCAATCTGCGTTCCCTGCAGTGCAAACTCGGAGCGGATGAATGGTTGGGTAGTTTTAGTAGTGAAGCGCTAAGGTACATTACGCACGACTGGGAAGGACCACGTCGAGACTCGCGCCATGGCTTTGGAAAAGCGTATAAGCTCATCACCCTACCCACTACTTTGCGACACGTTCACCTCGACTTTCTCTATCCGCTTAGATGTGTAGAGCAAATTGATCAACGTAAAGCATTGCCTAATCTTACCAAGCCTGCACCAGGCTTCGACAAGGAAGGAGTCGGAGTACTCCTACTCCTTCCATCCACTCCACGGAGTCTCCATGGAGTTACCCACAAGATTAGTTAGTAGTACTAACTACTATAGGAAGGAGATCTCGAGAGGTTAAAAAGCTTATTTGGACAGCGGATATCAAGGCCCTAGAGGGT
>ML976978.1:692977-763914 GCA_010015675.1 Byssothecium circinans | reverse complement strand
AGCTTCTCCACGATCTCTATCTTGTGGAGCTTAAACTCTCTTATCAACCACCTCCTAGCTGTACGATCGCTAGGGACGACTTTCTGGTCGACGAACGGCTGGAGGCGTGAGAAGATCCGCCGGAAATGTGGACTCTGAAGCTTGTTAAAGGGAATATTGTTATAAATAAACCACCAGAGGATATCCTTCTGGAGCTCCTCTGGGTCCAGCTTCTTGAGGAGGCGATTATACAACTCCTGTTGTTTTGGATCGGCCGGATCAAGTAACTCTAGGGCGTCGGCAGTATCTAGAGAGTCTTCTAAGTTGTTCTTAGTTTCCTTCTGATAAGTACGCCAGTGGACGTTCTTGAAGTGATCTAGTGGGCCGCGCCCTCCCTTGGTAACATTAAACTTGGCGAAGTAATTGCCATGGCTCTGGTGGCAAGTCTTGCATAAGAAGAAGGTGTTCTTCTGCCTATGGCCCTCCTTGTTGGTTACCCAGGCTTTAAGAGGTACTCCAAACTTCCACCACCATGCCTGAGTCTTGTAGGGCCGATCAGGGCGAGTGTGGCCATCCAACGCCTTATCGCTCCACTGAACCCATGAGTAGTCGAACGGCTCTTGAAAAGCCTGCGGCAAGTCTGCTAGCACCTCCACACTATCGTTGTTCGTCTGCTGGAGCTCTGTAGGCACTGGCACCTCTCCAGAATCAAGTTCGGATAACTCGCTGGCGTCATCGTCACTGAGAATATGGAAACCTGGCGACTGCGCGGTATACCTAGACTCCCGAGAGCGCTTCTGGCCAGCAGAGCCACTCAATTGGGTGGACTTGGATACGTTCGACGACATGTTAAAAGTACTGAGCGATAATATTAAGTATAGAAAGAGTTATGGATATTTATAATAGATGAGAAGCGGTATAAGCGATGAGGTGACGTTGAAAAGTCACCCCGCAGGGTATCAACTCCTGAGACGCCCGAGCGTATCACTACGCCAGAAAAGGCAAGATCAGTAATTACTAAGGATTCTCCCACTCCATGGAGACTCCCTGGAGCGTACGGAAGGAGTGGAGTCCGTGGAGGCGGAGTTGACTCCTTCCTTGACGAAGCCTGGCCTGCACTGCTTGATCCTCTCAGTACGAGTCTCCACCTCCTCTCGTACCAACTCCGGACCATGAGTCTTCATGTAGTTGCCGACGAGACTCTATTCTGGCCATCCGATGGAGAAACCCCTGCGTGGCCGAACTTGGAAAGCTTGAACGTAATGTTCCATATGTCCACTCCCTCTGGATCTTGGTATTTCCGTGGGACACATGGGGATGGAGTTATGGAAGGATATGATATACCTGACGATGCGTATCCGCCTCTTGAAACTATCGAAAGAGACTACGATGACGATTCAGAGGTAGTGGACTGGCAATGCAGTTGGGATCGTCTTTACGAGGCTTCCCAATTCCGCGTAGAGCCCATCAATGAGATGATTGTTCCATTTCTGACGGCGTTTGCAAAAAGCGCAGCTTTGATGTCTTCTTTGAGGGAATTTGCACTCTGGTGCCCGCTCCAATTCAGCCCATTGCACGAAGGCGATTATGAAAACTATGATTATCACAGCGTTTCAGGGTTTACAGAGTATGGTTTGGCGTGGGGTATTGCATATACAAAGCCGGGAGAGGAAGCTTTTATGAATGCACCCGGCACAGACTTCTCGAGCAATCGCCAGATATGGTGGATGGTGTCGAAGTGGCGCCCACAGCATAAACTCCATAGTCTATTTCAGAGAATCGGCCTTGATAAGCACGGTGAGGGTTTGGATGAGCATTGGGGTGCAGATGAGGCAACCGACGGGTTATTAATCCATCGGGACTGGTTCCAGGACTGGGAGAATCGTCGGTGGGATGTTGAGACATACTGAGCGTCTGTTTCACAAATATTGATGATGTAGGAATATTCATAGCTTTCATGACTTTGGTGACTTATGATTCTAGGCATTGTGAGTTTGCAAAGTCGCAGCCAGCGCTAACAGTGAGTGATCACCTGACTTGCCAAGATGATTGCCTGGTTTTCGGGTTAGACTGATATGTTCAATGAGGGGCTTGGTAAGTCCCAAGAATAAGTCGTCATAAGCGGGATGGTGTGCGGGTGTGATTTCTGGAAACCTCAGCTCAATTCTAAGAGTAAGCTGTTTAATTAACTTACTTGAAATGTTGTGTACTGTAAAACAAATGTTCACGTGGGATTATGAGTTCTGGGGTCGCGGCGGCCGCACTAATGCCCAACCTTTGTGGTAGAGCCCCACCACCCCGCGGCCCGCCAACTTTTCCTACAAACCACAAAGAACCTGCCAACTACTGCGCCCAAACCCAGATTAATAACCTTCATCTCGAACCTTCAAACGGCCTTTGCCGTGGTGCACACTGAATCAAGAACGTCACGCCAACCAACTGACCTTCGACGCCTAACGATTTATTCACGAAGCTCCCCGCAACTGGCAGCTACCCACAGCAACCGCCGACCGCAAACCACAGCAGTTCTCTCGGCGTCCTATCCAACCTTGGAATCTCACATGGTATGACACTTAGCCCACTATCACTACATGTCTGACTCTTCGGTAGGGATTCGAGGTCGAAGATCTCGAACATGATTTCGACTTTCGCGGCGCTTCCACGACTCCCTTTCGCATAGATGGGCGCGGCCGAACGGTATACTGGCAAGATTGCATACCTAAGCTCTATAAGCTTGGGAAGGGTGGCAACATGATGCTTGTTAAAATATATGAACAGAATCGTCGAGGTAAAGGGAAACTGCCTGATGGCGAAACACTCTTGTTCATAGGTCAAGGTGGAAAGGTGATGGAAGGATGATATTGCATGTCCTCCAAATGTATCTCATCTAAACAACGTTTCATACATTTGATATACCTCAATCGACCCCATTGTTATATGCAAATAGGCGTCGTCTTTCTGATTGCTTGTGAAATGCATTGTCACACAGCTTGCGGGAAGTCCTTGCTTGGCTTCCTCTATTCGTATCAGATTTGCCTCGATTCCACGGGTTACCCATTCACCAAATAACTGAGGCATAGCCTCTCCCCGAGCTCCCTCCAGAGTAATCTCTGGTTTAGGAACCAATTTGCATCCATTTGCTTGAACAACATACCGTAACTGACCCTCTATCTCCACATTTATACCAAACAACTCATGTGCGAGATACTGGACCCTGCTTGGTAAGATAACCAGACTCAAGAGACCATCAGGCAAGTGACTGTAAAGTGTAATCGATACAGCCGCCCTATCACCGTGTTTCCGGATCGCACCACGGAGGTATGTAGAGAACATCGAAGCAATCCGTTCTGTTGCAGGGTGCGAGGCCGTCTGTTGGTCTGGAGCACTTGGTGGCTCTATTGCGCTATTTGGTATATCTCTTGGAGGCGAGCAAATGTTGCCAGGGAACATTATCGTTGTGGGCACAGGTTCAGCAGCGTTGTTCGAAGCAGTCTCAATCATATCCTGTGTCGCATTCACCGGCTGCATTGTCGGAGACGTTGTGCTTGGAGAGGTGGAGACCGATAATTCAGTGTTCTGAAGACCTGTGGAATAGGGTCAGGCTAAGCACAAGTAGTCCCACAACGAACTTACGGTGGCGTTTGGTCAGCTCCTCTATCGCAGCTTGGACGGTAGCATGAACTTCGGTATTGGCCAGTGCGGTTGCTACCGTCTTTTTGTCCGTTGTAGATAGTTGTTGGAGAGCAGAGATTGTGTGTTGCTCGGCACGCTGGCCCGTATAGTGAGATCCGCCTTGACTGCTCTTTGTCGCAAGAAAATATGCGAACCAAGCCTGGAACCCAGCATCTAGGAATATTCGCGCTGTATCTGTCTCTCCTCCCAAGCGTGCTTGCTGGAATTGTTGAACAAGCAGACGCGGCGCCTTGCTGAATCCCCATTCGGATTGGAGATGTCGCATACACACCTCTGTGGCTTCAGAGATTATGCGTTCCCGGTCCGCGATCTGTGACAGTTCGGTCATTTCTTCCAGGGCGGGCGCAGGAAGTTGACGAGGGGAGTTGGCGAGGGGAGTTGGCGAGGGGAGTTGGCGAGGGGAGTTGGCGAGGGGAGTTGGCGAGGGGAGTTGGCGAGGGGAGTTGGCGAGAGGGGTTGATGAGCGCCAATTGCGTCGATATCTCATTGGACACGCTTATAGCCCTGGTTCATACGGATAACGCCCGACGAAGCCGGTAGAAAAGTATAGGATGAATATATCGTTCTGATCCGAGCATATATACTGAGGCATTCCTGTCCTTAGCATTAATTCTATGCACTTCGGATCTGTGCCTCACAAGATATTCGTTCATTATGCCTCCTACAACTTACGCCGTTGACCAAGTCCCTAACACATACCTCTCTCTTCCAGTGAGTTTGGTTAGAGTTGTGTGCCACACGATGGGTCCAGTCGTCCCGGGAGGGCAGCTGAGCCAGAACCACTGGTCGATCTACCTTGTTACTCAAGGCGGGTCGGTTCGAATCAACATGACGCTTCAAACCCCAGACTCGAATGATGACACGGGCGTTTTGCAGATTTCGTTCCTGCCCTACGAACTATCGACTAGCGCTACCGCCTATTGGGACTTCCAAGCCGCTCAGAACGCCACAGTGTGGCATTTTACCAACAACATTACCGCAAAACGACGCCAGAGGTATCGGATGGCAGAGAACGGTGTTGGGTGCCGTTACTGGATGTACGTTTCAGTATGCTTCCCTCTCAGCTCACCCACTAATGCTTTCAGCCATGTCGTCATTCTTGATTGGCAGGCCGCGGGACTCATTGGACCCAAAACGACATCAAACACTGAGCTCGGACTGGTGATTCAATACAATTGGTCAAGAAACCAAACACCAGTGTATCTAGCAATGAAGCAGGGGACGTTTTTTTGAATTGCATGTGATTTGGGAATGTAGACTGGGTTCAGGGCTTTAACATTGGAATAAGCGTGTTTTGTGGCTGGTGAATTTTGGAGGACTTGAAACGCGCATCAGCCACCCTGTCAACTACATACTGGATGGATAGGAAATCAATCAGGTTCTCCTACACAGAACTGTGAACGACTATGTGAATTCGCATCAGTTTCCAGTCTTGAGATTGAGCGCTAGCACCATTGAAGGCTAGTGGCTTGACCATGCGCCACCTGACCCACCTAGAATCTTGCATAAAAAGCAACCCGAGTCCGTCTATTACCCTTCACTTTCGAACTCATTCCTTATGGAGTACTTATTTTCAGACAGCCTCGGAGACATTTCGAACGAAGATATTGTCGCACGCTGTCAGAGTGGCCTTCGCCTTAGCAGCGATACCAATAGTGCTAAAGTCGTTAAAATACTTCCCGACATTGCTGTTAAATTCGGCATCGGAATTCGTCAAAACGAAGCAACGACACTAGACTATGTGCGCCGTCATATAAGCAAAGACATATTACGAGTTCCTCGAATATATCGATTCTTTACGCATGGAGAATTCCTCGGTATGCCGTTTGGATACATTGTGATGGAGTTTATTGGTGGCGTTACCCTGGAAGAATGCAATATTGGACCGGACCTTATCAAGCGCATCATTAATGCGCTCAATCATTTGTCAACAATTCCGATACCCCCATCTCAGGGCCCTGGGCCTGTGTACGGCGGAATACCACAGGGTTGTTTGTGGTCCGAATACGGAGCAGGTACACCCTTCACAACATTGCAAGATATGGAAACCTGGCTCAACCAGAGGCTCGATTTATCACGCCGTCAGCTACCGCGGTTTGCCTTGGGTTCTACAGAGCTTTCCTTCTCTCACATGGATATCGCAAGACGAAATATCATCCTCACAGAAGAAGACGAGATATGTTTTGTGGATTGGGCTCATGCGGGATTCTACCCGGCATATTTCCAAAGGTTCTGTATCGAGTGGTGTTCTGTAGATGATGCCTCTTTTATTCGCAGTCTATTGCACGAATTACCAGGCTCATACAGTAACGGCGAGGAGTATCTACTGGGAGAGGTTCTCAGAATAAACTCCATGTACCCTCCGCAAAACTCAACCCAAGAGGGATAAGGCAGCTCCCATTACTCTTCACGGATGGGGAAAGGGCGCTAGACATAGGGAACTCGATAGCTACCGCGATACCATGCCCAATATGGAACAAATGAAGATGACACACGCTCGATTATCTGTAACAGACGAAGCCCCAACCGAGGTACGTGTCAACACTACGGCTCTTGGAGAGATACCACCGCACTAGCGCAATCAGTCCATGAGGCTGGATCCGTGGATGCTTCACCAGTAAACTCCGGATACAAAATATTTCGTTGATGGAAAGAAAGTCGAAAGCGAATTTGTACCAGCCCTCAGCGACAATAATCTCGTTGGAAAGGAAGAAGAGAACGTTTTGTTGAGTGTTGAGCTAGAACATACTTTCTTGCTGGATGTCGATCTATAACGCTGAGAATAGAGGTACTGCTGGCGGCATGGTGATCTCAGAATGTACCGAGTTATTCGAATAGCCATAAAGCAAGGGTGACATGGCTTCACAGTCGATTTGTGTGCGGCAGTCCGGATCTTCCCCTCTTGGATCTGTCGCGTCCTTTGCTTACGTTCTAAATTAGCTGTTCGATAGTGGCTAGTTTTCGAGCTGCTTCATTAGAAATATTCAGAATACGATCCACTGCGGCCCTACAATAAGATATCCAGGAATGGACCTAATTAGCGCATTGTTTATCCCCGTTCACATCTCCAGAGTCCAGACATTGAACTTCCAATTCCCCGCTTACCACGAACGTCTATTGCTGCTGCGGAGTCATCGCTTTGGTAGGCTAGATCCGGGAGCTCTATATTCGTTTCGGCTAGCACCCATTTTCACTGTCATCCTCACCACTTATCACCACTTCACAAAAGGCTCGTCTTCACCCACACCGCCGCACCGCTCTTCCACTACCTAGCTCATCCTGGGACCTCTTCCAGCATCTTGAGTGCTTGGTGAGAGATGAATGGAGTCTAGCGCACAAGCCATGGGCGATGGCGTAAGTGGATTCAGATGCTGACATGACTTAGGATAAGCAGACGGGCCGATATCGTACCGAACCCTTGTGGTTGATCTCGCCAAATGAACTGGCGAGGCGCGATGTTTCCGACTGGCGAACGGTTGCCTCTTCCGACCTTTCAACAGCAACTTTAAAACCCACCGCATCAAGAGGTATTTTCAATTTTTCCAAGATAAAACCGAGTTCCCGAAGCTGGTGTGGAAAATCCCAATGACGCAGGTTGTGGATAAAAAGCGCCCTCTGTTACTTCAAAACGTCAGGTGGACGTGAGAGGGGGGTGGGGCTCATCGCTAGGAAACTCTCCTACGCGCGGCGCAGCTCAATCGAGGAAAATTAGTACACGGTGTTTCGCCAACCTCGCAACCAACAGTCCATCCGTATCGAATTTTTTTTCCCTTTAAGAAAGAGATCTTACTCGTAAGTAAAATATGTCTTCAATTTATTCCTCCGCTCACACATGTTAGTCATTACGCTGTTACAATCGCGTTGAAGCCACTTCCCTCGAAACAACCAGTCACCATGGCCGGCAACACTCCTACAACTGTCACTGCTACCATATTCGTCTACAAAGGAGCCTTGGGACTCGACTAGGCAGAGAAACGGCATACCGTACTTGGCTTCACATTCGATGATGGATCCATACCTATCATCGTCCACGCGGCAGGATCAAGGAGGGACTACCGTGTGGAGTCAATCGACAACTACGACCCTTCCGGCAGCGAACATATTGTTGGTAGTTCTCCACTGGGGACGCTGTTGGTGCATGTTTCTAAAGTTGAGCTGGTCCGCTTCGTTTTGCAGACGCCAGCCAACAATACCGTCGACGACTGGAACTGTCAGAACTGGGTCGGTGACGCGATGGAAAGAATGGTTAAAGCTGGCTATATAACTGAACAAACGTATGAGGATGGGTTAAATCTTATGGCGGACATCATTGTAGAGGCAAAGGATGAGCATCTAAGGTAGTTCTTGTTTGGGACGATAGGCCACAGGTGCGCTACATCGATGAGTTTTGTTAGGATTTTATGTATGACGTTCCCCTTTTGTAAGCTAACCTCGCTGGAAACGGGAGAGTGCAAGGTGAAACAAGAGCTCGTCATCATATGTCTGAGAGAAGATATCCTTAGTATAATCCTTCCAATCTCGGTGCCCTCCGCTCAAATAACAAAACTTGACGTAATCCCAGTACTCCGGATACCAGCCAGCTACTTCCCAATCTATCAAGCCTGTTATCTTCCCGTCTTTGACCATGATATTGCCTTGATGTAGATCTCCGTGTGAAAAGACAATGCGGTGATCTGTTCGCTGGTGCTTTACGAGAGTATCTCGCATCGGCTTTGGGGTCAGATCCCAAATGTCCAGAATGGATTCGTTGAGCTCCGCCTCATTGGTAAACGGGCCTCCAATTTTGATACCATACAGCCGAGAATCGAATACGGGACCGCCACCACATGAGCCAATGTGACCAGCGGGTGGTTCGGCGTTGCGCATCGTGTCTAAGATTTCGCGGAGCTGTCGGCAGATGTCGCGCTTCTCTTCTACAGATAGTGTAGGCCAGACCGATTCGAGCGTTTGGCCTTCTACAAAGTCCATTCGTATCGTGGCTTCCTTTTCCCCATAGGAACTTTTTTCGCTTTCTTTGATCTCATACGCATGAGGAGTGGGAATGTCAAGCTGCTCAACAAAGCGAAGAGCAGCAAATTCGGACTCTCGCCGTTTCTTGTCGCCGGACTTGGTGACAGTATTGTCAGGGTAGCGTTTTATGGTAGAGATATTGAAGTCGTACAGTATAGTAATGCCTGCGTTTCGTGAGCGGGAGATACAGTCGCGTACATGTTTCGCGGGTTTACCTTGTGATGCATGCTTCTCAATTTCCTCCTTAGTAAGATGACTTAGGTCTCGCTTTTTTGAGACCGGTAATGGCATTACAGCGGGCGCGATACTGAAGGGGATACTAAAAATATTTGCCTGGAGAGAAGAGCGGGGTGCCGCATTCGTCCTACTCTTGGCAATGGTCTTACTAAGTGAGCTGGCCAATCAAGCCATAGAGTCTCCTTTCCGGCTAGTATAGAGGTATATCAAGCACAGGTCTCATGTTTAGCGTTACTGGAGTATCGGGCCAGATTCTCAGCTCAGCTTGTGTCCGTTAATACTATCTAATCCGCGCCGATTCTGCGGTTGTCTTGTTCGTATGCGTCCCAAGCTGCTGCGAGAGCTTAAGTACCATGGTAGCTAGCTCTGGAAATGTCGAGTGCCTAGTGTTAATGAGTGAGAGACAGCAGTAGAACCCAGGCCCCGGGCTTGGAAGTCCTAACTTGACAAAGTTCGTGGATTTGAGGCGCGCTCATCATATCATCGAGTAGGGGTTGTAACTTTTTGGCTCTCCCGGGATTCTTGGTGATGCATTGCTTTCGCACAGTTTGCTTGTGCCCAAACCAAAGAGGGAGTCGAGAGAGTCGAGCGTGAGGAAACCAAGGAAAATTTGCAAGCAGCAATCCATCAACATCACGACCACGACTGCAGTTAATGTTTGTGATAGAGCCTGGGTGAGGCACTGGTGTGGTGTTATGTCCGCGGGTAAGTGACCTCAGGCAGGCCCTTGCGTGGAGTTTCAGTTGCGTCTGAGATGCATGCCGGGGTCTTTTCAAACTGACGACGCAAGATCTGCATGCCCTTTGTTTCTAAGACAGTCGTGAACTATATCGTGAAATAAGGGGTGGTTTTGCATAAATTTTGTGAGATGAGATGGGGTGGAAGGAGGGGAAGTGACGAGATGAGGGGAAGGAGTCGAGTGAATGTGGTAGTGGTGCTAGTTCCCGTTCTATCCCTATTAGGACGCGCTAATATTTTTCGCAGCTTTCATAAACCCGACGCCGAACTTCAACACCACCATTGCTGTGAACCTTAGGCTGTACAATAACACAACGCGCTGTGACGGCATCGCTGGTATCTGGAAACAATCACCTCGCAGTAGTAAGTAGGTGCCGGACACTCCTCCGACCAGTGCGGCCACGAGTTCTTGACGGTGCGACACCTGAAACTCCTTGGCCTTTGTGTTTTCGGGACAAAACCGCACGTTTATCGAAGCTCTCCAATGGGCTCATAGTATGTTTTGTGGCAGAAGTATCAAGACAGGGTTGGCACGCAGGCTGCGACTTTGGTCACGCTGTGGGAGTGGTGATCATACAGGTACACCAACGGGTCCTGACGGAGGGGCCCGGATATGGGACGGAGTCTCGCTTCTTGAGGTGGGTAACTTCATTCCCCTGCCGCTTCTCCAATTGCCATGAGAAAATGTTCCAGATTAGTGGGTGAACCCGTAGGTGCGTGCTCAAGTGTAGGTATTTTCTGCGGGTAAGGTTTCTCCTCGTCTCGCAGCTGGCCTGGCCTGGATTCTATCCTCCCCTTCGCTTTCCCTTCTCTTCTTCATCGCTGGACGACTGCTTGGTGAGCTAGCAGCAGCATCACCGTCATCCTAGCTGTGGTACTGCAGCTCTGGTAACGATGAGGCGTTGAGCTTTCCTTGCTGCGGGCTCTTTTCTCTTCGTTTCGATCTGAATTATATTGGTGCTGGCATCTATTACATTCGTTGCTTCTTCAATTTCGTCATAATAGTGTTAAAGGGCAAGTATGGGGTCAGGATGGCTGGCAAACACTGTCGTGTTGGTCTTCACGCTCGTTGCTGGACTTGTTGTCTTCTTACGGCTCGTTACACGAGGCTTTATGCTGAGGGTTGCTGGATTTGAGGATGTTTATTCTACGTTCGCGATGGTGAGTTCAATGCCAATTCGGACCTTCACTGATGACTCTGGAGATACTGATTGGTTACAGGTTGCGTCGATCGGACTTACAGTCACGATCGGGCTGCAGATTCAGAACGGCATGGGGCAGCATATCGCCGACTTGACAAAAGAGCAAATGATTAATTCACAAAAGGTCAGGACACACCATCATCTGTCGCATACGGCTCACTAACGTCTTACAGGCATTCTGGGCAAGCCTCTGGATCTACAACCTCGCTCTGACATCGACAAAGCTTTCCATTCTAGTGCAATACCTTCGAATCTTCCCCAACGTTCGCTTTCGCCTCGTATGCTTTGTCGCCATAGGAGTAGTAATAGCTTGGGGGGTATGGTCCATTTTTGGCAATATGTTCATCTGCCTTCCAGTGACCTTCTTTTGGAACAAGGATGTCCTTGGTGGAAAGTGCCTAAACCAGACTTTGGTGTGGTTCATGAACGCTAGCATCAATATCGCTCAGGATGTTATTATTCTGCTCATGCCGATCTGGGTGCTACGCGGTCTCGCAATACCGGCCAAGCAGAAAAAGGCATTGATCATCGTTTTCCTCTTAGGCGGAGTGTAAGTATTAACCTTCCAGTGTGCATAGTGTCATGAGCTAATGGTTTACAGTGTCTGTATCATATCCATCGTCCGCCTTAAATACCTCGTCGCTATCGCAAACTCGCCTGATCCTACCTTCGACAACCTCCACGCTGCCTTGCTCTCAGCAATTGAAGTTAATGTGGGCATTATCTGCGCTTGCCTCCCATCAATGCGCCCACTTCTAGCCGCCATGATGCCTGCATACTTCCCTGATACTTCAGGATACTCGAATGCACGCCGAACATACGACGAGGAGCGAGTCAAGGATTTACAGAACTATTCCATGAGCAGTGTATCGTATCCTGCGCGAACAGCGAATAGAGGACATCACTCTCGCCATGGTAGCAACAGTCAAACATTCACTCCCAGGCACGGAAGCAAGTCGAGCCACCATCCTCGCACTGGTAGTGGTGCCAGCAGCCGCACGCATTCAAGAAACGGTAGCCGAACGGAAAGCATCAAGATATACCGGCAACCATCCAAAATCAACACCATCACACGGACGGCTAGTCAATTACGAACACATACACGAACTCACAGCAACAGCAGCAATCGAGGACCTACAAGAAATGGACCAATACAACTCGAAACCTACTTCAACAGACCATCCGATACCACTCAGCCACGAACTTCGAACCAGTCACATGCCCGTTCTCATTCACGATCGAACAGCAGCAGTAGTAGCACATACAGCCGCTCGCAATCGCACTCCCGCAACGGCAGCCAATCCGAACTCTACATTTCCCAAGCCATGCTCACCAACCCATCCCACGGCATCCACGGCCCTCTCCACCGCCCATCAACTTCAACAGCTTTCGTGCACCAACAACACAACCTCCATCCTCTGCGCCTATCACCATACAACCCCGCGACTCCGAAGCTGCCCCAATTGCCGGAGAACATGGCGACTTTCGATCCATTCCAGAGGCCATTGAGAGGTGCGTTGGGACCGCCACATACGCCGAGTCGGCTGGTGTTTCACAAACCGTTGCCTATTACACCTTACCCGATCCCAATGGGCTCGGCACCTGCCGTGGCTGCAGCGAAGTGTGCACAGTGTGCAACAGGGATATGCACGCTGCATCTTGTTGTTCAAGGGTCGAGACCTAGTTGAACTACAAATGACCCCGAGCAACCATCAATGATCAATCACGCTCCGAGGAAACGTCTTCCGCAGCGAACAACACCCGTGCTCATCAAGCACCCCGAGCAGCCAAGACTCGCCGTCCAACACTCTCATGCCTTCAATTCTCCTCCTGTAACCTCTTATACCCGAACTTTTTTTGCGTTTTCATGCGCGTTTCATTCCTTTGTTTTTTCCCTTGTTACGACCGGCTTCTGTTTATACCCACTACACACACGCTCCTTTAACGATATTCGTTTATGTCAACGACGAAGATACCAAACAATATATCTTTTTATCTACCCAATACATGTTCCTTCAATACACGAACTTGACTCTACCGTGTGCAAACGCTGCGGTTTTAATAAAGCGTCCTTGGGACTGATATTATACGGAGAGACTTAGGGAAGATGAAGGGATTGATAATAGAGGGGACATTTTACTTGTTAAAGCGTGGTGGCTTTTGGTGCTGGAAGTGCTGTGCTGTGCTGTTTGTTAGTGTTGAGTTATAGCGTTGGTGTGTTCGTCGTAGTGGGCTTGAGCTTGGAAATTAGGGGTCGTGTTCATGGGGGAATTGAATATGCGTTCGTTATCACTAGCTTGACTAGTTATGATTCGGAGCAAATAGCCGCGCTTTAGGCACCGGCATGCTGTTTAGATATTAAGAGGTGAGTAGTTAGTCAGACTGACCATGTATTGGCAATGCACTCATCAATCATGTAGGCAGGGCTTTTGAGAACTAGTGTGGGTGAGAATACTTCGGACGACTAGAGCTTTGAGGCTATGTAAACACTATGGAGAGAGAATGACAAAGTTAGTTTGCAGCAACCAAAATGTCAGAAGCAAAGCGTTCCCAGACGCCAAAAGAAAGATTATAGCTGCACCATTTTTCTCGTTCTCCTCCGTTCCTCTCCTCTTAAACCCCTCTATTCCCCTACGCCCGACTCTCTCTCCTCCAAAATCCTCTCCATCACCACCCCCATCACGACTCCTTCCTCACATACTCATCGTCCCTATAATAACCATACGGCACTATCGGACAAATGTCCTTCCCCGCCAAACTCCTCTTCATCCACTCATTCCTCCTCCCCTCCCTCAACTCTCTGGCGCTCTCCATCTTCCCCACTCTCCCTACCCCTCTCCTCCGCACCTTCGGCTTCGCAGTAGGCGAAACGCCCGGAAGCGGAGGCGGCCAGATCCCCGTCACGCCTGGCAGGGGCGGAGGCCATGACGCTGTCGAAGAAGTCGGCGAAGTCGGCGCCACTGAGGACGTAGTGGCAATTGCTTCCGAATCAGCCCCCTCTCCCAGCCCCTGAGGCCCAGGCCACGACACAGAAGCGCCCTCCGGGACTACAGGTCCTGGCCCGAAGAAATACGGCAAGAGAGACGCCGCCATCTCCGATGCTACGGTCGGCGCCGTCGTAGGCATCGGCGTAGAAGAGGACGAGTCAGAGGAAGCGCGGAAGAAAACGCCGTCTTGCCATGGAGCTTCTGCGTTATTTTCGTCTGGGGATCCTTCTGTTGCTGCTGTTTCTGCTGGTGCTGTGCTCGAGGAGTCGTCGCCTCCTTCTTGGTCTTCTTCGTCTTCGTCGTCGGTGATGTAGACCCATTCCCAACCATCATCGTCATTGTCGTCGTGGTTGGCGTCTCCTGCACTAGGATTCGGGCTTGCGATTGCGCCTGGGCTTGGTGTAGGCGTAGTAATCGGCGTCCCAGCGCTTGCGTCACCGCTTCCTTGCTCTTCATCGTCCTCGTAAAAGTACACCCACTCCCAACCATCTTCATCATCGCCTTCTTCCACATCAGCAGTCCCACTAGGCGCAGATGTAGGCGTAGACGTCGCAACCGGCGTCTCCGTCCCAGTCGGCCTCAACGGATCCACATAAACCTTCACAAAGCTCGGCACAACGCCATCGATAGCACCTTCAACAGGATCATCGTACCCGCTATCATACTTCGGTGCTCCTGGTTTGTGTAAGTCGGGGAAGAGGGCTTCTGGGTCGTCATCTGTGCCGTCGCCTGGGTCGGCGACGTGGTCGGGTCGTGGACCTGGGCCTTGTTCAATGGGGTCGAGATGAAGGGTGGGAGAAGGTTTTGGGGGTGATTTTGCATTGGCGGCGATGGCGGGTGGGGAGGCTGGTTTGGCTTTGGCGGTAGGTGCTGGTGAAGCAGCTTTAATTGCTGGGTCACCGACGGGTTTTGGATTGGTCGATTTATCTGTCGGTCCTTTGGCTTTAGCAGCTGGCGCTGGCGCTGGCGCTGGAGAAGCAGCTTTAATCGCTGGCGCACCGACGAGTTTAGGATTCATCGACTTATCCGTCGGGCCTCTAACTTTAGCCACGGGACTTGCAGCAGACGACGATTTCCCGCTCGCTTTATCTCCACCATTGACCTCCAGCTCAGTGGCCTGCCTCTTCCGCAACTTCTGTGCTGCAGCGACCTTCCTCGCCACCGAAGCCCCAGCAGCAACAGCTTGTTTTGCCCTAGCAGGTGGTTTCCGTTTCGGTGCTGGTTTCGCCAGCTTCGCCTTTGCCTTTTTGAGAATTTTTGAGGGCCATTTTAGTGGGTTGTTCTTGGTACCTACGTTTCCCTTCTCGGTAGCCGGTGCAGATGTGGGTTCAGCAGCTTCCGGGGATACGGGCCATTCTTTCTCGTAGTTTGCGGGTTCGGGGCCGAAGAGAGCTACTGGATCGTCTTCTGTGCCGTCGCCTGGGTCAGTGCTGTGATTTACAGAAGGCTTGATAGAGTTGGTGGCTGTTGGGGTGGGGTTTGTGGAGTTGGTGGCGTGTGGTTTGGCTTGGTGGTTGTTGCGGCGGTGTAGAGCAGAGTCGTCGTACTCTCCGGGTGCAACAGCTTCTATGTCTACTGCCTCGCCGTCCTCCTCACCATAATCCCACGACTTGTCTTTGGCAATGTCATTCGTAGCCTCCTTAGCACTCTTCACCACGCTAAATAGCTCTTCAAGCTCATCTAGAGCAGGAATCTCAATCCCGTCACCGCCATCCAGACCTTCGCTAAACTCTTCATCGTCGAATTGTCGCCTACGCAAGGGCTTATCTGGGAACTTCGAGAAGACAGCGGGAGTATCCACAGGTGTCGAGTCATCATTGAAGGCGTCAAGCATTTCCAGTGTATCGATTCCATCTCCCTCTACAGCCCCCGCCACCTCCTCAGGATCAGCATGAAGAACAAGGCCAGAAGCATAAGCCCAAGCATACACCTTCTGACTGTAGGAATCAACATCATCATCTATACTAAACGAATCCTCCGCAATCCCTTCCTCGGGATCCGGGCCAAAGTTGCCGAGCCAGAACTCCTTATCATGGCCATCGATATCAACGCCGTCGCCGCCGTCGCCGTAGTTGCGTGTAGTTTCCGCCGTCAGCGTTGCTTCTTCGTTGAATAGTCGCTTGGTTGAAGTCTTCTTGAACTGGTACCGGTACCAATACCACTCACCACCGCCTTCAAGACCACAAGAGCTTAGTAACTCCTCCGCCAGTCCGCTCAGTTTCTGTAGTGTCTCGAGGATACCTTGAAATGGATCTATTTTCCCGTGCTCTTTCTCCGTGCGCAACACATCATACGAACTCGCACTCGCGCCCCAGAGCCCCCAGCTGCGACTGTCTTTCTTGCTTCTCTTGGCGCCGTCTTCGCCGTCAATATACGCTTTCAACTGCTCGACCTTCTCTACCAAGTCCTCCAGACTATCGAAGACGGGAAGGAACGCATCCTGCCCCACTTCTCCGTTTTCGTCGACGTCTCCACGCTCTTCACTAAACGAAAGCCACGATGCGAGTCCTCGTTTCAGCACCTCGAGGGTAGAGGAAGTGTAGTAACTAAGCAGCGTATCGACAATTTCGTCCAGTGCATCGATCTTCTCCATCACCATGGCGAGAGAATTCGTTTGATCGCCTGTGTCGTCTACCCGCAGTCCATCGAGTTCAAGGTACGCCCTGTTGGAAACCCACCGACTCTCATCATCCCCATCCCCCTCCTTCGCGCCTCCCTCAAAAAAGCCGCGAACCCTATTAAACGCTCTCACCAGTACCTCAAGACCCTCAACAATGCCCTGGATAGCATCCAGAGTACCACTGTCTCCACCCCCAAGCTTTTCCTGAGAGCTAGCGGAACCCCACCCCTCAAATCCTCGCTTCACCTTCGCATTCCCCGGACTGAGCTTAGGTCTGCATTCCATCCCCTCAGCGACGATGCGCAGAGCGCCATACGTCCATCCGCGGCCGAACTGACCGCAGGTGTAGAACTCAGAGAGCGATTTGCAGAGGAGGGAGCCGGGGCGGCAGGGGAGGTAGGCGTTGGGGTCGGCGGTTGCGTAGGGGATGGGGGAGGTGCTGCAGGGGGGTGTGGGAGGTACGGTGCCAGTGGTGGTCATCGTCGTCGTCGTTAGGGAGGGTGTGGTGGTGGTTGGGAGTGGTGGAGTTGGTAGTGGGTCTATGGGTGTGGATGTTGGCGTTGTGGACTGGCTGGAAAGGTAGATCTGATGATAATCCTCTCCATAACTTTCGGGCTCTTCACTATCAGACTCCCCTTCAGGCTCTTGCCATACAGGTATTTTTCTCTGGTTCTCGCTAACGGACACGTCAGAAGCGTCTCCGGAGCTCTTTTGGTTATCCCCAGGGACTTGGCTAGGACGCGCTAAGTTCTGCTGGCGCTCGTAAGACTCGTCATCGTATTCGTAATTGGATGTATCCGCGTCCTCATACGTGCTGTAGTCCCCGGAGTAGCCCTCGTCGCCAGTGGAGGAGTTATCGTCAGATCCATATGAACCATCGTTGTAAGCTGACGAGTCCTCATCCGCAGTGCCTGAAGTGGTTTCGTGGCTTAAATCGTAGAACTCGCCGGGTTCATTGATGCGGTCGTGGTGGGTATGTTCTTCCTTCTGCTCGTTTTTCTGGTCCGAAGGCTTATCCGAAGAAGATTTCACGGTAGAACCCATGGCCGCACCGGCCGAAGAGTCACTCTTGCCGCTTTCTCCGTCGCCATTTCCGTAAAGACTGGTCAGGAACGCATCAAGCTCCTGCTGGACCTTCGAGTCCCGCTCACTGGATGAGGAATCTTCCCCACCGTCGTCGTCTGGTGTAGCCGGCTGATATTGAGGAGTATTCGGCGAACTAGCAGGCTTGGCATCATAATCTGGCTTCGAATTCGCGTTCGTAGTATCCTGAGCGGGCTTGTTACCGCATCCATCAAGATGATACTGCCCATCGTTGCAACTCGAAGATCCTGATGAGCCAGAATCTGAAGAGCCCGAAGCCTGACTGCTCTCCCCACCAGACGATCCCGCCGGACCCGCTGGCATAGGCCCACTAGCCGACCTTCTCCCCACACCAACGCAAGCACCTCTCTTCCCAGTTGAACTGCCAGCCTTCATCCCATCAGCGTAAACGACGCTGCGACCTGGGTCATCAAACACAACATTGACCGTCTCTTTCGTAGTGCAGTCGTTGATGCCTTTAAGGTTTGCTGTATACATATCCGGCAGGCCGTCGAGACGCCTTTGCGCGGTCGCGCTGGTGGCGCGGGGATCGAGATGTTTGGCCGAGGATTTTGCGCCTACGATATCGACGGCGGCACAATTCATATACATCTCCCTGTTTCCGACTTTATTGAACCTTTACCCATCATTAGCGTTTTTCATCGCCTGCCTCGTCGGCAAATCCACTGAGGAGGAAACTCACCATGTCCAAGCCAACAGACACTGCGCCGTCTCCACATTCTCCGGCATCCGAAACGGATATTCACTCTGCAACGGACATCCCCCAATGATACTCTCCAGAACCTTAAAATGCACCCCATTATCACAACTCAAACAGATCTGACAGCTGCCTCCGCCATGCGTAGCCCCTCCTTTCAACTTGATCGAATACGACTTGCCCGCCGCGTACGTCGCCACGGACGTGAGTGGCGTGTTCCATTGGTACCCCTTGCAGGTGAAGTCGCTGCCGTCGGCTTTGAGCGGTGTGAGGATGTTGTAGTCCTTGGACTCCGCGCTGCGGTTACTGTGGGGGTCGCGGAGGGGTGAGGGGTCGATCATTTGCATATGTGAGAAGGCGAGGGGGAAGAAGAGGGGGAGCGTACATAGCGTACGCATTGTGGAGGTGTGGGTGTGTCGAGCCATGGTGCAAGTAGGCGACCATGGAGAATGGGTGGAGGGGTGCAGGCGGGCTGGGCCATGGTGCGCTTTTTATGGGGGGATGTAAGGGTGAAATTGGTTGTCGTTGCTGGGTTGCTCCCTTGTGTACGCGTTGGATTCCGGGACTGTGGCGTGTCGATGGACCTGTTGATAGTTGAGGAAATGATGAAACAATGGGAAAAATATTGATGGGAGAAAAGGGAAGTGAGACATTTGAAGATACCGTGCGCGATAGAAAGTTATCCACACACTCAAACAGTATTAATACAACTCTTCACTGCCTCTATATGCCGTACTTCTCCCCAGGCGATAGATGTGGTTTGGACGTCCTCGCCACATTCCTCGAACGACGAGTAGAAAACGCAAGAATGCATTACGAAGCCCTTCACATGCCTTGAGCTTCAATGTCAATCGTCCTCGCAACCGAGAGGGTTTGCATACCAGGGAGGCTTCGTGTAACGCCCAAAAGCTTCGCGAAGCTTGTGATATCTCAACCGACCGTTCCATCCCATCCCAAGCCCACACAAACGAACTCCACAACACCCTAATCCACCAACAAATCCTCAATCTCCTTATCACTCTCCGCCTCCTGCTCATCCCTCAACCTCTTCTCCTCCTTCTCCAATGCGTTCCTTATAAACTTGCGCTGCCTCACCCTCGCATTCCGCCCCCAATTCGCGCCCTCATTATCATCTCCATCTTCATCGCTATCCTCCTCCACACCGGGTATCTCATACTTCTTGCCTGTGCGGAGCTCGTTGGGGTGTACGGCGGCGGACGTGTTCTCAGCATTCGCATGCTCGTGCTGCCTTTGCTGTAGGCGGGCGCCGAGCTTCATGAGGTAGGGTCGGATTAGACAATATGTGCCGACGATTATGACGAGTCGAATCCAGGCTTTGGTGTCCATGGTTGTGAAGGCGCCTTTGCCGTTGCGGATGAAGTTGTCTTTCCATGTGGAGAGGAGGGAGGGGAGTGACTCCATTGTGGGTGATGGGTGTGGGTAGGCGTTTGTTCGGAATTTAGTGCTTGCGTCTGCGAAGATGTTCGAAACGTTCGACGGTGTTGTTGGGCGACGCGAAGCGTGAGTGTAGCTACTAGCTTGAGGGGTGGAGGAAATTGGGAGGAGGCAGTCGCGAATTTTGGAGCTAAGAGGAAATTTATAGCCTTCTACGTCAATAAAATCGCGCACAGCATATCGGAAGAAGACAACAAAACCAATCATCAAACCTAGAATTGAGAATAATCGCGCTCAACCTTTGCAGGTGGACCGCCGCAAAATCGGCCAGTAGCCCGCCAACCAATCGGCCAACATCGAGCTCGGACATGGCATCGCGCGCGTCTTCAACAACGCGGCTACCAGCACCCCTCTATCGCAGCTCTTATGTTGAGCTGCGAGCACCTCTACACAAAGATGTCTTCCACCGAAGCCGACCTAGAGCGAGAAGAGGTACCCTTCCACAACTCAAGCCTACAAATCCAACTCACTCACACAACCCCAGCGCCTCAAGTCCGCCCTCTGGTACTCGATCGGCCAATTCGTCGACGAGCAAGGCATAGACAGCAGCTTCAACGCAACACCTCAATTCATCGGCGCACTGACTGAGCTCGTATACGCACAAATCGGTACATATCTCTCTCAAACTCAACAACCCATCACCTAGTCCTGCTTCCCTAACGCCGCCGTATAGCGAACTCCGCCCGCGACCTCGAGGTCTTCTCCAAACACGCTGGCCGCAAGGTTATAAACACGGATGATGTCATGCTGCTTACGCGGCGGAATGAGGCGCTGGAGACGCTATTGAAGCAGAATTTGGATCAGATGAAGGCGGCTGAGGGACGCGGGGGACAAGAAGCGACGGGAGGGGCACAGCCGAAGAAGAGAGGGAGACCGTCTGGGGCGGGGATTTCCAAAGGGAAGGGAAAGGCGAAGCAATGAAAACATGGGTATGGTATATTTAAAAGTGGCGTTCTGGTTTTATGCGGTATACCCAGGGTTGGGTCATGGATTGGCAATGGCTGAGGACCAAGTTAGGTTTACGTTAGATTTAGGTCAGTCACGCCTTGAGAGTGAAGGAACATTAAATTTGATATGACTATTAGGTATTAGGTTATAATGACTATCGTACATAGCTAACACCCTACCAACCCAGTGCGAACCCAAACTCCATTGCCTGTCTCCTGGTATCATGCGTAAATTCATATTCATACAGGCTGAAGAGAAAACTGCCCACTCGTACATCGTCCCCGATCTACACCACTGGACGTTGTTGCACACCTATTCGAAGACTAGTAATTGGTCGCAGGAGTGGCGTATGTGCCAGTCGGAGCGGTGTGGTACCCGCCGGCCAGAGGAGAATGGGGCTTGTGGGCGTGCTCATAGGTTGTACCAGGTGCTGTAACAGTTGAGCCGGTGTAGGCGGTGTCGTGCGATGGGCGGTAGTCGTGAGCGCCTGGAGCAAGAGTGCTAGTACCAGCAGCCGGAACAGCACCAGCCATCTCGGGGTCGCGCATAGTACCCTTCCTTCCTCGACGGCGGCCAAAGAACTTGACGCCACTGCCACGAGTGTAGCCATTGGCGGGGCTAGGACCGAAGCGCTTCTCCTTCTTGTGGTGGCGACCGAGACAGAACTGGACAAGAGCGGACAGGAGGAAAAGAGCACTGGATTGAGTTAGCATCTCCTAGCTGTGAAGGTGATGAGGCAACTTACGCTCCAGCGATTGCGACAGCAAAACAAGCGGTGGTAAGGCGGCAGGCAGTGCCTAGGGACACGGCATAGGTGACCTGATTGCCCTGATCATCGCTGGCAAAGCCTTGCTTCGAATCTGAAGGACCGTCTCCCAGAGGCGTCTTCACATTACCGGTGCAGCTGTGTGCGCCATCTCGAGTAAGGACGGCAATGGCCACGAAAGCACCAGCAAAGAGGAGGTCAAAGACGATGCCAAGGAAAGCGAACAAGGTCTTGCCGCCCAAGAAGCATGTGAGGACGACGGCGAAGATGGTGTAGAGGACTGCCGCGCCCGAGAGACCTGTTACGGCTTTCCAGGTTGTCAAGATAGCGAGGTCACGGTCGGCGAGCACCGATAGGAAGTAGGAGAAAACGCCCAGGATTATGCCGGCACAGCAGAATTCGAGGGCATATAGGATGGTTTGAAAGAGCTTCAGCGCAGCGCCGCCGAGAGCCATCGTGAACGAGGTGGGATCAAAAGAGGACGGGGAGAGGATCTAGGCAAAGAGCTGGAGAAGTGGATGCGTTGAGAATGAGTGAGGCTCGAAACATCGCAACGTACGACAGCTTTATGTTACTTCTTCATTCGTGGATGGCAATAATGACGCAGCCTCGCGCTCTCTCCCGCAAACCCTGTTCCTGCCGTGTTGATCCCGCGCACGGCCCTTCTGAATGTGGCGCGTCGACGTCATCGAACCAACCACCAAGCGCACGACCTTGCTCGCACTGCAACCTCTGCCGTTGATCTGTCATCCGATCACTTGTGCAGGCTTGTCACTCCATTTTGCACAAAATCCTGGAATTATAATTATTAGTCATTCAGCCAGTGGTCATCTTTCGTCACTGCAAAACTACAAAGGCGTTCGAACGCGGATCGGGCTAGGCTTGTGGACGGGAAGGGCACGAAGGGGTCTTGAGCTTTTCATAAGACCCAGACTTTCGTGTAGCAGAAAAAATGATGTGTAAGTAATACTGTAAAACTTATCCAAGTGGAGAGCTCTTAGCCAACTTTTCCGGCTACGTGAGAGCCAGAACAAAAGCTTCAAATTGTGATCCCAGAACTGCTTGCTAGATGATATCAAGGTCTCACAGCTCGAGTGAGCAAACACGTAATAAACCTGGATGAAGCAGGAGCAAGTGACTGATCCACCTGAACCGTCACACCAATAATCACCCAAACGCCATGCTATCAAGCAAATCGCAAATCACGCTACAAAATGGTACTACTCCAGGGCCTGACATCAAGGTGCTCGTAGTGCCGATCCGAGGGATATCAACCTCCGTGAACCTCGACGAGAATTTTCACATTGCTGTCCTTGTCGTGGATCAGAGCTTTGAAGCCTTCCTCTTCCACTTCGTTCAGCTTGATCATCTTCGTGATCATATCGTGCGGCTTCATGTCTCCGGCAGAAATTGCGTTCTACTTGGTCGTTAGCAGTAGTTCGCCTCTCCTCCTGATTCACTTACAATCACTTCCTGGAAGTCGCCAATCTGGAAAGTCGCAACGCCCATGTACTTCCTCTCCTTGAAGGTCAAATCGTTCGGCGTGATGGTGCACGCTTTCTCCCAGATCGCAATGTTGACAATGGTCCCTCGAGCTCTCGTCGCTTGAATTGCCTGGTCAAGAGCGCTTTGCACACCGGCGCAATCATACACGACGTGGACGCCTTGTCCATCACAAAGATCCCGGCAGCGCTTCACCAGATCTTCCTGCAAAGGATCAATGATGTAGTCGGCACCGAAGTTCTTTGCAAACTCTTGTCGCTTGCGGCTGACCTCGGATACGATAATCTTGTCCGCGCCCTTCGCCTTCAGTGCAAGAATGACGGCAATGCCAATAGGTCCTCCTCCCAAAATCAAAACTGAATCGCCTTTCTTGAACGGGCTCACCTTCACCGCATGCCATCCAACAGAGAGCGGTTCCACGAGTGCTCCTATCTTGAGAGGAACATTGTCCGGCAGCCGATAGAGTGTCGAAGTGGGTACCACGATGTGTTCTGAGAGACCACCGCCCCATCCGCTCAACCCCACGAAGCCATTACTCCAGCAGCAGTTCACCAGGCCTTCCAGACAAGCACCGCAGGTTCCATCGTAGATGATGGGTTGCACGCAGACCCTATCGCCGGGCTTGTAATCCGACACTCCCTCCCCAACTTCTTCAATCGTTCCGCTAAATTCGTGGCCGAAAGTCAAAGGTACCGTCTCGCCAGTTATAGGATGGGGAGTTGTGGGGCAGAGGTTTGGACCTCCCATATATTCATGAAGGTCTGCGCCATATTAGTGCGAGCAATCGCAGCGAAGAATGAGCTACCCACCGCTGCCACAGATACCAACCCATGCCGGTCGGATCTTGACTTGACCGGCCTTCACTTTGGGGACCGGGATGTCCTCGAATCGCAGGTCATTCTGGCCGTGGAATCGGACCGCTTTCATCGTTTCCTCTTCGGACGCCATGCTTGCTAGAGGGATTGATCTGGATCTTGCACAAATAGTATCGAAAAGAGATGTTGAAATTGAGGAACTATGCAAGGCCAAAAGAGCTATGAAAAGAGTGCTTGTGGTAATTCAAATGGAGTTGCGAAGTAAGGGTGAAGAAAGCTCTCACTTCAACAGCTTGCCTTGTGAGGGGAATACCCGTTTAAAGCTCCCGCCACAACCACCTACTAAGGTACCAAGATCTCTCAGGCCTTCACTCCGCGGCCTCCCTGCTCATATTTTGCCTTTTGTCTTCACGATGCCGCCTATGCGAGCAGATGGACGGCCGGGTTCCAGATTAGGGAATGCCGGCTGCCCCACGTCTGCAGTTCATGGCGCGGGGTAAATGGGAAAGCTGTAATAGGACTGCTATAACCTCACTGCCCTTGTGGTGGCGTTGAGGTCGACTTGAAGGTTGCATCTTGCGGGACTCCGCGCAACGATCAAGATAGGTAAATCCATCGACAGCAGTGAAACCGTCGGAAGTAAATATAATCTTCCCATCGGCATGCTATGGAGTTAGGCGAGCCGAGCCGACGATCGGAACGCGCATTTTAGCCATTGGTTCACCCTCGGAATTCTCATCCTGGACAGCAAACCGTAGAGGCTCTCAATTCCCTGCACGTTCGGAGTCAGTGACGAAATCATGGTCGTCCTGTCTTCTCAGGCAATATTTTGTCAAAACTCTGGCCTTTCCCCTTGGCGTGTCCATGGACTGTCTGCCCGCATACTCTAGAGGTCGCCTGGAACGTGTTCAATTTCCCATGTACGTCAACGATAACGCTTTCAGTTGACGCTGTGGTGACGATAACACGTTCCGAGCAGGACAACAAAGAAGCCACTACGGCCACAGGCACCCACCCAATCAAATAGGGTACACAAGTTTTTGACACGACAGACAGCCGGCGACCGATCCAATCTTCTTCCTCCCATGACCTCACTGGCGGGACTACTTGGGCCGACTTTTCACTAGAGCTCTATCTAGTCCAAGGGTCAAATACGGGAGCACGCCCCTCAAACCTATCACTCTGCCTTCATCTTATTCTCAAACTTTTTCTTCCCCCCTGATTTACTTTCCACTTCAACCAATTACTGTCGAACCGCTACAATGGGCTACCCCGATACCACTGACGCTTTTGCCGTTACTGATGTCAAAAAGTGGAGCGAGTTTACTCGCAAAGACGTAGGTTCTACGGCTCTATATATTCATCGAATCACCACTGACATTGTCTACAGCTCCCACTCAAGAAATTTGAGGAGGAAGACGTCGACGTCGCCATAGATGCCTGCGGTGTCTGCGCTTCGGACGTTCACACCATCAGTGGCGGATGGGGCGAAGACATCCCTCTCCCACTCTGCGTAGGACATGAGGTCATTGGTAAAGTCGTCAAGGTCGGTTCCAAGGTCAAGGACATCAAGATTGGTGACCGCGTCGGCGTTGGCGCTCAAATCGGTGCCGACCTTACATGTGGAAACTGCAAAGCCGACCAGGAGAATTATTGTGCCAATTCAATCGACACATACGGCGCACCTTACCCAGACGGCACCATTGCCCAGGGAGGCTACTCGAGCCATATCCGTGCACATCAGTACTTTACCTTCAAAATCCCCGATGGTATTGACACTGCTCTTGCCGCCCCCATGATGTGTGCTGGTTTGACTGTATACTCTCCTCTCAAGAGGTTAGGAGCTGGAAAGGGCAAGAAGGTAGCCGTCATCGGACTGTGAGTCCACCACCTCCACATCTAATGTAACATTAGACTGACATCACTCCAGCGGAGGTCTCGGCCACTTCGGCGTGTTATTCGCCAATGCACTTGGCGCCGAAACCTACGTAATGTCGCACTCACCCTCCAAGCGCGAAGACGCCCTCAAGCTCGGCGCCAAAGAATTCATCCTCACCTCGGAAAAGGACTGGTTCAAGCCTTACCAATTCCAATTTGACATCCTGCTCAACTGCGCCGACGCCACCGACCGCTTCAAGCTCGAGGATTACTTCTCGACTATCAAGGTCAATGGCCACTTTCACATGGTAGGGATGCCTGATAAACCACTACCGCAGATTATGGCGCAGGCTTTCGCGCCCAATGGCTGCTATATGGGCGCTTCGCATATCGGCAATCGTCCCGAGATGGAAGAGATGTTGGAGCTGGCGGCGAAGCAGAACATTAAGAGTTGGGTGCAGACCATCGATATTAGTGAGAAGGGGTGCAAGGAGGCGGTTGAGAGGGTGTATAACAATGACAATGTGAGGTTTAGGTTCACGCTTGTTGGGTATGACAAGGTGTTTGGCAAGCGCTCTTAGATGTCGCTTTAGTGGGATAGATGGGAGGTTTGGAGTCCTTTTGAGGATTTGCAGCAGTAGCTTTCTGATAAACAATTGAATGCAAGACGTAACAATCAACGTTTCTCCTCACCGTCATCTTCGAATTTTTAACTTTCTGCCCCGCTATGCACAGACCAAGTCGCGTGTCGGTCGCGATCTCTACGCGTCCCACCTACCCCGCCATACTCTCCAAAGCCCGATCATTTCATATCTCACATCTTCTAAACCCTCCATCCAAAAGCTCTGCGCTCCCACCACAAAACAATGCCATCCATTCCACTGCACCCCCCGCCGTCCGCTGCAGCCCCTACCGCACCCCCCTCACACGCCCAACCCACAAACCCCCTCCCCCCTCTCCTCCACACGCCCACCGGCCTCGCCCTCCTCGAACTCCAAGGCACAATCCACTTCCCCACCACGCCGTCCACAGCCTCAGCGCCAACATCCTCCACGCTCGTCGGCAAACTCGCGTTCCCTTTGTATAACCCCACGGTTAACGGGGAGGGGGATGAGAGGTGGATGAAGAGGGTGTATTTTTATGTGGGGAGGGGGCAGAGAATGAGCGGGGAGGTTCGGAAATTGGGGAGGCCCTTTGCCGTTGTGAGGAGGAGGGAGGAGAGGGAGGGGGATGTGGTGATGGGGGGCGTGGATGGGGAGGAGAGGGGAAGGGGGGAAGAGCTGGAGATTGTGGAGATTGTGAAGTATAAGGTTGTTTTTTCGGCGAGGCCGGAACCGGTGGGTGGCGGGGAGGAGGATGAGGAGGGGGATTGAGGGGTGGGGAGTTGTGGGAAGGCTTGAAAACAGATTGAGGAGCAAAAAAGAAAGGCTGCACATGGATCCTTAAGCTGGTGAATGCTTAGAGCATTGTGAGTACGATCTTCCGACTGCGTCAATAATTGCATTGGCTGACATGAATAGAAGAGAGTCTGCGACTGACGACCGAAACAATCAAGCCATCAGACGATCTTGCAATGAAGAAGCAAAAACACCTCACGAATGATGCTACATACGCTCGGATCACGTCCGATGAAATGCGTCCACAATGCGACATCACCTGTTCGGTCACTTCATCGTGGCTCGCAGCCTCGCACAGCTAGCTCTACCGGACTAACCATCAAGCTTTCTCCGCGCAATATACGCTCTCTCTTATTCAAATCAAGGCCTGCGAATTCTGGCCTTGTGCAGTCGCCATTGGGTCGAAATCCATGGTTCGGAGCTAAACCTGGTCGTTAATATATCGACTCTTCTACCGGTTGCGACGGACCGGCGGTAAATCCTCCTTGCGAACACTATATTCATAGCAACACATCGTAATATTCTAGAAGGCGTATTATGAAAGGGTAGTATATATCGACCATGGGCTCATACCCAGGCAACTTCATAAACCTCTCGATTATCGTGGAAGACTTTTGTCGACCCTTCCTCCAAGTTTCTCCCAGTCAATCGTAATCGTACAGGTACTGAAGATCTTGTATTCAAGATGCATCACTTCTCCGCAGTAGCCTTGGCTATACTAGCAGGCACTGCTTCAGCAGTCGTCAACGACTGGGCGCAGTGTACTTCCTCCCTAACCAAGCCTTCGATTCGATGCTAACATTTCTCCTAGGTGGCGGAATAAACTACACAGGAGAAACGCAATGCGCCACGGGATCCGGCTGCGTCCTAATCAAGTACGTACATCCAACCATCCATCCACTCCCTTCTCACCGTCTAATCCACCAAAGTGAATATTACTCGCAATGCCAACCCGGCGCCGCGCCCGCCCCCACAACCGTTGGCCCCATCCCAACTAGCACACTCCCCGGCAGCACCCCCATAACCACCGGTGCTCCCCCCGGCACCGGACCCGGAAAAACGCTGCAAAGCGGGTACTACTGGGTCCGCGCCGTCGCGGCGCCCAACTACCACAAATACATCCAAACCAAGCCTCTCTACAGCCCCGGCAGTGCCCTCCTCGGCGACTACACCACAGCGGGACAATTTCAAGTCGTCTCGGGGCAATTCGTGCAACTCGTCTCCGCGCCCGGCGAAGCCGTGAAGCTGCTCTACGCCGTCGTCAGCGAGGAGCGCTCCATCAATAATGCAAGTCTAGCGGTGACGTTTAGTGAGACAAAGAACACGTACGGCACGTTTAAGTGGGGAGGAGATGATTTGCAGTGGAGTGTTGCGGGTGTGAGTAGGCCGAATCAGAGCGCTTGGTATGTGTGTCAGGGACAGGCTATGTTTATTAATTTGGGGAATTATGCTTATCAGACTCCCGCGGGGTGTGCGGATCAGACGATTCATTATTATAATGATAAGGTTGCAAATAATCGGCGGAGGGGTGAGGGGAGGGTAAGGGAATGAGAGGTAGTGTGAGAGGAATTCAGTGGACGAGAGCTTTGGAATACCTAGGTAGTGTAGCATTTTAGTGCTTCTTTACTATGCATTCAATTATTGGTGTTGAAACGCTGAGAACGAGACGAGGGAGGGAAGTGGCTTGGATGCCTTTTCACAGACCCAGGCCCGTGGCTGAACGCGGCTGGAAAAAATCTCAAGTCATGGAAGCTCCTGCCCGGTATACTATCAGTACAAGAGACTGGGAAACCCAAAGACGTGAAGACTTACATTTCCATAGCGGTATGCTGAACTTCCTCGCATCAAAAAGCTCAGTACACCCACATCAACCCCTGTTTCCCCCCGTCCCTTACCAACATTCCGATGGAGTGTGCAAATAACCCGCCCCTCCTTATCGAGCGCATTGAACATCCCCTCAAACCACGTCTTAACCACACATATCCATAACCCCACGGTAAACGCAGTGATCCGGATCCTTGAGAGCGTCCTCAAACAACGCATAGTAGTACGCCGAATGGAACCCGTGTGAGTAGTCCAGGCAGAGAACCAGCGTCTCAAGCTCCGTCAATACAAGGTCGCAATCGAGATCGTAGACTGCGTGGTGTGCTTGATACACGAGGGTTAATGGACTAGATCGGATTGAAGCAGAGAGTTCCCCCCCCCCCCCCGCGGTTGAAGCAGTATTTTATTTGGATGCCTAGTTCGATATATATGACTTCGTCGGGCAAGCGCTTGAGGACTTGACCTGGCCTCGTAAGTCACGTGTTCTTTGTCGGGCGGTTTCGCCTCTTCCGCCTCCTTTCTTCTGTGCGGTTTGGTGCTATATTGTGGAATAGGTCGAGATTTGTAAAAGTAACAGCTAGCTTCTGGGTATGCGGGGTGGGAGTGAAGTTCTTTTGGCGTATGAGCGTTTGCGTCAAGCCTGGCCAGAGAGTCATTGGCGCTTCGGATCACGAAGAGGCAAGAAGGGAAGAATAGGGGCTGCATGTCGTGTCGTAGTACACCTGTAAGCAAGTCTTCATTAGAGTAGGTAGGCATACAACCGACTGTCCCGCAGCATTAAAGACCGTCTGCTTGTAATGACCTCCACCTCTAGCCTTGATGTCGGCGTTGTCATTGTCTAGGATGGATCCGTAGATTTTCAGACGGATTTCGGCGCGTAGGTAACCTAGGAGAGTGTTAGTCTTGCTGCACGCGTCACGATACGGTGTGGATCCATCTGGCTCTGTGTTGATGATGAGGCATATAAAGTGGCACGAAGGGGTCTGGTGGTATGGCGGACCTTGTGTGCTTTGTTGCGGGTTGGTAGAGTCAGGTGTGGAGGAGCGAGTCTACGCACACGAGGGTTTATATACAGTTAGTAAGTGAGCGCTTGCACCTTCTGGCCCTTTCTGCATCGTCAATGCCCAGTTTTACACGCCAAAACAGCAGCAGCACGTTCATGGACGTTCGATCGGATACTAGCCGGTACGTGCACAGACAGCTAAAGCCTATGGTGTTGTCAGTATGCGTTCGCGGACCTTCATAGAAAAATAAAATGGCTACAGCCCTAAACGATACCATGAAATCCTGGCTAAGCTCCTAGCTGCGTCACCGAAAGACCATCAGCGCCAAGTCCCGAAGATCAGAAGATGTTCGGATACAGTGCTGTGGCTGCCATAGACGCATAGACGAACAATTAGCTTAAAGAAGCGGCGTCAAACTTTTCGGAAGCAGTATGTTCAGACTGTATTACAGTCTACGACTCGGACAAGGCGAGTGATATCGAGACCCGGAACCCTGACTGTCGCTATAGGAAGCTGACTCGATGATAACCAACTCCAGGGCTGGGGATGATCTAGTAGTCGGCGGTATTCGCGTTGACGGTAACGGAGTTGATGGGAATAACGGGTTCGTTGGCAAAACGTAAGTAAAGTCCGCAATGGCCAGGACACATATGTCTAGACGTCACTGGCTATCGGTAGTGATAGCAATACAACTCAGTTGCCATAATATACACCTATCAGTGTCCACTGAATTGAGCATCTCGGCCTCTGAAGCTCGAGGATCACGCAAAGCCTCTCGATGCAACATTCCACTGACCATTGGTAACAAAGCCAACACATGTCTCAATATCGATTATAACGCCCTGTGAATTGGAAAAAATGCCAGCTCTGCAAGCACTCACAAGGAAGCCGTCATCGATCTATACAAGACCATATATACCCGAGATTCCCCTCCTTCTCTTTCCCAAAGCCGAAAAGAAATCGCAACTCGTGACCAGAAGAGACCAATCTCTTAAGGAATCCCAGGTAGAGCACTATAGCCATGTTGAGAGCCATCCTCACACCATTCCAACACTTCGCTTCCGAAGTATGGCATTGGACAACCCAACACTCCCTCGCCCTTTTCACAGCACTCTTCCTCTTCCGCTACATTCGCGCCATATCCAACCTCCTCGCTGCCCGTTTCCTCTACAAGCCAATACCCATCTCAGCAACGCCCATGTACACCACCCGCGACGTCACCGTCGTCATATCCACAACCTCCCTCTCGCAGCGCGGAATCCACAGCGTCATCCGCTCCATCCTAGCACACGACATCCCCAGCCTCATTTTAACTACTTCAGGCATGCGCATCGCCTCCCAGATCGCCAACTTCAACGCCACATTCACCGATCCACGCATCACCGTGCTACGAGAAGTCGATGTGCCGAATATCCGCAGGCAAGTTCTCGCCGCGATGCCGAGGGTGAAGACGCCCTTCTTCGTGAGACAAGACGATCATACGGATTGGCCCCAGAACGTCGATTTCATCCCCTCGCTCCTCGCACCCTTGGAAAATGAAAAGGTAGCGGCCGTAGGCCCGGTGGCAGAAGCCTGTCGCACTGTCTGCCCCGTATCCTTCAAAGGGTTCGGGGACTTCATCGGCCGTGCATACTTACAAGGCCGCTCTCGCGAATTCCGCGCCAGCACGAGCATCGATGGCGGCATCAGTTGTCTCGAAGGCCGCTTCGGCCTGTTTCGAACGTCTGTGTTCACCGACCAGGAATTCATCCACGCTTATACAAACGAGTATTACACTGAGTGGTGGGGGTACGGGAAAAGACGCGGTCCGCTCAATGCCGACGATGACATTTTTCACACCAAGTGGATCTTTAAGAAGGGCTGGAGTATCAAAATACAGGCAGGAAGGGAGAGTGTGTTGATTTCGGAGTTGGGGAGATGGCCGCAGTACTTTGAACAGACTCTTAGATGGTCGCGTACAGGTTGGAGGACGAATGCAAAGGAGTTGACGGGGGATTTGTGGAGGTGGAGGAGGTTTCCGTATTCGTTTTATGCGGTGGTGGTATACGCGTGGGGAAAGAATTCGTTGTTGCATGATATTTGTCTCTTTGTGCTGCTGGGAGCTTTTTCGGGAGGGAGGGAAGAGGAGGTGGAATGGTGGATTGTTTGGTATCTTCTTCTTGCGGCGTGGATTGTGGGGGTAAGGGTTGTGAAGATCTTTCCGTTGTTGTGGAGGGAGCCGAGAGATGTGATTTATGTGCCGGGATACTTGGTCTGGATCTATGTTAATGCGTTGATCAGGATTTATGCCTTTTGGACTTGCGGGAAGACGGAGTGGAGGACTGTGGAAGAAGCAATGATGTCCCCTGGAAGACGGGTTACTTTCGAGGATGAGGAAGACGAGACGTGGATGGAGAGAGACAGCCTTCTTGCGGGCAGGAGTCCTTAAAAGCCGCGAGTAATTAGAATTGAAGATAGGCCATATCTTCTGTCAATGGCAGAACTGTGGGATGAGCAAGCCGAATGATACATGCAGAAGTTGAAGACCCGGTACGATAATCTCCTTTTAGCCCAAAAGCTGGCTTAATGATATAAAGATGGAGCTTCTTCTCTGTCATCTTGACAAACATGTTTACACATAACTTTGTCTTGAGTTTAGGGACTCTGTAGTGCCTTCTTGTCGACTCCTAACGAGGTCAAATGGCGAAACGGTGCGGTACGTACTGTTTTGCCCATATAGGGACACTCTTGTTTGGTTAAATGAGTTAATAAACAAGCTATTGAGATGGCAACGGCTTGGCAGTTGTGCTCATAATGAATCCATGGATCGGTGTTGAGGGCTGGAGAAGTGTTTTGGGAGTGAAATGACGTTGTTCTCGCAGGGGTCCGTGCGTAGGGTAGCTTTCACATCAGCCCGCCAAAACTACTACCATTTGGCTTTCCCGACCATCGCAACATGATAACACGGACCTCTCTGCCTTAACAGCACCTCTCTTCGCATCTCAATCACCGAGAACTCAGCTGCTGGACTCGAAGCCAGACTCCCAGCCGCCCACGATGCAAGAATCACAACCTTCGACGGCGAACATTGCGGTCGCGTGCGCAATCCTAGCAGGCGTCACCGGTTACTTTCTGGGCCAAGCAAAATCTCTCGGTCTCTTTGGAGGTAGTCCCATATCAGAACCTTCACGACGAGATCAGAAGGCAGAGGAGTCAGAGGGCTCGAGCGATGAGGACGACAATGCGCCTGCAGAGTTCCCCGGCCATAGTGAGGAGTGCAAGCTCGTTCTTATAGTGCGGACAGACCTGGGGATGACGAAAGGTATGCTTTCCTTATCTACACTTCTAACAGTGCAAACAGCTAACATTTCAGGCAAAATCGGGGCGCAATGTGGCCACGCGACCCTGGCATGCTACAAGCAATTCCTCCGCACCGCGCCGAATTCAAATATACTCCGCCGCTGGGAACGATCGGGTCAGATGAAGGTTGCGCTGCAGGTGAAGAGCGAGGAAGAGCTTGAGATGCTACAGGCGCAGGCGTTGTCTCTGGGGCTCGTTGCGCAGATCATCCATGACGCAGGTCGGACGCAGATTGCGAGCGGGAGTGCGACAGTGCTGGGAATTGGCCCGGCTCCGAAGGGAGTGATTGATCAGGTCACGGGAAATTTGAAGCTGTTATAGATGTATCTGTGTGAGGGATCGGTGGTTGAAAGAGCGCTCGTGCAGAACTATGACAGTACGAATAATGATATCCATGGTCTCACTCACCATACCACCAATAAATCTTCACAGTGCGATAGATGTAGGCAGAACTGGGTTTTTCCCAAGCATCAATGGCCGACGGCCTAGCATAAGGGATTAGGAATCAGGTGCCCAGGCAACGCGCGCCTCCACCGAGCTCAACCTCACGGCGAGCTCAGGCTTCCGCAATCGCGCACCAACTTTCTCTGCGACCTGTCGACCGGACATTGACATCATGGCGGCGCTGCGATGGCTCCATGTATGGCGGACGAACTGCCTCGAGCTGCAACCAAACACACCCCACAAGAAAGAAGAACCCTCAAGGAGGTGGAAGGGAGCCCGGGCACAGGTCGGTGGTTGAGAGAGAGCGAGGCGGACGCGCAGGAAATATTTTGTAGATGCGGTCGATGGCTTGGCGCGCTAGCTGGTAGTGGCTTGGCAGGCACGGGTCCCTCTCGTCTTCACAGTTTCACTGCACTCCTACACCCACAACGGCTGTCCCGTTTCAGCCTCTCACCGACCGCAATCTCGCATCTACAATCGAAGTAATCCAACCGCACGTCGCACCCGTCAGCCGCCGCACCACGCACCATGGCAGACCTCTCCATCGAGGATGCGAACAAGATTCGCATGTCCATGGGCATGGCACCGCTACCTGTCCCCGGCGCCGCAGCTCCCTCCGGCCCCTCGGTGCGCCCGAAAAATGGCGACGATTCCGACGACGAGCCCGCGAGCACTGTAGAGACGCGCCAGGCCGCCGCACATGACAACTGGCAGAAGCTGCAAGACGAGCAAGCTGCCGCGAAGAAAAAGGCGGATCGGTTGGCAGCGATCAAGAAAGAGCGCGAGAAGGCCGGTCGCTTTGCGAAGCTTGAGGGCAAGGGTCTGGCCGATGTAGAAGACGAAGATGACCTAGCCTGGCTCAAGGGCTCGAAGAAGCGCGCGAAGAAGATCGCCAAGGCCGATAAAATGCAACAGGAGCTAGAGGAGCGCGAACGCCAGGCCAGGGAAGCGCTACAATACACTGAGTCCGACCTCGCCGGCGTAAAGGTCGCTCACGAAGTCGATCAGTTTGACGATGAAGACCAGATCTTGGTGCTAAAGGACACGGCCGTTGATGCGGAGGATGATGATGAGCTCGAGGCAGTTGCGCTAAAAGAGAAGGAGCGACTGAAGGAGAAGCTGGACTCGAAGAAGCGGAAGCGTGCCTACGATCCTAACGATGACGATCACACCTCGATACTCGGACAATATGACGAGGAAATTGAAGGAAAGAAGCGCAAAGCTTTCACCTTGAACGGCCAGGGTAGGACCGTCGAAGATGTGGAAGCCGAAGCGGCAGGCGTCGCCAAGCCGAAGCGAGTTGCCATCAGCCTTGACATCCTGAATGAGGACGCGCCGCCAGCCAACGACTACATGGACGTCTCCGAAGTCAAGATCAAGAAGTCAAAGAAGAAGAAGAAATCCAAGTCCTCAAAGAGGCAACGCGTTGAAGACGAAGATGATACATTCGCAGCTGTAGAAGAGCCTGCCGACGAAATGGAGGTCGATGAAGGCCCGGCCGTGGTTGCGAAACCCAAGAAGAAGATTCTGGAAGACCAGTCATTCATTGACGATGATGATCTGCAAGCACAGCTTGCTAAACAACGCCGAGACGCTCTCAAGAAGCGCAAGAAGATGCGCCCTGAAGATCTTGCACGCCAGCTCCGTGAAGAGGATGCCTCTCCGCCGCAGACTGCAGATGTGATGGACTCCACCGAGCTTGTAGATGCAGCTCCGGAGGATGACGGTGGTTTGGTCATTGATGAGACGACTGAATTCGTGCATAATCTCGAGGTTAATGAGGATGAACTGGCTGAAGAGCGTCGCCGACGTGAACGCCAAACCACTAGCCATGCTTCACATGGTTTTGACGCTAATAGGCATGGAGAGGTCGATGGGGAAGGTGATGTGGACATGGGCTATGCGGAGGCAGCCGAGGCTGAAGAACGCAATAACTCTCGCGCGCGTTCAACTGGCGTTACTACAACAGGTTTAGAGCAAGAGAAGACGCTCGATGGAGGCATGGGTCAGGCGCTTGCACTCCTCAAGCAGCGCGGCATGTGGACTGCATCTGAGGGCGGAGACAAGAATGCCCTATATCGCGATCGACAGAAATTCCTTACGGATAAGCAGCGCGCTGAAGAGTCTGCAGAGCGTGTTCGAAAGGAACAGCGTGAGCGTGAACGTAATTCAACGAGGTGGAACCTCATGACGCCACGCGAGCGCGAAGAATGGTCGCGCAAGAACAACGTCAATGCCGATCACATGGAGAGTAGAAAGCTCGCCGACATTTTCAACAAGGAGTACAAACCGACCTTCGACCTCAACTATGTCGACGAGCATGGCCGACATCTCAACCAAAAAGAGGCTTTCAAGATGCTGAGTCACCAGTTTCACGGCAAGGGCAGCGGTAACACGAAGACGAAGAAGCATCTCGACAAGATTGCCGGCGAGAAAAAGAAACTGGCGGAGAGCTCTTTGGATACGACTTCGGGTGGTCTCAACAATGCTCGAGATCATGCGGCGAAGAAGAACAGAGCCACAGGCATTCGCATGCAGTAAAGATCGAGCGGCCTAGGTCGAGGAACTAATTGGGTCTTGAAAAGGTCAGTTGCTTCTGAGCATGTATAGTGTACAAAATTGTTAATAGAGATTGCATTCTAGACCAAGTCCACACGCTTTTGTGATGGTATGTCTCCTATCGCTCTGTTTACTAACGCACAGTTTCGTGGCTTAATTATTTTTCCTTTCGCATGCCAGGAACCCGAGAATGACATTCCCTGCTGTAGACCATTGTCAGGCTAAGTATTGCGCCTTCAGTTTCATCACCTTCTCCATCGCATATCCCTCCTTAGCCGTCACTCTTCGTTCACGCGACCAAATTTTCTTCATCTTCCTCGCTATCCCTCTTGTTTCATAGGTTTATTTTCGTGCTCTTTCCACCTTTTCCTTGATGGGAGCACCCTATTTCGTTCACGGGAGTCTCCACGGCTAAATGGCCACCACCTTCATTTACCATCCACATCCGGTATAAAGGAAATCGTGGGGTAGTCATCCTTGACTTCTTGGCCTCGTTCTCGAAACATTCAATTTCGCTCTAAGTAGAGTGCTGCTTCTGGGGTCGGCTCTTCATAATGCTATATTCACTTTATACTCTTTCTCTATTTGCCAACCATGTGCGGGCAGACCTCATAAACTGCGTAGAAAGTTGCCACATGACATCCTCTCACAGTGGCCCCACAATGAGGAGGCATGTAGGGTTCGTATATAGCATTGCTCAAAAGCCACAATTATCCAAGTTCTGTTAGTCAGAAAATCCAGCTTAACGAGAATGTACCAGAGAAGCCAACCATGCATCTCACCTCCCTCATCTGCCTCGCGACTCTCGCCGCTGCTGCTCCCCCGTCCCTCGAAGTTCGACAGGCAGCCCAAAAGGTCACGGTCGACTTAACTAAGACCTACCAGACTATCGACGGCTTTGGTTTCTCTGCTGCTTTCCAACGCGCAAACCTCGTTGTCAATCTTAAGGAACCTAAGCAGACTGAACTCTTAGATCTGCTCTACAATACGACATCTGGTGCGGGGTTCAGTATTGTGCGGAATGGGATTGGGAGTTCTAAGGATAGTTCGAAGGACTACATGTAAGTATAGACAACGAATCGACTTTTCAACGAGCAACTCTACATGTCCAGCGTGAGACTTGGTTGATTGCGCTTGTTGCTTCCTTTATTTATCCTATGCTCTTAACGCAGTCGTGCTGATGCTGAGCCCTTACTTCGCAGGAACACGATTCTGCCCACATGCCCAAGTACACCCGACGGAACGCCCGATTACAAGTGGGATGGCAAAGACAGCGGACAGCTGTGGCTGAGTCAGAAAGCCGTGGAGTATGGGGTAAAGCAGTTCTACGCGAATGCATGGAGTGCGCCAGGATGTATGAAGACGAACGGGAATGATGCTAATGGGGGAATGTTATGTGGCGTACGTCTTCAATTATCCTTCATCTTCCCACCTCGTTTATCAACCTTTCTTTGGAGAACGGCGGCAATGCAAGAACCTGACTGACATGAAAACAGATATCCGGCACAAACTGCAAATCCGGCGACTGGAAACAAGCCTACGCAAACTACCTCGTCAAATACATCCAACTCTACATCCAATCCGGCGTCCCCATAACCCACGTCGGCTTCCTCAATGAACCCGACCTCACCACCTCCTACGCCTCCATGACCTCCTCCGGCACGCAAGCCGCCGAATTCATCAAAATCCTGCGCCCAACGCTCGACCGCAACAACCTGACCTCCGTCGGCATAAACTGCTGCGAAGCCACAGGCTGGAGCGTAGCCTCGCAGCACGCCTCCCAGATCAGTTCCGCCGGCGCCCTAGGAATGCTCTACGCAGTCACAAGCCACGAATACACATCGCGCATCTCAGGCACTATGGGCACGAAAGCGAGGGTCTGGCAGACAGAGTACTCTGACCTGAATGGTGGATGGAGCACTGCATGGTATTCCAACGGCGGCGCCGGGGATGGTTTCACCTGGGCTAATACCATCTTCAACGGCATCGTGAATTCCAACCTCTCCGCCTACATTTTCTGGGAAGGCGTACAGGACCGCGCCACCAACAATAATAATAACGAGAAACTCATCCTCGTCGATGGACAAAACTACGTCGTTAGCAAGCGGCTTTGGGCTTTTGCGCAGTTCCGCGTTGTGAGGCCTGGTGCTGTACGTGTTGGAGCTTCGGGCGGCTCGAATTTGAAGAGCGGGGCGTTTTTGAATAAGGATGAGAGTGTGGCTGTTGTGGTTATTAATTCAGGGACCGGGGCGCAGACGGTGGGCGTGAGTGTTGCTGGGGGCTCTTTGGGGAGTGCGAAGGTTAGGGCGTGGGTCACGGATAATACGCATGATATGAGTGAGACTGAGGTGGTGGTGGGGAGTGACGGGTCGGCGAGTGCTGGTGTGCCTGGGAGGGGAATGATTAGTTTTTTGGTGACTGGGGATGCTGCTGCGCCGTCGCCGACACCGACACCGAGTGCTGCGTAGGTCTGAAGCTGGGACTGGGAAAGCGAATGGGAAAAGGGTCTTGGGGAATAGTGGTCAAGTAGGTGTATCTGGGAGAAATAGTCGGTGGGGTGCAATTTTACACATACTTTGCACTGTCTCAGTCTGGCTTCATTCGTCCCGTTGATCATCATTATCCATATCGTATTCGTAATTCTACCGTTGATTTGACATTCTTCTGCATTCTCCCCAGCACCGTTTTATGCAACACTTTAGAGCTTCGTACCGAGCGCTTATAACATTGTAGTCTGGTCACTCTGGAAAGAAGCGTTTCGGTACATATGAAATTGAGCTAATGATAGCAACGGAATCTGTACTCTATGCCGAGACCGTCAACTATTTCTCTAAAAACACGAGGGGTATACTACACGCTAATTACAACAGACTCACGCCCATGCCGATCAGAAATCCGGTCCAAACTCCAAAGGTGAATGAACAGCAGGATCTCGCCCATCTATGATCTGAACTAAACACTTTTATAGCATTACTTTGCATGATGCTGGACATCCCACTCCCTCGTAACGAGTACCTCTCCCATCGTCGGACCCGTCGGACCATGCGAACCGTCGCTCCCACTGCTGCTCTTCTCCTTCTCATTATGCAACACGCCATCCATACCCACAATCTCCTCCTCGCTCCCAAACCGCTCATAAAACGTCTCCCCAGGCAAACTCAGCGGATGCTTAAACTTCTCCTTCTTCCGACTCGCGATTATCGTGCTCAGTTTATACCCCTTCTCCGCATTCGTAGACGTCTCGTTTCCGTCCGACTTCCCTAGGTTTCGCGAGCGGGATCGTGATTGCGAGAAGGTTGTTTTCTTCACGTGTTTGAAGAAGGTATGTACGATGGAGTACATGACGGGTAAGTTCGAGATGAAGACTGCGACGAAGGATTCGCGGCAGGACCATTCGCCTGTGAGGACGGGGCCGTCGGGTCGGTCGAGGAGGACGAATATACAGCGTAGGATACCGAAGACGGCGGTTAGTAAACCTCCGCAGAACATGCCGACCAGTGCGAGCTTAGTGAGCATGGGGATTCGAGCCGACCATACCATCTATCACTCATTAGTATGAAGAATATATAAAATGAGATGAGAGAAGGACTTACCGGTAAAGGAATCGACATGATATACAGATCCGTGGCTATATTTGTCGAGATCAAGACATAAGCCTGTACTTTCGACACGGCCGGCTGGCAAGTATTCCCCGGATTCGGATAGATTTGCCAGTTCTTGCTTATAGGCTGGCACTTGAGCAAGATAGTAAGGAAGGTCCCGATGAAAGTGACGATGACGAAGACGAATCCGACATTAATCTTCAAAGCCATGCGATTCACTCCTTCGCCCAATCGCCGGTAGAAGAAGAGCCAGCACAACTTCAACACCCAGAGAAGCACGAGGTAAGTCAACCAGCCGACGATTTGGGTTTGCGCCCCGTGGACGCGGAGGTAGTGTTCGCGAGAGGCTGGATCCAGGTTCTTGCGTTCATCGTCCGTCATGTTGTTGTTGGCCAGTCCGAACCAGTAGAAGACGACATAGTGCGCCTCTGCCGTTTCACCGGCGTAGATAAACTTCGCAAAAACCAAAGTCAGCCACACTGCTACAGTACGAGGATGGCAAGGACAAGGGTGTTGGAAGAAAGACTCACAATAGACAAAAACATGAGCCAATCATCAGGAGCAAGTCTCCTCCAACCATTCGTCTTCCATCTCGCCGCCAATCTCCCAAAAACCACAACGATATCAATGGCAAGATACGTCCACAACTCGACCACGAAATTCGTGGGCATGGCGTTCTCGTTCTGCTACCTAGGATTGACGTGAAACACAGAAAGGAGAATTTCAATGGTACCTAGGTACATTATCGTTGGCCGTGGCCCCAGTGTCTTTATAATACAGATTGCCCTGCGAGAGCCCATGGGCCATGGAGGACCCGCGTCTTGGAAAGGAGATGTTCTAATTCTCCTTCTGGGAACGCTCGTGGTTTCTTTTCAAAACATGTTCCCTGCACGCAGTTCCCACATCTTTTTTTCGGTCAGACTCTCGGTCACACCATACCGGGAGGGTTAGCAGTAGTTAGGTACCGCTAGCCGGCCCCGGGAGCTAGGGAAGGGAGCGGAAACGGTGGTCGTGCATAATTTCATTGGGTGCGGAATCTTGGAAGCTCGGGGTTGATAGGCGAAAAAAGAGACTTCCTTGAAGGGATCGTCGCGTGGCCTTGAATTGGACCCTTGGCACGATGAAACTTACGGTGTACATGTACTTGGGGGTTAGAGATGGACGATTTTTTCGGTCGTTTCAACGTTGGCTTGAGATGTTGAACAACATGAATGTGTTGAAAGGAGATAGGTTCTCGCCATAACTATCCCTATGTCTGTGGCCATTTCCTCACATCTATCCTTTCACTACGGAGTATCCGTATGCGTTATGCGTACGCATACACCCACGAGTCATTGCGAATTAGTAACAATGATACCCTTACAAGTCAAACCAATGTAACAAGATCCACCTTACTCGCTCCACCATCAGCAGCTCCTCGACCCACCGACTCACAACAGCCCCTTCACGTGCCAGAGCCCAAATCCAGCAAGAATCCGGTCCCGACTCCCTAGCTCCACGAAACAACGCTCAAGCCTCACGCCGGCAATTATTCCTCGCCCCTAGAAAATCCTTCCAAAGACCGAGATTCCGATCAACGTGGGTGAAGGCCCCTATTCGGCCCATTCTCAATGCACGGAACAGATTGTTTCCTATTCCATGATGCACGGCCGAAGCGTAAAATTTGCCCAGCAATTGCCAGCATGAATTCTTGCGTCTTAGCGCGCTTAAGACCAACAGTCGTTGAAACGGGCCGGGCGGCTCTTGCCCGAAAATGCTGGAAGCCGGTCATCTTTAGCGTAGACGCGGAGCCTTTTTTCGGTGACGGCGTGAAGACGGCGTGAAGACGGCGTGGTGCAGCGCCGGGATGATGCATGCTTGATCACTTAGTTCATAGTGGGTTTACCGTGCTGAGATAGTTGCCCCTCGCATGCAGGAAAGCTTAAGGGAACCCCGCATGATGAAAGTTTTCACACTGGTCCTTGGTTCTTCTTGGTTTCCCTCTGCTGTTGTGGTTCTGAAGGAAATCAAAACCTCAGCACGATATCGTAAAATTCCACAGTCTTCAAAATGGGGGCTAAACTAGATACTAAGGTTCGATACCATTGATTGCAGAACTTCATAGAGGATTAGAAGACTAACACCACACAATAGACGTTCCCAGGAAACATTATCAACGGCAAGCTCGTTCCAACCCCAACAACCCGCCACACCATCGACCCCTCAACCGGCGAGCCCCTCTACGAAGTCCCCGTAGCCCGCAAAGAAGACCTCGACACCGCCGTGAGCGCAGCCCGCACCGCGTTCCAAACATGGAGCAGAACGACCTTCAGCGAGCGCGCAGCGCTGCTCCTCGCCTTCGCCGACGCCATTGAAGAGAACCGCGAAGACCTCGAGAAGCTGCAGACCATGGAGCAAGGCAAACCCATCGGGCTCGCCAAGATGGAATTCGACATGACGATCCAGTGGTTGAGGACCTTCGCTACCATGGAAGTCAAGGACGAGCTCCTGCAGGACGATGAGGAGAAGACGGTTTATTCCACGTTTCCGCCGCTGGGTGTGTGTGGTGGTATCGTGCCGTGGAATTGGCCTGTGTTACTGGGATTTGGGAAAGTAGGTCCTGCGCTGATTACCGGGAATACGTTCATCATGAAGCCGTCGCCTTTCACCCCGTATTGCGATCTCAAGCTGGGTGAGTTGGCTATGTCGATCTTCCCGCCGGGTGTCTTTCAGGTCCTTAGTGGAGGGGACGAGTTGGGCCCGTGGATGACGGATCATCCTGGCATTGATATGATCTCGTTCACGGGTTCCATCCCCACCGGCAAGCGTATTGCTGCTGCGTGTGCAAAGACGCTGAAGCGGTATGTACTTGAGTTGGGAGGAAACGATGCGGCGATTGTCTGCGAAGATGTCGATATCGAGAAGTGTCTGCCCAAGATCGCGATCATGGCTTTCTTGAACAGTGGCCAGATTTGCATGTTGGCGAAGAGGATCTATGTGCATGAGAAGATCTATGACAAGTTCAGGGATGCTATGGTCGAGTTCACGAAGAACAATATCAAGACTGGTGGTGGATTTGAGGAGAACGTCACCGTGGGTCCGGTGCAGAATAAGATGCAGTAAGTTCTCGTTCCGCCACTTATTACACAATGGTTATGTTGATCGGGAACCAGGTTCGAGCTCGTCAAGGACATGTACTCCGAGATCGAAAAGCAAGGCTGGAAATGTGCCCTGGAAGGCAAAGTCGTCCAAGGAGCGAAAGGCTACCTTATCGAGCCAGCCATCATCGATAATCCGCCCGAAGACTCGCGCATTGTCGTTGAGGAGCCCTTCGGGCCCATCGTCCCTCTCCTCAAATGGTCTGACGATGATGATGTCATTGCCCGCGCCAACGCGCTTGAGACGGGTCTCGGTGCCTCTATCTGGTCGAAAGACCTTGTGCGTGCCGAGATAATGGGCAGGCAGATCTCGGCCGGCAGTGTCTGGATCAACTCGCACTTTGATGTTGCGCCCAACGTCCCCTTCGGAGGCCACAAGCAGAGTGGAATTGGTATGGAGTGGGGCATTGAAGGGTTGAAGCATTATACGAACAGCAGGAGCTTGTGGGTGTGGAAGAAGATCTTTGCGTAGATGACGAGGTAACGAAATGTGATGGAGGATTACGACGTACTGGAAACTCTCAATCGAATTAGAGGGAATATTGAAGCCGTATTGCTGTCTTCGTGGCCATCACTCACTCCCCTAACCTAGCAGTCAATTTTAGCCTCAGCGGTTTCAACGTCATGAGGAAGACATCATCAAACCCTTTATCAAACTCCTCACCACTCTCTCCCTCCGCAAGCTCAATATCGAACTCCATTACCAGCAGTGAGATAGCCGTTCTCAAGCTTAGGAAAGCAAGGTTCTTCCCTATGCACGAATGCAAGCCTGTTACCTGTCAGTAGTAGTTCCTTCTTTCTTCAATGCAATTCAGCCATGTAAATCTTTACCATCCCTACAAGCCAAATAATCTAAATCCACTCACCAAGTTGAAACGGCAAAAAGGGTGCCTCCGCAGTCCCCATCTCCGCGCTCCTTTCGTCCCAGCGCTCAGGAACAAAATTTTCGGCTTCTTCCCACCACCGTGGTTCGCGTTGGATTAAAATATAAGGCACCGAGACGTTGACGTTGCCAGGAATATGCATGTCACCAACGTGAATTCCCTGGGGTGGGGTCTCGCGGGGTCCGCCTTGGATTACTGGCGGTTTGAGCCGTAATGTCTCGTTGATGATGTCGTCGATGTCAGTGACAGTCTTAACTTTTTCATAGTTCCATGATGAAGAACCGGATGGGAAGATGGCGTCTAGGCGGGCCTGGAGTTTTGTTTGAACTGAGGGGTTCGTCGCGAGGTAGAAAAGGATGTTCGCTAAAGTGTTGGCGGTGGTATCACTGCCATTTGTAAGAGGTTGATTGAAGAGACCATGCGCGTTTCAATCACCTTCCAGCGATGATGATAACGCGAGAGTCATCAGCGAGAGACTCTTTTGTTGGAGACGCTGTAACGTCTTTTTCTCTCACGGCTTTAATCAGCCACGACGCAAGATCTTGGGGATCTGTTCGGCTATTCCATGTCTGTGGGAGCGGTCAGCAAGCTCTTTACACGTCAGTGATAAACGCCTTGGCAATTACCTTTTCTTTCTCAACCATCTCCTTCTCGCACATGCCAAAGAACTCCGCAAAGCTAGCTGCAGCACCAGGTATCGACCCGAGCAAGTTCATGAGCCATGGAACAGTCTGAAAGACACCAAGCACGGCTATATGTTCATGGATGGCTTTGATAGCTGGATGTTCTTGGCCACTGGTAAGGCTTCCGAAGTCCTTCCCAAAGCCGACCTCACCCATCACATCGAAGCCGAAGAGCATTGACCACTTCGTCATATCGATCTGTTTTCCATTGAGCTCACGTATTTTCTCAACAAGCATGTCGGTCTTGGCTTTAATACGCGGCTGATAAGACGTGAGCGCTGCGCACAGAATCAGCCTAGACTTCTTATCTCAGTCAAGAGGAAGAAGCGAACCTTTCATAGAGAATCCGCGGTCCCAAGCCCTTCTCCTCAGCCTATACGACTTCTGGTCCCGAGTCATGTTGATCGATACTTTGCTGCTGTCGTTCGAGCTCTGACTATACCACGTCGATTTGCGGCATTCGGAGTTCGGTCCATAGATGAGAGGAATAGCTCTCTTATCCAGTATGGAAATATCACGAGGGCCTTTTATCTCAGCAACTACGTGCAACTTCGGGAAGGTTGTTTAACGTACCTATGCGCAGAAAGTCGCCGTGTTGTTTGTGTAGCTCTCCCAGCTCCTTGTGGTATCGGTAGCCTTTCGCGTTGAGATACGTCGCGTAGAAGCGTGTAAGCTTTGCCAATAGAGGACCAGGGATGACGCTGCATCGGTGGAGGAATAGTCTGTAGACTGTAATGCTAAATAGTACACTGACGTTGAAGCTAACGAGGACGAGAGATGCTTGTACTAGAGCCAGGCCGAGCGTTTGGTTCGCGGAGAGAAAAGCGAAAACAAGACTCAAATACGTAAAGAGCGTAGTGAAGAGAAATTGGAACATATAACGTTCGAATTCAAGGCCGACGATCGAAATGTGAAAAGCGATTCCTAGGATTGCGCTCGTTCCAACGAGCGTAGGCAGATTTAGGGCTGACATCTTTGATGTTATACGATACTGGACCGAGCGCTCGGAGAGTAGGGTTCAATATATAGCCGATTTCCCCCATGTGTCAAGAGTGAATCTGTGAGCTGGACGGCGGTGAGTATGAAAGCTGAAGTATATCCATGGCTTGCTCAGTAAGCAAAATCAAGCATATTGATTGGTGTACAACATGCGCCGAGGATGAATTCTGCGGGAGTCGCTTAGGTCCTATACATATCCTAGACATTGTAAGCTGAATGCGAAATATGATGAAAAATGAGGTGGAGTGTACGAGCGGTGCTCGACGACGTCTGCTGTTGCTGTGAACTTTTGGTGAGCGCTAAGCCATGTCCGGACAACTTCACGTGATATCACCGAGCACTCAATATACTTTCATACCTGCAATCTTGCTCCCGGATCAAACGCTTCTGCAACTCCTTAGTTCCCTCATCTAAAAACCTCCATCATTAACTACTCCCAAAAATTTCTATCCAGCTGTTGTTCCAACATGGATCAAATGCAACAAAACGTCATCGTCAACACCAATTACCATCCCTTACAGCTGCATCACTAAACAAAAGCGAAAGCAAAATATAACCCTTCCCTTCCGTCCCCAACCTCTCACCTCAGGTACCAGGAAAAGAAAAGCCACCCTAAACCACCATGCCAACCGCACTAGTAACAGGCGCCAATTCGGGCATCGGCCATGCCCTATCTCAACTCCTCATCAAAGAAGTCAGTCTCAGCCTTCCTGCCTTACACCTATACTCAAAGTTCAAACATACAAACTAACAAACGCGCAGGGCTACGACGTCATCGCCACCGACATAACCATCAGCACCCCTATCAAATCCCTCAACTGCGAATACCACCAGCTCGACGTAACCTCTCCCGACTCCATCACCTCTCTCAAGCAAAAACTCGGCGACCGCCCTATCCATCTCCTGCTCAATGTCGCCGGTATCTTACCCCCTGTTCAGCAAGACAAGCTTCCAAACGTAAGCCTGGACTTGCTGCAGAAGACTTTCGCGGTGAACACTTTCGGGCCTCTGCTCCTTACTCAAGCCCTGCTACCCAATATCCGATCAGCAATCACCAAGTCAACGGCCCCGAAAATTGCGGTCATGTCTTCACGCATGGGTTCCATTGCTGATAACGGGAGTGGAGGGATTTATGCGTATCGCGCGAGTAAAGCGGGCGTGAACGCTGTGTTTAAGAGTTTGGCTGTGGATCTGAAGGACGAGGGGGTAGTGGTGGTGTTGTTGCATCCGGGGATTGTGAAGACAATGTTAATGGGGGAAACCGGGACCGAGGGTGTGGAACCGGAGGTAGCGGCGAAGGATCTGTGGGAGGTGTTAAGGGGGAAGGGGATTGAGGATACGGGGAGGTGGTGGCATAGGAATGGCGAGGAGTTGCCTTGGTAGTGGGTGACGGAAAGGAAAACGAGGAAACTGAAGCGATGAAAATGGAAATTCCGCTTGGAATAGGTATTTGCAGCGCTCTTTGGGCGCCTGTTGGTACAAATTTAAAAGACAATATAGTTACAAGCGCTCGCGTATCCAAACTTCATTTATCGACGTAGCTCGGTCTGCGAGCGAGGCTTCGTAGAATCGACCAATGCTCCCCAGGCGTCTTGCTCGGTCGTCGTCTCAGCCGTCGCCTCGACTTCTGTGGTCGGGAGGCGATCCATTTCTGCTTCCGTGACTACTTCAACATAGTCCTCCATGGATTCAGCCTCTATCATTTGTTGAAACTTCTCGAGAGCCAGCTGATAATACAAGCGGTCTGCTTCAGAGACTGTCGGGTCGGATTGAGCATTTTTGGCGTCGGCGATAGATTGGGCATACTCTGCCTTTGTTTGTGCGACGAAGGTCTCCCTGTCTCCAGCTGCTTCCCCTGCAACGGGAAGAGCCTGCCTAACGGGTGTCGTGACATCCCGTGCGCCCTGTTCCTTCTTGTCCTCATCCTCGAAAAGCTGATGATACCTTTTCGTTTGCACTTTCTCCTTGATAAGAGCTAAGATCATCCCCTCCTCTTTTGTATCGACCAATGCTTGTTGACGGTATCGTTTCGCCGCGGCCATAACGTCCTCATATTCAATCGCAGCCGCAGTGGCAATCTCCACCCTTTTCTTGTCGCGTGCCCTGGCGGCAATTGTCGCGGGCGTTGGCTGTGTGCGCGCCTTTGCCGCGGCCTCCTTGAGCGCTTCGGCCTCTGCTTTCTCAGTCTCGGCGAGGACTACTGGATGCGGCATCGGCCATTGCTTGTCAATCTGCTCCTTGGTCAAGCCCAAACGTTGGGCATCAGCCCGCATCCTCCACACGACTTGAGGCTTCTGTAGCAGTGTCCATCGCAGAGCCCAGCCCAGCGGCCCGAGCTCCTTGATACGGGCCTCGGATGGCTTGAGCAGGTATTCGTCCAGGCCGCCCTCGTTGTCTATAGTCTTCAGCACCTTCGCAGTGATGCGTAGGTGTATTCGCTTCTTCAACGCAACCGAGTAGAGGCTCTTATATAGCACATTGGGCTTCCAGTAGCAGCGCGTCTTGGTCTCGGTCTTCTTAGACACATTGTTGCCGAACTGGATCATCTGTCCGCCGTACAAGCCCTTGTCTGCCTGCTTGAAGAGCCTGTTCATGCCGTAGGGGTATTCTGGCATGTCGGCATCTTGCGGGATGACATATTTGGGGAGGTGCTTCCCAAGGTCGCCGCCTTTCCGTCGCGCGAGGGGGTTCTTGCAAAGGGTGGAGGACGAGGAGAAGCCGCGCTGCGTCGAATTGGGGTTGAGGAAGACGGTCCGGGGTGTATAAAGGTTCCCAAAGAGTAATTGACACCGTGGAGGCATGTTGGGATAAGTTCCAGTGCAGGAGCGCTGGCGTGGTGACGGATGGTTGTGGGGACGGAGGTCCGACAAATATTTCGAGCTATCACGAAACGTCCGTGCACCAGGGTCTATTCACCTAGTCTCTACGTGATGTAAAAGCCGGCAGTGGTAATCCGTACTCAAGTCCCGTCAACACTCTAGCAGAGCTATACAAACTTTTTATGCTGGAGAAATACCCTTTAAGTTCACCTTAGTGTTGACTTTCTCCTCCATGTCTCCACGAGAGGCAGTCTCACATGACCATTGTTTGGTTCAGCATGCATATGTAGGATAATTTGATGCATAGTGTTTCATTTCTCTACAAACATCTCAATTATAAACACCCAATACATCCCGAGCAATCTTCTCCGCCAAAGCATACAAACTCGCCTGCGGATGCCCCGGAATCCCAAACGGGATAATCGAAGAATCCACCACCCTCAAGCGCCTCACCCCAAACACCCTCCCCTTGGAATCTACCACCGCATCACCATCGCCCTCCTTCCCCATCGAGCAAGTCGACGTGGGGTGCCATATCTGATGAACATTCGCCTTCACATACGCCAGCAACTCCTCATCCGTCTCGACATCCTTGCCAGGCAGCACTTCAGCTCCCATGCTAATAGTCCGAGCAGGCTCGGTGCTCCAGATTTGTCGCAGCCGCTTGATGCCCGCTACGAGGACATCGGCGTCGGCGGGATCGGAGAGCCAGCCTAGATCGATGATGGGCGCGTCGGTGATGTTGGCGCTTGAGATGGAAACGCTGCCGCTGGAGAAGGTCTCGCAATGGGTGGCCGAAAGCGAGCCCATGGCACTGCCGTTCGTGAAGAGAAAAGTACCAGCAATGAACTGCACTTCGGGGCCTTCAGCGGGGAGTGCGGCGAGCTTCTCCCGTGTTTCGGGGGGTAGTGTGCTTCGAAGCTCCTCAGAGAAGCGTGTATAAGAAATATATCCTGCAACGGAGCTATAGGGGCCCGCGGCTTCCTCTTTGTATTGGCGTAGGGCTTCCGGCTCGGTGTTCGGATTAGCGATAATGCCTTGGCCATTGGGAGTATTGACGAAGTGAGCTACGTTGACAGTGACGGGGTCTCGGAGGTTCTTGCCAACGCCTGGCAGGTCAGCTACAACTGGAATGTCGAGGGCTTCTAGCGTCGACTTGGGTCCAATACCTGAAGGCGTCAGTGTCTGACAATACAAGACCGAGATTTCGATGTCTTCACTTACCCGACACCAGCAAAAGCTGCGGCGAGTGGAAGGTACCGGCACTCACTATAACCTCCTTATTCGCCGACAGCGTGTATGACGTCCCATTCGTACTGACACTGACACCGGTCGCGACTGTTCCATCAAATTGAATCTTCGTCGCTAAACTATGAGCGTATACCTTGAGTTTGGTATTCGCTTTGGCATAGTCGAGATAGCTCGTCTGCGCCGACTCACGAGTCGCATGAGCAGGATCAATAGTCGCCGGATTCCAAGATCCACCGTTTAAAACACCAGCACTCCAACCATCCGGATTGACCTCAATACCAGCTGCTTGCTGAGCCTTCGCCAACCAACTAATCGTCGGATCAACCCAGTTGTTCCACGAAACATCCAAGGGGCCTGCATCCCCAAAGACTGCCGGATCATACACAGGCGTAGCATTCGCTGCATTTCTCTTCTCCAAATTCGGCGGCGTGAGTCTCATACTCTTCTTAAAATACGGAAGTAAGTTGTCGAAAGTATAGCTCTCATCACCCACCATATCCACCCATCTCTGATACGCACTTGCGGAAGATCGGACATACGACATTGTATTCAGTGCGGTTGAGCCTCCAAGTGTTTTACCCTGGGCATAATGCACGACCTGGCCATTCGCATTGGTTTGCGGTTCCGTCAAAAGCTCCCAATCGATTTCTGGCCGGCGAGGAAAGTTTTCTGAGGGATCGATGACATCGATGGCTGTGAGGGAGAGGAGAGGAACTACGCTCGCGTTGCCGTATTCGATTTGATAGTATCCGCCGGCTTCGATGACGGCTACAGAGGCGACTTCGGCGAGCCGTGCGGCGGTTGCTAGGCCGGCGGCTCCTCCTCCCACGACTGCTTCTGTTAGTACATATTCCTATGTAGTTGCGTGTTTCGCCCACAGAACGTACCGACATAGTCAAATGTTGCATCACCCGGCTTCCCGACCTGATCAGCGCGAAGTCGTATGGGTCCCGCATTCGCCAAAGGAGCAACAACCCCCAAAAGCGCAATTGCAATTCCACCTGTGCCAAACATTTCCAGCTTTTGCAAACCCTTGATTCAATTACGAGAGGAAGATGAGAAGATACAAGAGTCTTCACAAGATCCTCCAACAGGCTGGCGCATCTAAGCCTACTCTTATATATACAAGGCACAGTACAGTCTCCTTACCCATTTGGTATCGCCCCACCGCCACATGCACCTGCAGCGCACGCATTCCCCTCGCCTTTCACCATCCACGCGTTTTCACCGCATGGGTAGCATGCAGAGAGAAGATGCATAAAGCACACAATCCTATACCATGGTATCCTACTAAACCTACTCAGGCCTCTTCCATCTAAAAGCGCTCCATGATGCAGGTTCGGGAACGCCCGTATAGACCACGAACTGGTAAGAATCCCGGGCCAAGCGTAGCGATACTCGGCAGTTAAAAGCCGGCGGCATGGGTCGTTCGCGGGCATCAGTGTTAAGCGCGGTGAAGGAGGAGGGCTTGATTGGTGCTTTTTGTTTCCGGTTAATGAATGCAGGGAGCTTGCATCGTGTACGCCGATTTGTTCGCTTCGGGGAAGAGATAAGGTGAGTGTGGAGTCGGTGTGATTGTTTGTTGGGTCGATATAATAGAAGGGACGGGACGAGACGAGACGTGGAGGACATGTGGTATGGCCGTGACGAGTGAAAGCTAAGCCAGCCCGGAATTTTATTTGCATCGACACCGCTCAGGGCTTCAGGGCTCACCCGTGGACCTGGGCAAGTGCTCCACGTGCATCACATCATTCGAAGATCTTCGTACGCGCATACTATATGTTCATGCTCTAGCAACAAACAATACTTCACACCAGCCTCGAAAGGTGGCAGTAAAGGAAAGCATGCCCGCACATGCAACACCCATACCGATAGTTTCCTCTCAGTGAACCTCACCATACAACAACGCTATCAAATCGTGAAGTCCCAGTCTTACGCCGCAGCCACAATCCCTTTCCTCACCCGCAACGCCACCCTCGCCAGCTTCTGGAAATCCAGATTCGTCTTCTGATCCGGCATGTGCTCGCCGCTAGCAATGCAATGCACCTTCATCTTGGGATGGAACTTCAGGTCGTTGAGCAGCTTTGGCGTAATTAGGAAATATTGGCTCGTACGCTCGCGACACGCAATATCGACCATGCGCTCGTGTACCATGCGTTCGTTGCGTGGGTCCATACCCTGGTTGATTTCGTCGACGACGCGGAAGGGCGAGCGGGCAAGATCTTGAAGTGCCATGAGGTAGAAGATTGTTGAGACGGCGCGCTCGCCACCGGATTGACGGTGCGAGTCGAGGATTTGGAGGGGCTCGTCCTCACTAGATTGCTGGTTAGCTTGGTCAATAAGGTGGGAGGTTGTAGTGCTTACCGGAAGCGGACTTGAATCTGGATAGCCCACTTCTCAAAGTCTTCGTCCTTGTACACACCGACCTGGCCAGCGCAGCCGATCTTGTGAAAGTTGTTCGCAAAGCCATCGCTGATCCTGGAGACAAGTTCATCGAGCTCAGGTTCCCACTGCCCGCGGATCTCGACGATTTTCTCGCGAGCGGATTCCAATTGCTCAGCGTTCCTTGCAAGTTTCTCCTGAGCCATCCGGATTTCCCTCTCTCGCTTTTCGTAGGCCTTGACGGCGCCTGGATTGTCGTCGGACAGCATATCTAACCGAGCTGTGATGTCGTTGATTTCGAGATCTAGTTCCTCTGTGGTCATCTCACTGTACTTCTTCATCTCGTCTTCCTCCTCCAACGTGATGTTGTGGAGAATCTCGCTCGCTATCGCTCTCTGCTCCTTGGCCTTTTTAGTAGCTGCGTCCTTCTGACTCGTCAAAACAGCAAGTCGTTGTCGCCTCTCCTCCAAAGCCCGGTCAATGAGACTATTGTCGGATACGAAGCCTTCGACTTCGGAGTTAGCTTCAATAAGGCGGATTTCGGCTTCAACGTAGGCCTCATAGAGGGCGCGGAGTTTCGTGATTTCTCGGGCATGTTGAAGGGTAAACGCGGCCACTTCCAATGAGGTTTTCTCAACTTTGTTTTGAATCTGTCTGATGCGGTGATATGTATCTGCGCTGAGCCTTTCTACGTTCTTTAGCTCCTCTTCTTTGCCCGCTTTCTTTCTAGGCAAACCTTGCCATTCGGCAAAGGTTTTCTGCACAGCTTCCTGTTCTTTTTTGACATCCATCTGTCCATTGTTAGTAACGCAGGAACTTTTTGAAGCAGGCGGACCGTACCTTGTCTTCATCGAGCTTGTTTAGCTGATCGCGGAGCGCTTGCCATTGGGCCTTTAACTTCTCATGTTCCCCCCTCTGATGAATAAGATCACGCTCCAATTCTGTGATATCTTGATCCAGCTGACTTTTTTCTTCAGTGTTCATGGGTTGATCGGTGAAATACCGCGCAGGTCCAAGTTGGGTGATACTGGTGGACGAAGCGCCTGCATATTCGGCTCGAGTCCTGATCGTACACACTTCGGTTCCATTCACGCATTTCATAATACCAGTCTGTGGAAGAGTGTCGAACCGGTGACTTGGAATAGGCGTGGAGGCATATGCCGAACGGTGTAATTTTGCACTATCGCAAAGCATGGCGATTACTGGGTCTGGACCTTGGATGTGGTCGATGATCCAACTGTCAAATCCCATATCTCGTAATTCATTCCGGGTGACGGCTGGTTGATAAAAAGCTCGTGGATGTGACACTGTGCGAATGGTGATCTGATGCAGACCCATGCCGCCATTCGCTCGATTACCGACGAGTGCATCGGATACGACTTTTGCGTCGTCGGCGTGGGTGCATGTGATCGTGATTAGCTCTCCTTTAGGACGGATAAAACTCTCTACGATAGCAGCGTGTTTAGCGTCCGGAACCGAGCAGGAAAGGATGGGTGGAGCATAAACATCCTCTTTCAAACCCAGAGTGCCCTTGTTCTTCTCCAGCCATTGCCAGCCCTTAAAAGTGTCCGGGGATAGTTTCTTCAAAAGGTTTTCTTGCTGTCCAGCCTGCGTATCTAGCGCTGCTCGTGCATCCCTCTTTTGTTGCAGCATATTGCGTCTAGATATGACATCTTCGCGAATAGTAACCAGCGTAGCCTTAAGCTCCGTTTCTTGGCGATCGACAGCAGACCTCTTGTTGCGAATTTCACCAAGCAGTGCCTCAAATACAGCAGCATCGTACTCCAGAGGAGGCGTGTCTATAGATCGCTGGAGTCTGGTTATATCGCCTTCAATGCGCTTTTTGTCCTGTTTTCGTTGTTTGTCGGCTTGCTTCTCGGCCTCAATCTCAGCCACGAAGCTCTCCATGGACTGGCGTGCTTTGTCAATCTTTGGTGCGAATTTACTGACGACAAGCTGCCCAGCCTCGAAGCGTCGCTTCCGGGACTTGGAAATCTGGTCGATCTGGTCTCGATACGCTTCCATCTCGCGTTGAGCGCGCTGAGCGGGTTCGACTTCAGCTTGGTACTGTAGAAATTCAACTTTGTTGGCGCGGATGTCAGCCTTGTACTGCTTGACTTCGCCCATGAGTATCCTCGCCAGAATTATAGGCCGACACTTTGCCAGCATCTCATTCTTTGCAACCAACTCTTGACGCTCGTTGTGCCGCTCAACATCTGCACGCGTGGCGTTTTGTTTGTTTTGTAGGCCCTTCAAGTGGGCGTCTTCGTTCTGCTGTTCGACTTCGAGCGTCTTTTCGCTCTTTCTCAGCTCTTTGAGTTCGTTGTGCCATTCCACCATGTGCTCTGGTGCTGCTGCACGCTGCGTTTCCCTCAGAAGATCGACTGGTTCCAGTTTCGCAAACTCTACCACACGATCCTGCGGCAAGAACTGACAGAGATTGTCAATCTGGATGGAGAAAGACTTTGCCAACGCAGTGACCTCCTTTTGTGGAACAGCACGCCCGCCAATATGAAATGACGACTTGTTTCCTTCCTTGCGAATTATGCGACGGATGACCGGGTTCGACGTCTGGTTAGCTGAAGCGGCGAGCTCGATTTCAATTTCTGCTTCTGGCTGGCCGTGCTTGACATACTCGCCAATGTCTTTGGCTCTGCCGAGATTGACGGGAGACCACCCGAGACCCAGGCAGATGGCGCACACGAGTGTACTTTTGCCCGTACCGTTCGGCCCAATGATCATGTTTAGGCTCGGGCCCAGATGAAATTCGGCAGCGGTATACGTGACAAAGTTGGTAAGCTTGACTCGCACGATGGAACCAGGCTGGTGCGTATCGTCGTCGTGTGCGTTTTCGTTGTCGCCGGTTTGCGTTCGGTGGGAACCGACTGTCGGCGCGGGACTGTCGGACGCGTCGCGGGAATGGCGCGCGCGTTTGCTTCCGCTGGAGCCATAAGAGGCCTCAGACTCGTTGTCAGATTCGCTCAAAGCGACCGCGGCACGCTTCCGTCCATTCAATATTCCGGGCATCGTTGTGGTTGTGTTTGAGGGTGAACGAACGATGGAGATGTGGGCTGAGATGACGAGGTGTCGCCAGGTTAGCGCTAGTCTTCTTATGGAATAATACACACGTGCTGACGCGTTCGCGTCGACCAGTTCAAATGCTGACTCACGTTCACATGCAAAGTGCTACATGTGTAGTTTCGGGCGATGAGTGGAGACGACGACGCAATCTAGAGTCACAACTGTATACAGTCACGCACGCTTTATCTACGCTTACATGCTACTTTACTTTACACAAAATCACTGCACTTATTTCTTGTCCGCAGGCGCAATCATGAGCTCTGGGCGGACATACTTGTCGAATTCCGCTTCGCTAATCGTCTTAAGCTCCAATGCACTCTCTTTCAGGGTGATACCCTTCTTGTGAGCATTTTTGGCGGTCTTGGATGCAGCGTCGTAGCCGATGACGGGGTTGAGGCAAGTGACTAACATCAAGCTGGAGAGGATGTTAGCAAGGATTCTTCGAATTAGTACAGGGGACTTACCTCTCGTTCAATAGCGAGCTGATACGCTTCTCGTCGGCCTCAAGACCCACAACCAAGTTCCTCTCAAAACTCCTCATGGCATCGGCGAGGAGACGGGAGCTGTGCAAGAGGTTGCGAATCATGACTGGCTTAAAAACGTTCAACTCGAAGTTGCCCTGGGAGCCGGCAAATGTGGTTGCAGCGTTGTTACCAAATACCTGTGCGCATACCATGGTAAGGGACTCGCACTGAGTCGGATTGACTTTGCCAGGCATGATAGAGGATCCAGGCTCGTTCTCGGGCAGTTTCAGCTCACCGAGACCGCAGCGGGGTCCGGAACCGAGGAAGCGGATATCTTGGGCGATCTTGAACAGTGACGTGGCCAGTGTGTTGAGTTGTCCGTGTGCTTCCACAATGGCGTCGTGAGCTGCAAGCGCCTCAAACTTGTTGGGTGCGGTAATGAAGTCATGGCCAGTCATCTTGCTGACCTCGCTTGCAATGTCCTCGGCGAAGCCCTTGAATGTGTTGATGCCAGTTCCGACCGCCGTTCCACCCTGGGCGAGCATCTTGAGGCGCGGGAGAGATGATTTGACGCGCTCGATGCCAAAGTCCAGCTGCTGGACGTAGCCCGAGAACTCCTGTCCCAATGTCAACGGCGTCGCATCCTGCAAATGTGTTCGGCCAATCTTGATGATCTTCTCAAACAAATCCGCCTTCTTCCTTAGCGCGTCGCGCAGACTCGTCAGCGCCGGCAGCAACGACTCCTCGAAATCCATGACTGCGGCGATGTGCATGACGGTCGGGAAGGTATCGTTCGAGGAGGCGGACATGTTGACGTGGTCATTCGGGTGGACAGGCTTCTTAGAGCCCATCTGGCCGCCGAGGATCTCGATGGCGCGGTTCGAGATGACTTCGTTGGCGTTCATGTTGGACTGGGTGCCCGACCCGGTCTGCCAGACGACGAGCGGGAAATGGTCGACGAGCTTGAGCGAGGCTACTTCTTCGGCGGCCTGCTGGATGGCCTTTCCAACCTTTGGGTCTGCCACAGTGTTACTGAATGCATTTTGGAGCTCTCCGCCGACACCTACCAAGCCCAAACTTCATGTTGACTGTCGCCGCAGCGCCCTTTAGGATACCAAAGGCCTTGATGACGGGCGGCGGCATGCGGTCCTGCGGCTGGTTGATCTTGAAGTTCTCCAGCGACCTCTCCGTCTGCGCGCCCCAGTACTTGTCGTTGGGCACCTGGACCTCTCCAAAGGCATCGCTCTCTGTCCTTGTAGAAGCCATGTTGCTGGTCGAGGAGAACGGGCGGCGCTGGAAAGTGTGCTGAGTCTGGAGTTGACGACGCCTCGTTATGGCTCGCGGCACTCCCCCGCTGCTGCGTGCCGCCCATGTTGCGTCTACGGCGGAGGGGCTGATTCTCGCATGTGCCAGAGCCCGCAATGCCCTGGCCTCGGTTGGCTGGGCGGCCTTTGTAATAGCAGATCGCAGCATTGGCGGTTGCAATTGGCTTACGGCTGATGAGATGGACGATGTCTCCCACTAAGGAGATGGTTATTCAATGCTGCGATGGTAGAATTGGAGTTTTGAAGCTGTCCTCACACTTTCCACGACAATGCGCCGAGCTCTGCTCTTCGGAACGGAAAAGGCTTGCGGAAGATTCCGGATCAGACTGACAACATTATTATCGGATCAATTGATCCACATTCGAATGACTCCCGGTCAGGTCACGTGACTCTCGCTAACGAATCATTGACATGACATTCAGTTTTCGAGCCATGAAACTTGAGATGGAAAATGAAATATACATCACTTCGTCTACCTCAATGCAAACCCGACCGCTGACTCTTCGTAGATTAGAGTGCTGGCCATATTTCTATCCCTCTAATATTCCGGCTGATACTGTATATCGCACCGTCCTCGCCCCACGGGCGCCGCGCGCCGCTCCGGATGTCTCCTTCTCGCAATGTGCCCGTTTGTGGTCGTTAAAGTTCCACCATTCCGCGCGCTGAGGATGCTCAAGCTCTCTTGCGGCGGCGCAACCTCGTGCCACTGCGAGGGCGGCCGGCCTGGGCCTGCTCTGAGTGAAACCGCCTTCGCTTCGCCTGGACTCAACTCAAGCCTGCAAGTACCTTGGATGGGCGCGGCCGATGCTGAGGATTGAGCCAGGACTGAGTAGCCGGCCCCGACGACCTGCGCAGTGGTACCCGCAGACGCGTGGGTGGCCCGCGTGCCGTATTTCGTCTGCTCAGGGCTTCATTGCAATCGCCATCCGCTGCCTCGTAGTCTTCTGCCGGCACCGCCGCCGCCTGTGAATTTCTTGTCAAGCTGCGAGAGCACGGTTGCAAATAAGAAGGCTGCCGCCGGTCTTGTCACACATCCGTTTTCCCTAGGCACGTTATATGTAGTCACTTGCCAGCTGACGGCCTCTCTTGCAGCCTTACCTCGTCGCTCTGAAGCAGACTAATTGAGCGCCTACCCCTCCTCACCTTGTCACCTTCCTCCCCGCAGCAGCCAGCATTCACCTTCACTTCGTCCGTGGCAACCTCTCGACGTCTCCAGTACTCCCTTCATGCTCCCTCCACCAGCTGTTTGACGATCCTACCCAGCTCGGTCTATTTCCGCCAGTTTGTGAGCCGCCGTGAACCACCCTCCATCCGCACGACATCGACACACCGCCAGCTCATATATAAGGCAGCTCGTGGACGGATGACGCTGCTCCACTGCCTCCTACTTCCACTCAACTACAAAGACCCCATCTCCGACCACCCCCGCCTGTTTCTAGAAGCAGCAGTCTCTGAGTTGCCGGCGGTTCGACCCCTATAGTTGGGGCATTGGGACTGGTTGAGCGCCTGCTGTGGAGCCCGTCGTCGCCGTTGCAAGAACCCTTCCTCTCAACAGTCCGGCTCCACTCTCTCCCTTTAAAACCCCGAACGTCTGCTGATGGAATTAGAATCATAAGACCACGCCACACCCAATGTCCGAATTCAACCATGAGAGCCCTTTCCAGAGCGCATATTCGACTGCACACTCTCCCCCATCCATGCAACCTCCAGGTCCTGACACTCTTCCACCGATGAATTCGAACTTCGACTATCCGTCTGACTGGCAGCTCTATCGTTCTTACTTGGAAGCTGAAGTCGTGTATCACCCAAATTATTACAATGTGTATGGCTCGCTCTATCCTCCGCCAGGGTTTGCCAGTCCGCGAAATGGAGGCCTCTGGGATTCGTCGGCGGGAATGTATCGGCCTCGCCTGCCGCTACCCTCCATGTACTCTGACCATACTCAGGACAGCCTCAGCGCAGAGTTCTCAGGTTACCCAGCTCTGAACAGGACCCGACCTGTCGGCATGGGGCAACAGACTCCAATGCCGCAGCATGCCGCACCAAACTTCAGCCCTCCAAGCATGCCTCAATGGTACATGCAACCACACGGCCACCATCATCAGATTGATTTGAGCATACCGCCTGCTGCGTCTCAAGTACCCAACGCCAACGACAGCGGCAGCAACACAATGCGGCATGCCAACACCAATGAAACTGCATCGGCACGGACCAATCCTGGCAATATGCAGTTTCACCGCCCATTTGACCCACCAAGTCACGGCAATATAGGCGGTCACGGCAACATATATCAGAGACCGCAACTACCCCTCTCCCAAGTAGCTGGAGCGCCAGGGCGGACAACACCACATCTTGTTGCTCTTCCCACTCGTCGCACAGATGGAAGTTCAACGCCGAGGACCTCTCACCGACGCAGCTTCGATAGGTATTCTATAGATCTCTCGCAATCAAATACTAGTTCAGACGATGCAGCCCGAACTCCGACACATCGCTCGCGCCGACCTCGGACAATGATGGGTCATCGAACAGGAATAGCAGGCTTCTATGCGCGACAGCTGGCTCACTATCACCCCAACGTTCCGTCAGATTCGCAACTGCAGCATCTGAAGGACAGTCTCAAGAAGCAAGTACGCAGCGAGCTCGCAGAAGACGTGTCTCCTACATGCGATATCTGCCAGAAAGACTACTCGGACAAGGTCGTTCAACCTACCGAGGCTGAGGAAGTAGCGGTAGAACTGGCATGTAAACATGTCTTTGGCGAGCATTGTATGCACACTTGGGTAAGCCTTGAAAAGCTCCCTGTGAATGCATGTGCACTGACACACTGTAGTTTGCGACGTGCAAAGCGCACAAAAACAAGCTGACCTGCCCAATGTGCAGGACGCTCCTGATTGAGCCCCTTCGACGAAAGGAAGAAATGCTAGACATGGTGGCCCGCGGAGAGCAGGCTGCTCTGGAAAGCTTACTTCGGAGCAGGGACCAACACGCGCATGGATAAGCCATGTCCTCGGTTTATCAACGAGCAGACACGGTTATGGGGGTCATGAGATATGCGAATCACAAGGACACGACTCCATTGGGACAGGGTTTCCTGGCATGGTTCATGGGATGGTTAGGTTTATACGGTTCATGTGGCACTAGGCTTTCTAATTAGGGTATACGGTGGCACTAGCATTTGCATCAGATACAGTGAGATGGATACAGAATAATGGTTTATGAGTTTACAGGTCTTGCGAGCGACTGGTGACGTCGAAAGGGTGTTGCGGGGGAATACATGCCATTGGTTGCCGGGTACAGATGTAGTGTCTTGGCTGGCTCCAAACAATTCGATAAACAAGCCAACCCCACCACAAACCATTGACTGCGGATAACAATCACTTGCAGCCCTTGCCGCCCAAGCCGATCCTTTCTCCTTTTACGAGCAGACACATGGTTGCGTCTGTGTTGGTTTTCTTACTCTACACTGTTGCGCGACTGCCTCTCTGTCGCGGCGAAAGAAGCTGCGCGCAGTTGCTCCGTCGGGAGTGCTGCTTCCAGACCTGACAGCATTCACTCAGCCCACCCTCTGACCCTCTAACCCTCACTTACCCTCGCCTTCGCCCGCACCATGGCCGCCGACCGGCAGACGTTCCAGCTCCCAATCCCTCCGCCGCCTCTCCACACGCGATCGAGCGCCATGGGTCGGCCGGGCACGCCTTCGCAGCAGGCCTTCACCAGCCCGCAGCAGACTCCCCAGGGCAGCCCCAGCAAGCACAACCAGCCGCCGGGCGCCTTCGACCTCCCACACGTCTTTGAGAATGCTATGAGGCTGCTGCCCACCATTGGCTCGCCCTCCAAGCCCAAGCCCGCCACGCCAACATCGCCCAACAAGTCCAACTTCCAGACGCCCGACGACGGCGAGTACTCTACCCAGGACCTCACCACACTAGGGCCGGCCAACGGCAGCCCTACACGCAAGTCCAACAAAGAGAACACGCCCCCCGGCTCCCGTCCGGGTCTGCAGAAGGAGTCGAGCTACGTCACCCACGCTGCTCAGTCACGTCAAGAGCCGTACCGTACGCGTGAAGCAGACCAGTCGCAACGATATTACAATGGCCAGCAACGTTTGTCTCCTGAGGAACTTGAGAAGGCGAGGAAACCTGCCGCGAAGCGTCTAGCAAACGTCACTCAACTATGTAAATACCAAGGTCCAATATGCCCGTACTAAGCTCACTGTATTCCAGACTTCCTCGACTACTACTATGACATGCTCAGCTATGTGCACAACCGCCAGACCCGCCTGGCTCAATTCAAAGCACAGAACCCCCCGCCACCCGCGACACCCCAGGCCGATTACAATGTCGCCCTCACCCAATACCTCGGGCGCGAGCGAGCCAACCTGCGGAAGCGGCGCACGCGATTAAGGCACGGCGATTTCCAGATTCTAACTCAGGTCGGACAAGGAGGTTATGGCCAGGTTTATCTGGCGCAAAAGAAGGATACCCGCGAGGTGTGCGCCTTGAAGGTCATGAGCAAGACGCTGCTGTTCAAGCTCGATGAAGTCCGACATGTCTTGACGGAGCGCGATATATTGACCACCGCTCAGAGCGAGTGGCTAGTCCGGTTGCTGTACGCTTTCCAGGACGAGAAGAGCATCTATCTGGCTATGGTGCGTACATCTAGCAAGAGAGCGAGCACAACTAACAGGTTAGGAATACGTGCCCGGCGGCGACTTCCGAACTCTGCTTAACAACACCGGTGTCCTGCACAACCGCCATGCTCGCTTCTACATTGCCGAGATGTTCTCATGCGTAGATGCTCTGCACCAGCTCGGTTACATTCATCGCGATCTCAAACCAGAGAACTTCCTCATTGACAGCACAGGGCACGTGAAGTTGACCGACTTTGGGCTCGCTGCAGGTATGTTGGCTCCCGCGAAGATCGAGTCGATGCGCATAAAGCTGGAGTCGGTTGGCAACGTGGTATCACCTTTCGGACGGCCCATGGAAGAGCGATCAGCAGCAGAGCGTCGTGAGAATTATCGATCGCTCCGCGAGCGTGACGTCAACTATGCCAAGAGCATTGTCGGCAGCCCCGACTACATGGCCCCTGAAGTGCTCAAGGGCGAGGAGTACGACTTCACCGTCGACTATTGGAGCTTGGGCTGCATGCTATTCGAAGCGCTTGCGGGATATCCACCCTTTGCTGGCGCTACTGTAGATGAGACGTGGCAGAATCTCAAGCAGTGGAAAAAGGTGCTGCGCAAACCCGTCTACGAAGACCCAACCTACTTCCTCTCCAAGCGGACGTGGGACCTCATCACCCGGCTTGTCGCATCGAAGACTTCCCGCTTCCGTGGCATCTCTGAGATCCACGCCCACCAGTACTTTGCAGAGGTGGATTGGAACCGGTTGAGGGAGAACAAGGCTCCCTTTGTGCCGGAGCTCGACAGCGAGACCGACGCAGGATATTTCGACGATTTTGGTAACGAGTCGGACATGGCTAAGTACAAGGAGGTGCATGAAAAGCAGGCAGCACTCGAGGCGATGGCGGACCGGGGCGACCCGATGGCAAAGAGCTTGTTTGTTGGATGTAAGTTCTTTTCGAGGCCACCCCAACCTGCTCAACGCGACAGTTACTAACAGGTTCCTAGTTACTTTCCGCCACAAGAAGACGACGGACGAGACTGGCAAGCCGACCTCTCCTCGTAAACCCCTCCCGGCAGTCAACGAGGACTTCGGGACCATCTTTTGAGGGGTGTCTGTATCGCAGTTTCGGTGTTGTGGGTTCAGGCACTGGATGTTTGACCTCCGACTTTGGGCATTTTTTCCCTTCAAACCGCCCAACATAGATCAGGGATTCTCACCGCCCCCTTTTCCACTTCCAAGGATATGACATTTCCGCAATGTTTTATGGGTAGTTGATGAGGAGCCTGATTGCATTCTAGCATGTGTCTTCTGAAACCAGTTTTTTTCTTCTCTTCTTCTTCTGGCGTCAGGGGCGAGCATGGGCGGGACATGATGGAGGGATACTACTTGGGTGGTTCGTTGGGCATTGCATTTCTTTGAGGGGATCGTGTAATAGTAGGAGGCGAGGCATGGATGGAATGGAGCGGAATGAACATGATGACAGCAACTTCACATATGGCGGGTACGCGAAACGTACGTGACTTTGTTTGTGACGATGTATGATGTGATGGTGCGCAATACCTGTATGGCTGCTCCATTGACGATGACTTTATGTACAGCGTGAGTTAAGCCACAAACTTCCAACGTTTCAAATACCCTACCCTCCGTCCCAACTCCTTGTCGCCTCGTCGGTCTCGTATAATGAAGTAAGGGAGAGAAAGGAAGTAATAAATTCGTAATCGGCGTGACTTCATGTAGCTACCATCTCAACACAAAAAAGACCGTTGCAAAATTCCTCGCTAGTTACATCCTTCACGTTCTCGTCACAACGCCTCGTCCCGTCTCAGTAGCAGATGTGAGGCCACTTGAACCTGTCAAACATACGCTGGCTGAGCTCTGATTTTTCCTCATCCTTGGTCTACATCTGTCTCTGAACCTGCTGGGTTTGCGGCCTGGGGGGTTGATTCGAGTCCAGCGTAGGTACGTTGGACTGAAGCCGAGGGATCTGGCGGCGGTAGGACATCGTAGCCTCCTTGTCGTGCTGGTGCTTGGGACCGAGACGGAATCGGCGGGGGAAGATGTGGCGGTTCGGAAATGAACACGGTCTGGGGTCGGTGCGGCCGTGGCGGTAAAGAAACAGGACGAGGAAGAGAAAGGCGATGCGTCGATAGCGATTGGAGCTGCAAGGGCGGTGATTCGGGTGTAGGGGGGGCTGTACGATTGTGGTTGGGATTAAGGTTGTGTGGGTGTTGGAGGTGTCCTACTTCCATCTATAAGACGGATAATATGTCAGCGTTAAGTCCTTTTCCTTAAGAGTCCCTCGAGGAAGGCCAGGGTTTCAAAGATCACTTCGCGGAGAGAAGATGTGAGAAATCGGGATACTTACACCATGGACACCCTCCAGAGTTTGCAGGGTCTGCACTAACATATCAACCATTGCTGCTAGTCCCTTGTTCTGCCCGTTCAGAGCCCATAGACTCTTCCTCAGCCCTTCTTTCCAATCGTAGCACTTCTGGGTCAGGACTCGTTCTAGCTTTGCCATGGCGGCGGCGTTTTTGGAGTGGATGTTGGCTACGGCTGAGCGGATGGCGGTTTGGATAGAGATGGCTAGCTCGGGGTTCATTGTGGATGGCGGGGAGACGGTGGATGAAGGAGTGTTGCCCTCGTTCGTGGTCAAGGTGTTGGCGTCCTGGTGTACTGATGATGGGAGATCTCTCGAGCCCTCGAGAAGGCGCTGAGGCTGTGGCGATAGAGCGTTGGTTTTGTTCTTTAGCTCTGCGTTCTCTTTCTCCAGACGCACGATCGATTGCTGCATTGAGGATGCTTCGGCCTTTCGAGCCTCGTCTTCCTGTTGTAGTAACGATATTTCTGCCTCTCGAGCCTCATCTTTCTGCTCTAGAGCAGACATCCTCTGAAGCAGCTTAGCGATGTCACGATGCTGGTCTGTTGTACGAAGGGGTTGAGTCTGTATCTGTGTCGGTGGACGAGATATCGAGTTGCTGGAGCAGTTGAGCGGCCCCACTGTCGAAGCTGACGCGACTGTAGCCTGCTTGTGTACTGTGTTGTTATCACGATTCTCGATCGTCTCAACCCGATTTTTGAGTTTGTTTAGAAACTTGTATATGTCGGGTATCTCAACATCGACGCATATCCGAGCCGTTGAAACCCGTTTTTCTGCTTTCTCGATCCTATCATTGGATTCAGTGCGATACCGGTCAATCTTGTCATTAACACTCTCCAACAAAGAGTCTAGGAGCTCGTTCACGCGTGCTTGCTCCTTTTCTCTAAGCATCGAGCTTTCTGCTTCTGCGCTCGCCTTCCCATTCCGAACTTCGGCAGCAAGATCAGTGCCAGCCTTTTGAATGTCGAGGGCAAACTTTGCCGTCAACAATGTCTGATTGACGAGCTTGGAAAACACTTCGCAGTTTGCCTTTTGATCAAGCTCGGTATGGAGTTCGGAGAGTTGAGTTGCGTGGTCGGGGTTTTCGGCGCCTATCTCCGTGCGGATCTTCTCGATGTCCGAACCTATACTGGACTTGGGACTGGTAAGCTGAGCCTGCACAGCTTCGACCTTTAGAGCTAGAGCATCAACTTCTTCTTTAGCCGGTAATGAGTTCAGTTCGACTCGTGCTGCCTTAACGCGTCGCGCCAAGGCGTTGTGGTCCTCTTTGGTCACCATCGTCGAAGTAACTGTGTCCTTCAGGGTGTCGTACTGCTTCTTGGTTGGTAACAAGCTGATGGTACGTCTCAGAGCTTCGCAATCCTCTCGTGTCCTTTTACGTAGTTCTTTCACCGTGTCGCAGTCGGCCTTGCTCACCACCATCGAGTCGACCTTGGCTTCCAAAGCGCCGTGTTGGGTTTTTGCATCAGCACTTGTCTTGCCGAGACGTTCGACATCTTTCTTGTTCGCCTTGAGGTCAACTTCTCGCTTGAGCTGAGCGATCGTGCTGTTGGTGGCTTGGGCCGTTTTGTCGTGGGTGGTATTTGGTTTTCGGATAGATTCTTCAAGCGCGTCGGCATCTTCGTGGCTCGCTTTATTAGCCAACTCGGTGCTTTGCTGTGTGTATGTCGCATCGAGCTGGGCTTCAATGGTTCTCCGGGAAGTCGTGGCCCTTCCATTCCTCGCGTGCTGGCGAGATTCCACATGCTTTTCCCTATCATTGAAAGCCTCTACTGCGGCTAGAGGATCGCGGGAGCGTGCATTGTTCGAAGGTTTTCCAATATCTGTATCGATTCTCGTGGCATTGGATGATGGTGTGCGTGTGATGACCTGCAGCGCGGTTTTCAAGTCGTGTACTTCATCTTCTACAGTATCTACACGATCTGCAAGGGGTTTGAATCTGCCAATTTGAAGGTTCAAGGTCAGTGTGTGTTGGTTATGTTCAAATTGTAGCACTCACTTGTAGTCCAAGATCGGGTCAAAGATCTGGGCGATGGCCTTGCCATTCAACACTCCAACCTCATTCTCGGACTGTCTCATCAATTTCTTCTTTGGTGCTGGTACTTCATTGCATTCCTCACTCTCAACGGTAGAGGAGAATCGCCGCTTTCGACTTTTGGGTTCGCAATCAAGATCAGGATTCGGCCGGACAACTTTTGCCTTCCCAGCCCGCTTTAACGATAAAGCAGCCACCTCGAGGGCTTCCTTTGACGAAGAGGATGCCCGCTGAGGCGTAGAGTCTTTTTCCAGTTTGGGAACTCGATATCCGGTCGATATATGCGTCCTGGAAAGAGGAGATGCGTGAGGGTGCGGTCTGTCTACCTTTATCGGTAGGTGAGAGGTTGAGGACCCAGACGCAGGCGATTTGGGATGCTGTGAGTGACGTCGATCACCGTGGTCTCCTAATAAATATTAGCGCGATGTGAGTTTGTGCCATATGGCCAATGCTTACTTTGTGACTCTGCGGTCGAAATATTTGCTTTGCGCTGTTTGGGCTGAGAGGAGGGAGTTTTCCCACTACCCCTTTTTCCGTCCGGAATTGATGATGAGCTTGAGAGTATTTGGGTACGGATGCGGTTTCGTTCCATGTTACGAGTCGTCATGGTGGACTTAGGCCGGACAGTGAACCCGATTAGCTTGACTGGCAAAGTGATAGCGGACAATCAAAATCTTGCTAACAAAACAGACAAACAAGAGAAGAGGTAATTGATGGAAGAACGATAGCGGGAGATAAGCCCGTTATACCGGTCGTGCAGCGCCAAACACATGTACGCCGTCATGCATGGACCTGCATCGTCTGCCAGGATACGATTTGTTTTTTTGCATGGAGATGGACGCAGCATCCCGTTGAAAAACTGGCTGAATACTGCATTGCCGCACAGTCATGCAGAGGAAATGGTTGTATCGCTTCATGACCAATCGCGGGGCTTCCTGCTGAGACCTGCGAAGCGAGAAGGCGAGTGCTCATGTTGTTGCGGCTGTCGGCATGGTGAGACCAGTCTGGATGGCGGTGAAGTTATTCATGAATGAGGAATTATGCTAGAAGGTCAGTATGAACCTACGTAGGCAGACGGCCTTGTTATTGGGGGGCTGTGTTGTCATGGGCTTTGGACTGTAGGTTCGGATTGAGACAGTCGGTGCTTTGCATCTGGTGGCTTCATTGGTGTCAGAAAAAGTATTGTTGCCACATAAAGGGGTGAGCAGCACACAAACTACTTGCTTGATATATGCAGTCGGACTGATGGTGGCTCGGATGGTAGTGGAGGAGAGACCCTGACTGTGAAATGATGGACGTATGGGAGAGCGCGATGGCGCTGACGCTTAATTGGGACTAAACCCCCACTGCGGCGACCAGTCGACTTCTTCAACATTCCACTCTATCATCCCCTCAATTTTCGGTTCTCGTTGAAACATGTCTAGTCGAGCAGATCCTGACACTCCGTCGTCATTTAGACATCAAAGTTCCTCTACGCGTAATATGCACAGGCAGCTGAGGAGCCGTGCCCGACGCCCATCACGCCCGTAGCACAACATCACTGTGTGTTACTTTGCTGTCAACGCGCCGCCTTGGCCACCGCGTCTGTGTGACGCGGCTGATCTTTCAGCTCCCATCAGGTCGTCGTTGGTGGAGGTAGCTGCTCAGGTACATCTTTCGCAAAAGAAAGCAAGAGGAGGCCACATGCTATGCATACCCGATACTGCCCTAAAAAGGGTGAAGATGTGAAGGTCGGCCGGTTCTTGCCGTCTCGTTGTGCCCTAGGCCAGGTGAAACCTCAACGCACGTGACATTGGCAATCGGACTTTGCCAACGAATTTTTCAGGGGGTTTCTAGTGGTTTGAGCCCCAAAGAAATTGGAATATTGAGGAAAAGGAAAGGTGTTTCTGCAAAGGACCGAAATCCAACTACGAAGCTCATTCCTAGGCTATTCAAACCAAATTTCATCATCTGAGGACTGGGCATGAAGGATTTCGCAAGAGCGGCCAACTGTAGAAGAGGAGCCAATATCCTTACTCGGTAGCTTTCAGTCCAGATTGTTGAAGTCAATGATAAAGTACCTTGACCCAGGTGGGTACACTACAATCAAAAATAGACCCAGAAGTCCTCATTCCAAAGGCTTTGGAGCATCACTAATGTGAATTCTCAAAGCACAAGAGTACGGAAGTTAAGCGACTTGGAACGAAAGAACGAGAGCGCCAAAAGGACGATCGCTAAATACGAAGCGCACTTTGCTTGTATTGCAAGCGAATTCTACAAGTGTGGCCTCAAAGTAACTGAAGAAACTGCTGAGGGGATGATGAGGCTACGATACTCCTCAGTGACTTACTATCTGCTGGCGAATGATTTTGAATCACATTACGGAGATATTTCAATATCTGCGGAACGCACTGTCGAAGTGGGACAGCATCTTAGCTGTGGGCATTCTCGTTCCTAGGCTGTAGGCACAGAACGAGTTGGCGCAGTCCGACGAAGTGACAGGATTGACCTCAAGGTCCAACGACTTTGCCCGACCGATAGGCGCACGTAGCTTCAAGAATGCATTCAAGGAGTGCGTTAATGTGAAGGAATCGCCGAAATACTTGGTTCACTGGACAGTCTCCATAACAAAGATGAAAGGACGGAATCACGGAATACAGGCCTGCGCGGACATCATCAACAAACTATCCTCAACGGTACAACAAACCGCGCACCATCTGGACCTAGGGAAGAAAATTTCGCAACAAAGAAGACTCTGTGACAAAAGAAGCTTTCGGATTAACTATACAGTGCAATGTCTTCGCAACACGACGCAACAACTTGGTCACGATAGAACGGTTTTCGATCCATCGCAGTAGCTTTAGGTTTATCCAGAATGAGCTGAGTGGTCTCCGAACAATATAAAGGGGGCATAGACGCCTCTATCACACTACCGAGGAGTAAATGGGACAAATTTTGCGATGTTTTTGAACAGACGGCTTCGCGGTCAAAAAGATTCTGGAGCAAACAGTAGAGCAGGGGAGCCGACGAGGCAGGACAACGACCACCAAGCCACGCAGAATGCATTGGCGCAGGCGCTGAACGTGGCAAAGTAGAAGAAAAAGGCGTCCAAATTAAAGGATGATAGAGCGTCGGTTGTGGAAATGAGCCCGTTACGATGGGAGCATGAGGGAGAAGGTACCATCTTAAGAAGAAGCAATGCACTCATTACAAGCATTGTCAGTCAGTGAGGCACTTCGTTAGAGGCGAGTTGCTAGGACCATCTTGCTGTTGGATGCAGTTTCTGTAGTTTTCCATTTTCTTCCATCGTATTCGCAACAGGGAAGCTTCTTCTACCTGTAGCCTACCACAAGCTTTTGATACTTGAGTATGTGGGTCACCATCGCGCCTTTCTATGTCGCGCGATCTGCACGTGACTGCGCGTGCGTTTCGTCTCGATCTTTCCTAGTAAAGAAATATCAAAGCATAGTTTCCTCTTTCTGTACTAGCGTTTCCCATTGTCCTTTTTCGCCTTACATGTGGCTTATCCACCTTCGACTAATTCACAGAGTACGTTTACGAGGTCCTTAATCCAGACAATTGATGACGCGAGCGCCAATGTGGAAATTGCGAAGGGACTCTTGGAAGACGTCGCTAGTTCCACTCATTAGCTTGTTCAACATCGATCCATCTGGACATCTCGATACCCTACGAAGTGGAAATAAACTTCACGTTACTATGAAAACCTAAACTTCAACTCAGTCACGAAGACAAGTAGTCAGGAGCGCCCTAATCTAGCTCTTTTACGGTTATTTAGGTACCAAGTTTGATAGAATTGGGGCTTAGGATCTAGCAGATTAGGGTTTGGAGGCTTATCGGGAAGTTCCCTATTGCTTATCCGGGTGTTTCCCACCATGTGCGAGTCACGAAGTATCAGTAATCCTACCCTCTCGGATCGCTTACAAAAAGACGCAAGAAGACTACACAAGTACAAACCCCACACGACAATCGCTTAAAAGCCACGCGTGCCGCGTACAATTAGCCGGCGATAGCTAGGAGATATGTCAGCGTTTTAACCTTTTTCAACCGCTTCGGGCCGGTGTTCCATGACGTTAAAGTTTAGTCGCAGTGGTGGTCGTCGGAAACTATGGCTTTTGGCACCGGTCCGCAGCCCGAGGATTTAACTTTGATTGATATCAGCGCTTGCGTTGGGCGTTCTGTTCCAAGATAGCGTGTCAAGGCGGGAGTAATTACCCTTAATCATGGTCGTGGCTCGCGATCCGAATGGGAGTTGGTCATCTGTATTCTGACATTCGCAGGGTCTAGCGTGAGCCGAGAAACGCAATGACATGCCGATTATGGCGCATCCCTTCGCTAACGCAGGAGTTGGGCGAGACCATGTATATGGGGTTGCTTGATCGCGTCGTCGACGCTGCCAGATACCACTGGTGGCAGTCCGTTGTCACTGGACTGAATATCGGTTGAAGCTAAGCTGGATAATACAGTCTGGTACGCTAACGGCATGATACGTGACCTCATCGAGATCCTTTATTCAACTACCAAGCTGCTTCGTTGCAGGTTGTGGTACAAAGGAGAGAGCAACAGCAAGTACCTGATGGTATGTGATGTCATGGGTCGTACTGATGACTGCGCTGTTTGTGCTGTGATTTGCGGGCTATATATGGCTCTCGACAGTGACCCAGCGCTCCATCAGGAAAGCCGAGATAGACGTTTGATGAATTCTGTTGCGTCTGTAGGGCTTTGAACCCTATCATTGAGCGATGCGTTGAAATTCGGTTAGTGTATTGGCTCTGGATAATATGTTCTGCATGCGAAGGCTAAGCTCTTCATTGACCAATTGACCAGCTTCGGGGGACTGGCAAGCTTCAACGCTAGAGGATAGCTCCACGCTGCTGCAAGGAGCCAGGAGGAGACGATTTAGGATCCATTGTTCATTAATCGCGCGGATATCTCCGAGAGTATCTTAGAAATATTCATATTACCGTAAAACGCCGGTATTACGCCCTGGGCGTTTAACCAAATTGGTTGTTTTGAGACGCCTCGGGGACTGGGCGTAATAGAGAGCCTGGGCGTATTTCCTAGGAGGGCG
>ML976978.1:580672-692961 GCA_010015675.1 Byssothecium circinans | reverse complement strand
GGGGGGGGGGGGGGGGGGGGGGGGGGGGGGGCGCGTATTTAGATGCCCCGGATTTTCTATTTTGGTTAGCAGTCCTTAGTAATACGAAAAATCTGTTATCCAGCAGCGCTCAAGCTTGAACACACCGCCAGTGTATAGATCAAAATCGTTACTTTTTATCTGTTGTTTGTCTGTTGTTTATCTCTAAATGAGCTCGTCGTCGTCGTTGTTAAAAGGCAAGGCTCCTTAGAGGCCTTTAGGCCCTATAGAGCTTGCTCTCTAGCGTTAAGCGTTGCCACCCGAATCGCGCCTACAGCCTCCCTTATGTACACCCACCAGCCGACTCGATATTGGTAGTGCTGGTCCGTTAAACAGCTCTTTAATTTAACGACTTCTTTGCACGGGTAGACGGGCGTGTAGACGAAGACGTATTTAAGGACGACAATAAGGGCGTAATAGAGGATATATTAGACGCCTCTAAGCCGTCCTCTGGCCCTTACAACCTAGAGGAGACTGCTGAGGAGACCGGCTACAGCGACTTCATGACGGAAATCTCAGGGCTTCATATCGATAGTCTTTATATTGATGGTTTCTAGTACACTGTTAAACCCTCTAGAATGCAAAACCACTACTTTCTCCATACAAAAACGCCCTTCCAGCATCTCCGGCGGCCTCGGCTACGGCCTCGGCCGAGCCCCACCCAGACTGGGCGTATAACCAAAACACCGATTTGTCAATCCTAGGCCCGAGAGGGACTGGGCGTATTACCAAGCCTGGGCGTATTAGTTGGGGGCGTAATACCGGAGTTTTACGGTAAGTGAGAGAATGCAGGTACATGACATAGAAACCTTCACTCCTTAGGAAGTTACGAAAACGGGACGGCCAAATCAGCGGTGGGGTACGGCATCGTGCCGATGTCGTTCTCCCGCCCAGCGTCAATGACTTGCAAGACTGCTTCTCTTCGACAAGAGTGATGAGGCACTTGGCTGAGAAGAACCAGGCACTTGTGCTTTAATTATCGTGGGGAATACGGGGAATACGTGGAATACGGGAAAATTCACTCTGAAAGTATAAGTACGTGTCGCTAGGTTAGTATGTGTATGTTAGGAGGCGGCGAGACTAACATGTGTTTTCCTGCTTGTGTTGAAAGCGACTACGAGTTGGCAAATTCCAGCATATACTCCGTACCCTCTTCGATGATGGTATCGATGAACATGAATTAGCTACATGTTGCAGGCTGTCGGGCCTTCCATAGCAGCGAGCGGATAAGTGATGAGCCGTAACAGTGCATGGTTGGAAAGCATAAAATGAGCGCTTGGGTTCGAGTCTTCGCGTTCGCCTTCTATTGTGCCGTATGAGTTAACCCCAGTAGCAGTACGCCCGATTGTACCACGTAATTGTTGCTTCAGAAAGATTTGACACTGTTATCCCAGTCAAGTAAATGAAAGTAATTTGCTAGTAAGATCTTCAACTTGTGATAAGGTCCCATGGCTGGCAATGGCTGGCAAGGTCATAACCTTAAGTCATACGACATCGTTAGACACTTCCGCAATCGGCTTGGCAAGTCCTCACTCTCGGAGATCTATGAAACTACGGAGGTAGCGGCGATTATGGTGGACGCTTTCCAACGCTAGAAGGTCCCTCCAACGGAACACTCCGCGAGGACATGCGCTGCTAACAGCACGTCGACACTTATTGTCAAACGCCAGTATGACTCGAAGCATCACCTGTTTCTCAGCCAACTCCCCACATTGAGAATGCAAGAAGCCTTCCCAAAAGCATGATAGACACTCCGCATCGACCCATGGTTTCTCCAACGCTGATCGCTTCGACGGTAGCTGCCTGAGGCGGACATGTGCCCTGATGAAGCGGATGTGGCGTTCTCGGAGTGCGTTCCGAGCCCATGTAAGGCGACGAAAACGCTTCCAAGGATAGACCAAGCAGAGCTTGGAATGCTTCTAGGCACTTTGCGAGTATGTAAGCCAGTAACCGTTATAAGGCGGGGATATCGAGCTCGGGTGCAATCCCGATGCCTGACGGCAATTGCTCCATCGAGGTGGGGGCCGTTATCAAACCTTCTAAATGAGAAGGGAGGCTCTATATAGCGTCGCGTCTCAATGTGCCCAAGAGTGAAACTCGCTTTATGCGAACCCGGACAAATTTCGAGGAGCCGCAATTCCACCACTGACGGCAATCGATATTTGGCTGCAATATGGATGTTGAGGGTATGGAATATGGAGATCTCACACACCAATATCGCAAATCTAGAAGTGCCGAGGCCTCTAGCCGTGCGATCTTCAAAGGGCAAGATTGAATCGCGCACTCGCTCGATGTGCCACCTGCAGCTTCTTTAGGACCCTGGTCGAACAGCTGCATCGCGACTAGACAATCCTCTAGTACGCGCCTCAGGGTTGAAGCTGTGCGAGAGTGGCTCACACGTGCTTGCCATGTACACTGCATACGCCAAAAGGACCAAAGATTGTGATTTGATGAACTAATAATGGCGCTCTCAAAAAGTTTGTTGAGACGAACATCAAGGCCAAGTAACACATGTGTGCCGGCGAATACAAGGTAATTGAGTGGTTGTTATCGAATCGAGAAAGGAACGCTTTCATGTTCAGCAAGAACGGCATGGATCAACTAAGTGGGACGACGGGAATTCTTGGGAAAAGTGACAAGGACACGGTGAGAAAGTGACAATTTTGAATAATACACAGGGAATATAGATGCGGGGAACCCACAAGAGTCTCACTGGGCAACATTATTTGCATTTTTCAGGGATTAACAGATCTCAACAACCCATGGTCATATTATATCCATCGTAATATTACCATGGGTGAGGGTCACATCGAAGCTGATTAGCGCAAAATCACTGAGCTCATGGGATGACGTGCGACTAGCCATCCGCTTATCGTCATACATGTGTAAGCATGGTAGATCAAGTTTCGTAGACGCAAGTGTCGCGAATTAATTTGATCTGTGGCGTTTGTCTCAAATTTTCGGTTGTTGCGATATGCAATCTCGAGGATCTTTTATTCGCGTTAATAGTCCAGCTCGGAGGTGATGTTACCGGTGGTTCATTTGCCCTGCTTAGGGAGAGATGCTTATTATGGATGGTCTATTATACGAAGGTATAAATTTAAATATTGTCCTTACACAGCTATGAATAACCGAAAGTCTTCATATGCTGGCATCTCAACGCGAGCGAAGAGTTTCCATGTATGGACTGTACGTAAAGTAGTTGGACTCGTGAGGCGAGGGTGAGCAACATCAAAGTGGCACAGCCGGTCGTACGGAGGGGATCAAAGATGCCAAGTACAAAGCGATACGTGTGAGAAGGTGATGAAGGACCGATTTGCCGACTCGGCGCATTTTACTTCACAAGCCTTTGATTCTTGAATGATTTATTAATAAGACACGAAGATTGATAGTAGCTTTGATATCTGTGCACGGTTCACGCAAGATGGGAATACCTGTCTTGCAATCTATTGGTACCGGTGGCAGATATCGATGTAAAATTCAAGATCACGATGCGTATTGAAGATAGCGGATGGGGGTCGCAATGCAAAGCCATGTGGCAGCGGTAACGATAAACGCCGCGCTGCAGGTTAAGGTCCTGTCTGTTTCGGGAAGGTAGCGGTAGGACATGGATGAGATTGCAAACAACTTTGGAGTTACCTATAATTAAGTAGGCGCGAGCAAACAATGTCCGCCCAAAGTGACAGCAAAAATAGAGCTACTTGGGATGTTGATGTTTCATGCCATGCACTCCCACGCTCGGTATGGCTTGTTGCCGGTCGAGATGCGCCGTGCTGCAGCCTCGGATTGCTTATCGTAACGCTCGTCGGTCAGCATCTGGTAATTAGAAACTTTGATTAAGTTTCGCTCGAGGATGAACGCAAATAGATATTGATCGTTGAAAACCCCACAGTTCAACTACAACATTATCTGACCAAAATTCGCTTGCGAGGCTGGAACAAGGTTTTGCTCAACAGCAGAAACCCGGGAATTCGGAGCCAATGCCACCGTGATGCCCAGACCTGTAAGCGCAGGGACAAGGCAGGTGTTGGTTGGCAGACTCCGCTCTCGATGCATCGATGACAACAGCGAGCGTGGGATCTGTCGCGGAATCAGCAACCGCGAGGACGATTGGAGACGAAAAGGAAAGAAAAAGACGCTAGCCTGGCAATGAGAACTGTGACGCGCACTAGCACGAATGGCACTCCACTGTCAATGGGAGCAAGCTTTGCGTGAAGGTTGGCCGTCGGCCGATAGGGATTTTTTCCACGCAAAAGCTCCATTCGGATACCACGTGCTGCCCAGGCCACACTGCGAACCTTGATTCCAATCCATTCTGCTGGGTCAACCTGGCTAGGCTATTTGGGGGTTTCGCGCGTTGACCACCGATATATCATCACGTATGGCAATCGTGGGTGACTTGCAGTGACGCCTGGTGTGTAATAGAGCACGATGTTCTTATGTACAACACTGGCCTTGACTCCACATCCAATATCAAATACAGAGGGGAATGAAATTTGTGGCTCGCAAGGGACGCGGTAGCGAGATGACTTTTGTGGAGAAGGACTGCGTTTTGCAGCCATCCGTCGCAGAGTGCTGATGCAGACGACGGCGCTTGGGTGTCCCACTGCCACTGGGTAGCATCCCTGCGCCGCCCGATAATGACACTACCCCCCGCAAGCTTTGCCAGGGAGTCAAATGCGAACAGCTTTGGCAAGCCCTTTCAAACCGGACGTCACCATGAGAGAGCATCCAGTGCTGCCATTCGTGCGTTTTGCCCTGCCCACATCCAGTGTGTCAGCCACGGTTGAGACCCGGTGGCCCTGCGTCCAGCATGAAGTTCCCCCGTCCTCCCCATCCAACCTCGTCTCCATTTGGAGAACATGTTGGAGATTGTCGAAGGGTCCCTGCACGACTGTGCTCCCCCAGTCGTCGTTCACACGCACAGAGCCCGTCCAATTACCCGCCATCAGTGCCCGATCCCAACAACTGTGTCGCTGGGTGTGCCGGGTACTTTCTACACAAAAGATGGCCAACACCTGCAGACTGATGAAGAAATAATCATCGGGGGCGGCTAATCGTCCAACTGCCTGGGTACCGATGACGCCCGCGGCTGCGCTACGCTGGAGCTATGGCCCGCCAAACTGCAGTCCACAGTCGGTCGCTTGATGACAGCAGGCCAAGAGCCACCAAGCAGCACCGGTGGTTGGAAGAACTCCGAGAGCGCGACGGCGCAGTCGTGAACTGACATGGGGTGCGATTCCGCACATCAAATGGCACCAGCGCGCACCGCCAACGCGCGCAGGGTTCGCACAACCTCCTGCCAGACCGGCTCAAGATCGTCCTGGGATAGCCAAGCCGCGTGCATGCCTGCTCTTCGTGTCGAAGAGGGTGCACCAACGCAATTGGCGCCTGGTGTGGTTGAAGCGTAGCGTGATGTGGTGGTTGCCCTTCGCCACTTTTAATCATCCAGATTCTCGGCCAAACAGCTTTTTGCAAAATCTCATTTTTGGTCCTAATATTTTTCGTCATCTGCATTGTTGCTTTTGGCTCCTCTCGCCTCGCTGATTGCGAATGTGTCCCCGTCAGCTCCCTATGGTGGTGGTGCTGCAAGCGTGCGCCCCTCTTGAATTGGCACAGTGCTGCAGTGTCTCACTACCTCTTCTCCAAAGCCTTTGTCGCTTCTGACTCTCGGTCTTCGATACAGCCTGGTCCTCCCACCGTGGTAGCTGCCGTGTTTTTACTTGCAGGAACTGAAGGACCCTAAGATCTCATGCAACGGTCGATCGCCCTTAGCCGCTCCCGCCAGTAACTCCCGAATACAGACACGAGCTGGTAGTGCGGGTTTCAACGTTTGGGAAAGCATTTAGCACGCTAGGTACGTGTGCGACCTCCCTCATATAGCATTGCGAAGCCCACTATTGCTATCCCCTAGCTAATTTTTTGCAGAACCATCAATGCACACTTCGACCTCGTGAGCTGGGTGATACTCAAGAAGCGCGAGACCACCGCGCCTCCTATGGCTGTCGGAGTGGAACGTCGTGCGGAAAAAGTTGCATGCAAGTTAGATCACACATTGCTTTTACGGCCTGTAGCAATGTCCTTCAATCCATTAGCCCAAGCCTCCCACGCCACCTATGCCGTACCAGAAACGACACCGTTCCAAGACGTTGACGGCCACGCCGAATATAAACCTGCGTTGCCTGGCCATACTGCTGGACCATCATCGTCGCACCAGATCAATAAGAAGAGGAGGCAATCCAAAGACAAGACATCCACGGCGATCAGAAGATCTTCATCGACACCACACATGCGCAACTTACCACTTGGAATGACTGGCGATTTGTCGCCGACGGACAAGCGGCGCAACAAGCTGGGGTACCATCGTACGTCAGTCGCGTGTGGTAAGTACCTTGAAGAAGAGACCAGGAAGAGAGAAAAAGAAGAGTCACTGATGCGGGTGAACAGGGCACTGTCGACGAAGAAAAATACGATGCCTCGTAGCTCAAGACGAACCCACAGGACGTTGCGCAAACTGCATCCGGCTGAAGAAAGAGTGCAACTTTTACCCTGTTGACCAGAATCCAGAAGCGCCGCGTGCTCAGGTGAGTCCAGCAAAGGATACAACCTCAGGCGCAACGGAGTCCTCAACAACTTCTTCGCCTCGCCATGCATCCTCCTTATCCGGGGAAAAGGTGGAAGAATTTCGCCCTCCATTCACAAAAACGACGCAGCCGACCCCGACATCTATCAGATATAGGGTATCGATAGATTCCGACATGGAGTCACACCAGATTCCACATTCCAATGCATGTACGTTTCCAAGAGGCCCTCGATGTTTAGTTGATATGCTGATGAGAGAAGTGCAAATGCCACAACCATCATATGGCTACCCTCACGCAATCGATACACAATCACAGTGGCCCCCCTCCACAGGGTTTTTACCCTCTTCGTCCATCGCAGAAAGCCCGTCTTCCTCGTCCAGCTACAACTTATCTAGTGGGCATACACCAGCGACCATGAGCAGCACATCGACCATGTCTTATGGCAACCATCCGGAGAACCACAATTGGCCACCGCAACCAAACTTCCAGCCGCCGACAAGATCAATGTCTTATGGCAATATCGAAGGACTTCCCCAGCAATTCCCAGGCCACGGTCTAGGTATCCAGCAGCATGATTACCCGCGTCGAACATCGCCTTACCCCTATCCAGGCACAATAGACACGAACCCATCCATCACACACACCACGCTCGGGTCCAATTCGACGGCTCCTCTCTCTGCGCCCATCATCTCAAACCATCAATATAATTATCCACCTCCATGGCATTCCTATGACAGCGGCTCAGCACCTGTCCTTGACATGCCTGTTCCGAACCGCACAATGAGCGGCCAGTGGTTCGGTGAATCTGGACATTTAGACCAGGTTCAAGAAGAAGGCGCTCCACCAGTGACTTACAGCCATCACGGACTGTCAGAGTTCTACACCGGAGCGTAATCTCGGAACGGTAATTTGCATAACACGTGTACACGAATGTACGCATCTTCCCACGCTCATATTACGCGATAATATCTAATCGCCTCGGCGACTTTCCTCGGACTTGCGGTTTTTGGCGCGGAATGGGAGGGATTCATTGGGCTTTCGGTTTTGTTTTTCAGGCGCCCTAAAATGGTGCAGCGAGCATTGATTCCACGGATCATCAAAAAGCACGGAAGGTTGTACGCTGGGAACGAGACACTTCTTTGTGACGATTGTCGCCGGCCGAACGATTCGATGCACGATGCAGACCACTGGTTAATTTACGCAACGTCTTGGCCCACTTTTGGGAATCGTCCCCATCGCGAATAGCTGGCCATTCTCGTCGATTTTTGCGATACAGTTGTACGATACCGAACCCGAAGAAAAGGCAGGACCATGGTCTCGGTGAACAAGATAGGGACAGGAATTCTAGGCAGGCTTTTCCGTACAAGAATATCAAGATTCAAGCGTCATGGGTATTGATGCCTAAGCCGTACAAAATCAGGGTGTTTGTTGTGATGACTGAAGGTGGACTCGTGCATGAAACCGGACATCATTCGACACTTCCGCGACAGATCCCCCACACTACCTTGAGCACATTCTCCACAGTCTGGTCCTCGGAGTGTTTGCCATTTCTTTTTCATTCTCCACGAGCTAAATGTCACGGCGATCCGCTACCCCTGCCGTTTCACCAGCTTGGAGGTCAATGCTAATTTAATCTACGACAGACAGCACCTGCAATTAGCTCGATACTTGACAGCTCTATATCTGAATGCTGTAATCCAGGGCCTTAAACTATGAACCAAAATTCTTCCAGCGAGTTTTGCCACTGTGGCAGACGTTGAGGCCAAACACGCTCAGACGGCGTTCTAGCCTGTTGTGGAGATAGCACCGGTGCTGGTTCAAAGTCCCGATCATCGTGCATGGGCCAAAACTCTAGATCATGCAGCCCGGATCCATCAGCTCGAGGAAGGAGATGTACCGAAATCCAGAAAACGCCGAACACGAACTTCCTTCCGTCCGTTCGCAGTCTTGCCCAATCTCCCAGTTTGAGTTCAGCATTCTTGTCCCGCGGAGCGTTGACCTGTTCGATGCCATCACTTTGTAAAGAGTTGTGGACATGGTGGAGAGCAAATCACTATGTTTGTGCAAGCTAACAAGGGAGAACCTGAGTTGAACAATCCCATCGGCTTTGCCCTCGGCACTTTTTGGGTAAAATCCAGGTCAGCGGTCGTTGAGGTCTAAGAAAAGCTTCCCAATCCCTACCCTTAGAAGTTTTCGAACCTTGTTAATACCCGGTTCTAGAGCCACCATTTTATATTAGACACAAAAGTTTATTTCCAGGTACCACTTGGCCGGGACGCGCTCATACAAGCGCCGCGCAATCTTGCTGCTAGCGCGTTTTGCTAGGTTAGGATGCAGTCCAAGTTCGATCTCGCAGCTTTTCGGAGTTATGTTGTGAAACAGTTCATGAAGGGGTACTCCGTGCATCAGTAATCAAAGCTACCACCGTAGGAGACTGGACTAAAGAATCCTTCTATAATTCTATTACGAAAATACCTCGGCTAAGGTCATGATGATTATTGAGGCCAACTCCCAACTTTCCCACTCCCCAATTAGTGGCCGAGGGCACAAGGCCTGCAGTCTAATCGCATCCTTAGCTGCGAAAGTTATGCAAGTCTCACAACCTTGGAAACGTCAGACTGACCTGCATCTGTATGGATCTCGCTCGCTCCTTGGGTTATGAGAAAGATCCTACCAGTGAGCATGCTGGATCGCGAATGTGCTCAGAATAACGGTGCCAAGCCGCTACTGTAAGTATTATTCAATAGGCAAAAGCTCAAGTGACGTCGTAATTCAATGTGCCTTCGATTGCCACTCTGGTTTTTCAGAGAATGAACCGGTCAATAATGTTGCTACTACAGCATGCAAGACAGGTCCAAAGAGTCCCATTCCATGCATACGCATTAGGAAAAAGAACGCTAGTTGGTGAGATCCTGGTCACTGTTCTACGCATGCATGCTTGCGGGCGCGGCTACGTTCCTAAGAGCAGAAATCGCCATGATATGCAGTTGGCTATAATTGACCCCATCCCCATCCTTCCAGCTTTACCAACCACTTGAGTATCGCCGCTTCTTATGTCGCACACATCACACAACGTCAAAGCCCGTTAGAATTGGAATTCGTTGGCACTAACCCACAAATGACATGTCGAATAGGACCGCCCGACAAATCGGTGAAGTAAATGTAACATGATGAAGAATATCCGCCGTATTGGTCTCTTAACACTTCGGTAAAACCGGCGATACGGATTCTCGAGCATGAGAACCATTGGATCGGTGTCTCCGCCGTTCTGCAACAGTGCGGAAGTTTCCTCCGATGCAATGCGTCCCACGGTACAAGAGGAAGAAGGTGGAAGCGCACGCGTTCGAGTGCATAACTTGTGCGACAGTCAACACCGCGCATTTCTATCGAAGAGCTGCACGGAAGGGCGCCGCTAATTCCGTTCACGACCCAACTTCTCTTTATCGAATGCGCATCACCACGTGTCGTGTATGCATACACGTTGCTTGTGTTACGTTGCTATACGGCGTAGGCGCGTGGAAGGAGTTGCTTTTTCCAGTGTTTTGTTTGTCGGGACTTTTGACGATCCTACCACCGATTGAACTGCATGCAGTGTGATTCCATCCCTTGTCAGCAGTTCACCGCTTCGTGCATCCATCTGGTCCAAGTGTCGCCTGCGTTCCGCTTCCCTCTTTCGTGGTGACCTGCATCTGGACCCACCGCAGGCGGTATTCCGCGCCATGGCATGCCTTACATGTACGTCCGCATGGTGGGAAGGTTGCAATACTGCTGCATGAACTCCCAATGGATCTCGCTAAGAGTTTTTCAATTCGTGATGGCGCAACTTCAGCACCGATATGCTACTATTTCAAGGTAGAAAAGTGACGGAGCACGTGCACATACTCTTGCAAATAAGCGAGACGTGACAGCGGCGCAGAAGAGAGAAAGAGAAAAAAGACGCATGGGATCATCACACCAACGGATGGGTTTCCTTCCTTTCGCCTACCATAGCTCCCGATCACGGCACCTTTCCACGGATGGCAAGTTCGATCAATACTGCGTGCAGGGTCTTCCCAATTTCTAGAACATCTACAGAAGCTTATCAGTCTCTTGCTAGACCTCAATGCATGTGATAGTAAGCACATGTCACTGCTGTGGAACGTGCCTTTGCGCTGAGTATTGATTGCGCAATATGCGTGGCGTGCCACAATCGCATGGGGAAAAAAAGCAATACTCTATGCGGTCGAGGGAATGTCGGTGGAGAATTTTTCTTTGATACTGACGTGGATGCGCTTATGAGTCTTAGCACGGGATGGAAAGCATGTGAAATAATCTAGTATTGGCAAGATCCTGAGCGTGTCGTACATGGTTGAGAGAAACAAAGTAAGCATAATCGTGCCTTATTCTTCAGACTATGTATCAGAATGAATGACGACGCTTACAGCTATCTACACATTGAGAGACTTCTTCTATTGTATAATGTGTGTAAAGCAGGTAACGCGTGCAAAACAGTGTGTCGAGAATTACACTTGACTGGCGCGGAAGTTAAGAGCTTTCTGTGTGATGGATGGCATAGGCAATAAGCCTAACAAGCTGAAGCCGTACGTTCAGTGTTGCAGAGAAGCAGTTCTCCGGTTCTGGCCTCAGTGATGGAAGGTTCGGAGTTAAGTGCGTTCTCCGATAGTAGCCAGCGTATTTGCACTGCGTTGACGTCGACGTGAAATTGGTAGATATTGACTTATCCCACGCTTTGACAACCTACTTCCTCTATTCTAAACCTCATCCCCACCATCACTGCTCTCACTCTCCTCTGCTCCGCGAGATTCCAAATCCGTACGAGATTTCTGTTTCTGCTGCCACTTCAGTATCTTTTCCCTCCTCTTACGATTATTCTCACGGTTCTCCTTGATCTCGGTAATGAAGGCCCTTGGGTTGACTTCGAATTTACCCGACGCATTCGTAATGACCGGGTACACCAGCACTGCGTCGAGGACTAACAGTAGTAAGGTGATGGCGATTGAGAAGCCTTTGTTGATACCGCGGAGCCAGAGCATTATAATCGGGCTGAGAATTGCGGCAATGATGGCCAATACGAGCACAAAAGGCGCGAAGATGGTGATGGATTTCCATAGAGATCCGAGTAGCGTGTGACTCGTAGTCTTTCCAGCCCAGGCGAGAAATGTGCGGGTTGGGATGGGTTCGCTATACTGTAGACCGGCCTCATCGCGTATCTTCTCAAATGTTTCATTTTTGTATTGGATGAGTCGTGAGCTCCGAATGCTCAAGCGGACCGCATACGCTACAACGACGAAAGCGACTGCTACGACGGCGAACTGGTACACAGGCACCCCGTGATCCACCCCCCGAAAGTCGACACCGTAAACACTCCCAACGAAGGAGAGGGGGATGAAGACGAAAGCGAGCTCCGTCAACTTTGAGATACTCTCTGCTTCGGCAATGCTGCGGCCTAAACAACATGAACGAAATTAATTCATGTCCCACTATCATTGGAGCATGGGCAATACTGACGATTGTCTACGATTTGCATTTCAGCCCTCAAAGAGTCTGATGACCGATCAATGAGGTCCATACAATTTCGCAGCATTTGTCGAGTGTCTGTGGCTAGTTTTCTCGAGGTCGGTTCGGTACGTACATCCGGTTCGTAGGCGAAGTGGACGAACTCCCGCATTTGCTGGTCGATCTCGTCAAGCGAGAAGTTTAGGTGATGAAGTAAGTTTCTCCAAAACCCGACACGTTGCTGCATTAAATTTTCGTTCATAGTGGCTTCGCGAATGTGCCCTAAAGACACGCGGAGGATGTCCACAAGGCTAAGCGTATCGTCGTGAATGGCGCGCAAGAGCGCGTGGTAAGGGTCGAATGAGGGCTCTTTTCCCTTCGTTGGTAGCCCAAGAAAATATTCAAACTCTTCCAGCGTCGATGTCGGGGTTTGTAAGCTTTCAATATATGCAGAAAGTTGCATAGTGCTGAAATTGTCAGCGCTGAGAGCCGATGAGGATGCTCGGGATCTAATAGGGTTACAAGGAATGAAAGGGCCGTGAAAATCTTCGTTGAATGATGATTGTGATGGAGGTGGAGAAGGCGAATGTGGCGGCGGTGGTAATGGGGGCTCTTTTATGATTTCGCCTTGAGGTACAGTATTCCAATCAACGTGTGGAACCACGTCTTGGTCGACCCTCGTTTGCGTAGCTCTTCGCCTCATAGTGGCCGGTATGAATTCATCTTCCGGTATCTGCACGCCAGTGGTATGGCTTTGGACAGTTCCGCGAAGTATTTGTTGTTTCTGTCCCGCTATAGTAAGATCAGTATTATGTCTCCGGATAATGGACATAAAGAGGCATTCATCTGGTATCTGTTGCTCAGAAAGAAGAAGCCGAGCTGAGCAATGATTTCATCATGTAATCTTATTCTAGACAAGATGATGACCAATCTTAGTTTGTATAAAAATCGCAACTTACATGACAACATAAAAGGCTGCGGGTCGAAGCTACTTGAAACCGAAGGGCCAACGCCATTGGAGGTAGGATGTGGACGACGCTCTTTGGAGTTTGGCATCTCCCCTTTCTTTATGGACCATGGTAGGTTGGTTTCTGTTGTGATAACTGGATCAGGAAGGAGCGGTGGGAGTGGTGGTCCTCGAACAACAACATTCGGGCCCTTCTTGACGGCCTTCTTTTTAATGATATTTTTTGGGACGACCGGAATACTTGAATTTTGTTGCCGTGAGTCTCTAATATCCTTGTGCATGACAACTGGCAGCGGATCAAGAAGTATTATAACTAAAGCCATTAGACCATCGGGTGGCCTTTGCGATAGGGGAAAGTAGACCATACCGAATTTGCAACCATCATGCTCCCAAGTCCATATACTGGCTCTTTCTTCCCAAGCCACAGGGTACTCGTCCTTCGAATCTTTGTAATAAACGCCAGGTTCCGGAGAAAGGTCAAGGTGGCGTCGCCATATGTTTCCAAGAGCGCATAGGCGTAGGTTGTGACGACCACATCCCGTTTTAAAAGGACAGCGAACAGTTGGATACTTATCCGCTAAGAGCTTCGACCGAAACTTTGGAGTGATGGCAATGAGTGGCAGTACCGGACGGTACCATGTGATGGCCATTGATCCCTGAGCGGAGGAGCGGCTTTTCCACGGATGTTTGGTATTGCGGCCTCTTGAGGAATATCCCGAGCGATCAAGATGGTCTTCGAACACGCGCGGTGGTATAGGGAATGTTGCACCGAGCAGATCAATGAGAGAAGGGCTTAAATCTTCAACTAATATGATTCGCCGATGACAGTCGTCGGATACATGTCTTAAAGTATTGTAGAATCTGCGAAAACTTGGTGCAGAAGCGTGGCTTTTCCAAGGCTCATAACGTCTGGGCGGCTGAGATGATTCTGATTCCAGATAATCAAAGAAAACAATGTGTGATGCGCTCCATCCATGACGAGTTTTCGTTGCCGCAACGTTGTTGAGATCGGAGAAATGCGAATCCAGTTGGTTAATTTTGGTTCTGTAGAGAAGAGCCTCCGGGGTAACCCGGTTGCTGAATGCGTTCGATTGTGATTTTCTAGGCTTTCTCTTGGACCTATCAGCGTCTCCCCCAGCGAGCCATCTGATGATGCCGCTCGGTTCGGGTAGTTGCTTCCTACGAGCATGTTTGGGTAGTGCGATATCCTCAGGGCGCAGTGTGAGTTGTTCCAAAGACTGCCCTGGAGGTAACGGTTCTGTACTCAGATGAGAAACTGAAGCATTTGACACTTCTTCCGAGTACGGTAGTGACACTTTGTTCGCTCCTTCGAGATCAGCCCTATTCCAAGTCCGCTGCAGTGACCATTTCTGTAGATTATCAAGTGAAGTCTCAGTCGGCTCTAATATGAGTGAAAGATGCGCGTTACCATCGCCTATACTGGCTTCGCTAGAGATTCTGTCACCCTCTGACCATGGTCCTCGTGGATCGGGCCCGGTCAAGTCATGCCGAACTTTGGTATGTTGCCCCTTCTCGTCTTGGCCACTGGAGGGTCGACGCTGGGCCGATATCGTGCTGTCCTTCGGTTCTTCCACACCTGTCTCATTAGGAGTATATGAGCTCGTTTCGTTTTTCACCTCCGATCCCTGCTGATGCTCCTGCTCTTGTTGTATGGTACCTTCATTTCCAACTTCTGCCCCATTCGCCTTCTGGGCTTGCACAATACGACTTCCCAACGCTTTATCTGTCATTTTAATCGCACCTCTGACAGACTTCCTGCGGAATGTCGTCTCGTATAGTGTGAAAAGTCGGTGTAAGTGGTCCGACGCATGGACGCAACGAGGCTGGGTTGGTAGCTGACATGCAGACTTAGGCCCCGCAATTGTGACCCCCGAAGATCCCAGCCACTTTTCAATGGCACTTTGACGCCCAACTCGAAGTCGTCTCGTTCGACTTCATTCCTCTCATAACCCCCCCATCAGAAGGACGAAGTTCTGCAAAATGATTATTCCCCCCATCTTTCGCCGCTTGCGAAGTAAGTGCTGCTCCGAACTATGTGTTGACTAGGCTGATGATTGGTGATAGGCTTCGTCGCATTTGAACATGCCATAATTCTGGTGCAAACCGCTAGCATTATAGTAACCTGTAAGCCTGTTTATATTCGCTATTTCTGTTAACTAACGAGCGTGGTAGCGATACTGCTCGCTGGTTGCTCTAGCTACTCGCCCATGACCAACGTATACGTTCTCGAAATCTCGTACACCAACTCAACACCATCCGATCTTAGTCCAGTTGTAAAAAAATTATCCGAAACTTTGAACGAGTACAAAGGCGCATCGCAACTTGAGGTTCGAGTCGGTTATTTTGGCACGTGTGTCCGACGGGCTGGTGTTTTTTGGTTCTGCAGCGCCGACGCAAAAGGTCTTGCACAGCAGATTGGCAGCGAAAACGATCCTCTCAATCTGATAGGGATGGCTTCGAAGTTCAAGGACGATGTACTGTTTTCCGGTCTGTTGCTGATGGCTGTCATCTTGGCCTTTTTCACTTGTTGTCTGCTTGCCACTTTCCCTGGATGGCATGAGGAGCGTGACGCAGGGACTGGAAGCGAGGTCGACGTGAAACCCTTCCCTTCCAGGCCTGTTTTGGAAGTTAGTTCAACATCGGCTGTGGTTGCAGCACTCTTATGTCTCGTTGCTAGCCTGTGGCAGCATGTGGGCTCAGTGGGGGCAGCAACCATGTCGGAGACTGCGAACTATGGCAACGTGAAGGCGGAGATAGGGACTAGCGCGGTCGTGATGGGATGGGTTAGCTTTTCGCTGATGACAATTTCCGCGATAGGTGTTGTGTGCATAATGGTCTCGATTAGGGTCTTGGATAGACTGACGGATGATTGAGTTGCGGAACCCTGGTATTGATGAAAGATGTGACGGAAGGTTCGCGTTGAAGAAAGAGCAAGACTAGACGCACGGGTCACATTCGGGACGGACGAATCGGGCATTCTTCTACTCAAGGTCTTTACATACGATATACAGTACTGCCAAACGTTTCTCCAGTTGAGTGAAGAGGAAAGTTTTACCTTACGCCTGCGGTGTGGATTGCACCCTCTCGCATAGCAAAAAAAGTGCTATGTATCTCAGCCATCCAGCCTCTCTCTCTCCACGGTAAGACTTCTTCCTCCGTGCAAAGGCACTAGGGTCTGTATTCCTCTTTAATAAATTCTACAGAGAAGGGAGAGTATTATTATTATTCTACTTCTAGTCAAAAGATTTATCTATAGCCAGAGCCCTTACAAGGGCTTTCTTTCAGCAAACAGGATAATGACGTCACTACCATGGTACAGTCAAAAGTCAACTACCACCGGACATCAAGCCGCGAAGGTGAACAAAATTCGAATCACTTCACCGCATAAAGGCCTAATTTTATGGTGACCATTGCAGAGCGTCGCAGGAAAGGGTTCAGCGCCTTTCCAAACCAACAGCATCTCCAATCCATATCAAGGACACGACAATATACCCCATCTCGCCATTCCGATTTGTCCCTACCAAATTACCACGGTTGCGACAACGACTCGCAAAACACGTTCTGTTTCCGTACCTGCCTGAAAAACTCAGGCCTCAATTCAACATTTGAAAAGAATATCTCGTGCGAAAGACTATTTCCATTCTGAGGACTCTCTTCACCCAAAGTCTCTACAATTAGCCTTCCAAAAATAAAACCTCAAGAGATTCCCAATAATCAATCAGAACCCGCAGACCCCACGGCCCATCATTACCGAAAGGCTAAAACCCTCGCTTCCGTCCTTCGGTTTCACTGTAAACCGACATCTGTACCGCCACACCCATCGCCACCACTGCGCAAAAAGCGCCGGCATCTTGAATCGCCCGGGCCACTCAGGCTTCCCCACAATCCCCAGGTTGAAACAATCCCATGCCTAACTGGACAGATTGTTAGATTCCGACAGAAGATGATGGCAGAAGTGTGGCTAGTGAGGGGCAAACTCTTAAATCCCATGTTAATCCACGTACCCTGATCGTCACGATCAGCAGGTCGCTTTACTGTATGCAGCCCGTCACCGTTTGCACAGCCTTTGCTCGTGGCCAAACGATCATCGCGAATGCGTCGTTCTTGCAGCATCCAATCTCATCGTGCGGCGAGAAGCAGGCGTTAAAAGAAGGAGTTGGCCACCCGGCGTCAAGGCTCTCCTCACACTACTGCCATGGCTCCATAGCGATAAGAGAATATCGTGCTTTGGCGCATAGTTTATCTTGAATTTTTTCTCTCGTTTCTTTGTTGTTAATATCACATTCGCTTGGGAAGTTGGAGATGCGCTCGTTACCGAGGGCGGTTGTGTTAGGCGCCGTGTTGTTTGGGGAAACGACCGCACAGAGTGCAGTAGTACCTCCTACGATCACACCCGCGCCGAGTGTGGAAGAAGTTGAATTTTTGATCGCAAGGCAGGATCCGGATGCGTAAGTCTTTCCGTCGTCCTTCACATTACCGAAACTCAACTCAACTAACCCCACTCAGCATCTCACTCGCTCGAATCCTCCTTATCGCCGTCCCAATCTCACTCCGACAAGTCGCTGCTACAAACCTCCCCGCCGTCTCAAGCATCATTCGTGATGAGTTCTCACAGGACAAGAGACCAGCCTGGTTCAATCAATTGCCCGAAGACATTCAGGCCTACTTGATCAAGAACTTTGGTCCAAGTACTGCGAAGCCGACGCCACCGCCGGGAGCAAGTGGGAGTGGAAGTGCGGGTGGAGGGAATTCAATGACTGTGCCGGGAGAGGCCGGTGCTGCACCTTCTGGGGAATGGTCATGGACGCCGAACCCGAGTTGGGGAGAGACTACTCTGTCGTCGGGGACGAGCACGAGAGCGAGTGCTACATCGGGTTTCGTGACCTCCGCATCCTCATCTTTTTCCTACCCGACACGCTCATTGGGTACACCATCGTCATCTCATACATCGTCTCAGTCGCATACGAGCAAGACCTCATCCACGGCCGTTACACCCACATCGACATCCGACCCCGAAGCCCCAGTAGCCAGTACCTCTCACCTCACTCGCTCCCAGAAGATTGGCCTTGGCGTCGGTATTCCCCTAGGTATCTTCGGTGCCGCCGCCATCTTCTTCGCCTGCTGTTTCCTCCTGCGTCGCCGCCGCAAGAAGAATGCCAACGGATCAACCCCCCCATCTTCACCAGGCTTCATTCCCCGCTTCGCCTTCCAGGACAAGTCCGCTGAGAACGTCGAGCACCAAACACCATTAACGCAACACCTGAACCTTTCAACACAAGACCTGGGTCAAAACGGCTCGAACTGGGAAGACGAAGGGATAGATCCCATGGAAACTGGTATACATAATCCGTACACGATGAACACGGCATACCCCCCAAGAACGCCAATGTCGAACCAAAACGCGCTGAATAACCCGTACACGACAAACAACACTGCACCAGGAGCAGTCAGTGACTCCAACCCCGGCGTCCCAATCTTACTCAAAGACCCCAAACCCACCCACCGCACCCCCAACACAGCCACAAAAAGGTCGCGGCCTAATCCCACGCCCCTCCTCAAACCCTACCACACGCACTCCTCCAACCGAGCGCGCGGAATGCGCGCAAGCTACACGAACCTGCGCTCCGTCACCGAAGTCTCGGAGCCAGACGACACAGCCGAGTCCCTAGTGCTAGGCCGCCATACGACACCGCAGCATAATCCGACTGGGGGTAGGAGTCTCCTACCCGTAGCAACATCCGGATTAGCAGCAGGAGGAGGAAATATCAAGCGCAAACCCATCGGCACAGCCTCACCGCCCGCTTCCCTCCCCACAAGTCCCGCGGCACTCACCGCCACACAGACTCTCGCCCGACAAACCATGCCCGATTACACCAACAACAATAGCAGCGGTAGTGGTAGTAGTTCAAGCGGCCTTGCTTTAACGACATCCACAGGTGCGACCAGCACTTCAACCTCCTCATCCTCCGGCCTCTCTTTCCAAACCCAACAACCCTTACACCAACCCTTCCCATACACACACCAACAAAACGACCCCACCTCCCCCGTCTCTCCCATTTCCCCCCTGTCCCCGCACCGCGTCCCCAGCAACCCCTTCACCTACGACTACGACTACATCGAAGACTACGGCGCTGAGTACTACCACAGCGGCTACGTCGATGTCGAGGACGGCTTGTACGGGAATACGAGTTTATCGCGGTATCCTGTCGAGTCACCAAAGTCGCCCGGTTCGCGGAAGAGGAGGGGGTCGAGGGAGTGGCCGTTGAAGAGCGTAATTGGGTCTGTGACGGGGAAGGGGAAAGGACAGAGGGAGAGGAGGAAGAGTAGTCCGCTTTGGGATGGGGTGGTTGAGGAGTGAGTGAGTGAGTGAGTGAGTGAGTGAGTGAGTGAGTGAGTGAGTGAGTGAGTGAGTGAGTGAGTGAGTGAGTGAGTGAGTGAGTGAGTGAGGGAAAAGTAATAAGAGCCGGGGAGAGAGAGGGGGGGAGGGGGGATGATATGATGGATGTTTATGGCATTTTCTTTTGTTGTATACGATACCGATACCACACACGGAAGCATGACAGTGGCGTTTACCCGGGGAGGTTTTTTTTCTCGTGCGATTTGGGGCTATGTCCAATTGGACATTTATGGAGGTTTAACGATACACACTCCTTGCTTTAGATGCACATAGTGGCTAAACCGGAGCTACCAACGAAGGAAATGCGCGAATGAAGGAAAGGGAACGGGACGAATGGGAAGGGAAGGGCAATATTTGTGGTAATACATGGGCAGCAGAGACAAACAAACAAGCCATCTATACAACCATGGTAATCTAGAAAAAGAATAAAAAATAAATTAACAATCAACAAAATAACTAACGTAAGCACTTGTTGTTGTTGGGGGTTTTCCGCGAGACTGACGCGCCGCAACTGCCTTGTCACAACATCGCAACCCGTCTCAACTCCAGCTCCTTCCCGACACTTCCACTCTCTTGCTAAACCTCGTCTATCTTTAACGCGATACCGATGGCCCTGAACTCCTTGGCTGGGTCTGGTTTGTGACGAGATTCCGCGCTACTCCTGGCGCTTGAGGTGGTCGGATGTTGGGCGTCACGGGAAACATACCGGGTTCCCTATCGGCGGTGGAAGAATTAGAAGTGGGAAATATTGGTGTTAAAAAGTCGTTGCTTCATGCGCTGTAAGTACAGCATCCAATACTTCCGCTACCTCCGCAAAATCCCCTCGCCAACATCGTCCGATGATATCCCCGAGATACACATTGGTGGTGGTAGGGAAAACCCTTTGTCTGAAAAGCCGTTCCACCTCATCATTTTCAAGTTCATCGTACGGTCGCTTTCCCGTACTAATCTCATAAACGAGACTCCCGACAGCAAAAGACTGCAGTGGCGACCGAGATAGCAAGTGGCTGTGTCCCCTCAACCTTTTCGTAACGTGTCTCCGGTCGGACCATATTCTTTTTCTGGTGTATCGTGGAACCGGAAAAGTCGCAGAGGACAATAGACAGGTCATCAGCTACGAGGAAGTTCCGGGTGCTGATGTCGGCTTGCAAGACGCCTTTGGAGTGGATGAAATCGATACTGATCAAGGCACTCTTAACCCAATCGAGCCTCTGAGGTTGCGTTATTGGACTGTCGGAATTTTTCAGAAAGTGCCGGAGGTTGCTGTTCTTCAGGTAAGGGAAAACAAGGCCGTCATCCGTGATTTGTAGGCATGGTAAAATTCCCTTGTGCTCGCCGAGGTGCCTGTAGATTTCCTTCTCCCGTTCTAGGAGTTCGACCGACTCTTGCTGGAAGTTCTCATACTCCATTGTCACTGCATCGTCGCAACCATCGAGGTGGAAAGCTAGAGGCGCTTTCAGAACTGTCGTGCTATTATCGGAACGCCAAACTGCGCTGCAGCTTCCTGGTTCATTCACTTGTTTGCGGTAAGTCGGAGCAGGGATCTGGAGAACCGGGAGACCATAAAGGCGCGATCGAGCGGCTCCCTGTGACGCGTTGTGGACCATTAAAGCGATCTACGTTATCGTTAGCACTACCCTATAGACGTCTGGATTTACTTACGAAGAGCAGAACTGCACACGAAGGAGCTGTAGAGCTGAAAGCGGATTTTGAGTGTGGGAGTGGCTTCATCAGGTAACTTTTTCGAAACCTAGCAGCGTAATTTTGTGACTAGGGGCTCTAACCAATAGAATTACCCTAATCCCCTTGTGAGGTAAGTGAGACGGATTAGTGGCCGCGTTTTAACCCTTGTATAACCCTTGTGATCAGCGTTTTAGTACGTTTTAGAGGGATCGCAGGGGGGATAAGCGAATCGGCCTTGAAAGGCAAGTCAACGGCAACAAGGCACGGTCAACCAACTACCCTATCTTGCACAAACAATCATATCGTTAATCCTGTCTGCTACCCTCCACAAGATGTGCACGAGATAATCTTCCCAAGTCAGATACGCTTGCGGATGTGTCGAGGACAAATCCTGGGTCGATCCTTGCGAAGACCCCGACTGTGACACCCCAACCAAAGATGTATGGCTTGCGGAGACCACCAAAAGGGAAAAGTGCGCGAAGCATCGAAGGTATGCTCCTGTATATCGTACCAAGTCTACAAGAAGAGGCTAAGAAGTGAATTATGAAGTTAGCAGGAGCGGGTGCTGGTGCCCAGTTGTGGTACGGTCTCTCAGACATGGGCTAATGTGTCTGGATGTGGGGGACGGGGAATGTGCTTTGGAATTGAAGAATATGGAGAGAGTGAGCCACTAGATTTTGTACGCTCCGGGACCGCTGGCCCAGACGCCTCTCTTTTTCTCTATTTCGAGAGGCAAAGCCTTCTTGAAACAGAGGCGCCTGAGCCAATCTAATATGGTTTGTGTGGAAACAGGACGAAAGCGGCAAGGTTTTGAAGTAATACACGAGCAGTAGCAGAGACAGGACACAACAAGCCACTCATCTACACGAACATGGCATTCTAGTCTAGTCTGTAAAAAGAAACAAAAATCAATCAGTAAAATAATACAAACAATAAATATAACAAACTTCCACACCCTACGCCTTCATCACCCCACCCAACAAACCCCCAAGTACCCCCCTCACCCTGCCAGGACTCTCTCGAGCAGCCGTGAGCAGAATCGCAGCGCTCAATGCAAACGCTGCATGTTCCTTCCATTGATTCTCAGGAAGATAGCGGCGCGGGAACCAAGTTGCCGCTGCTCTCGGTAGCACGAAGAGCAAAATCTCCATACGCTTCCGCGCTTGCTCGACGAAGATACTGCCTCCGCAGAGAAGAGAGCCGCCCAGCACACAAAGACCCGAGTCCCACATCTGCGGCGTGACAGTCTTGTAGCTGAACACTTTCGGCCCTAAGCGCGTTCTTGATAGGCACACTCCGTAGTAAAAAAGCGCTATGAAAGCACCCAGGAAAGCTGATCCTCTTGACATGTCAACCAGCGCCTTCGCAACTACACTTCTCGTCAACCCTGCCAATCTGTCACCTGACCGCGCGTTTCTCTTCACATGTCTCGCTAGCACAAAGAGTTGGATCGGCGCATGGATTTTCGCCGCAAAACACCATCCCCTCCAGAACCGGACGAGGGCATGTTTCTCGCAGCTCTTACCACAGCCCATGTGCACGACTTCGCAAGGAATCGGAATTGTGACTGCGGGATCGCCACGCTCTTCCGGCAGTCCGTAGTCGTGGCACATGCTGCCGAGAAGGGAGGCCATGCCGGTGTCTTGTCCGTAAACCCATGTACCGTACCGAGCATGTCGAAGAGCAAGAAGAAGTCGGTGGTCGAGACGAGCGGCGCTGGAGATCCATGTATTGTAGGAGTGCGGGAGGCGGCTCGGGCTGTAGAACCAGGCGTGCATTATAGTGGCTGCTGAGAAGCAAAATAAGAGGGGAGGAGTGGCGTGGGATAGTCGACGCAGTTTTGAAGTTGGTTTGAGTGGGAGATATTCCCACGTGCGGCTTACGAGTACATCTAGGGCTCGAATCACGGTGAAGAGAGTGAGGTCCATTGTCCTCCCAGCGAGGTCTGCTCGCGAGAGGGATCGTGCACTGAGGGTAGCATCGTCGAGTTCTTGAGGGTCGAGCTCTGGAGGCTCGTCGAATGGCCCGGGTTTGAGGAACTGCAGGTGGCTTGAAGGCTGGCTTGGTCTACTGGAAGACCTTTGAGGACCGCCATTCAACAGCTTGAAGGAAAATGAAGCCGAAATGAAAGCAGCCAGAAATTTGGCTAGCAGAGTCGTAGCATGGAGTTGAGTAGAAGTAATGGTTGGCGTACGCAGCCGCACGAATCGAAGAAGAATTTCTCGAACAGGAAGGTGAAGCAGTGTTGAGCCCCCGACCAGCGATGCGCAGAAGAACGGAAAGCGGTGAATAGAGAGGGCTTGTCGAAAAAGACTGACCAACTACGCAATTGTAGTGTCAGAATTCGGCAGATGTTGATTCAATATCCTGAGAGGGGAACTTCCCCAGACGTACCTGAAGCCAGGCGGCTGATAGGGCTAGCTTTCGCTTCCCGAATAGAAGCAGGACCTTGAGAACTCTAGGCCCCGTACTTGACAGCAGGCCTAGCAGATAGGCGGTAGCGAGTCTGATGCGCCAGATCAGCTCACAAACACAACGTGAAGCATTTCGGCTCGTGTTTGAAGGTGTCGCGACTTACGGCCTCGCGAGATGCAGGTGCACGGCTGTGGTGCGCGGTTTCGTCATCGCCCATGCAGCGTGTATGAGTGGTCACAAGAGTGTGAAGTGTGTAGACGTCCAATCACCTTGGGGATGTACAGCTGTTAGCATGGTGTTGCTGTTGGGAATCGACCTCGGTACGTCGGTAGGGCTCCAAACGAAACTTTGTGAAGCTTGGAACCATGTTTAAGGGCGGGTCGGCGGGAGTTTTGCGGGGAAGGACATGGGTTGCCTTACCAGGCTCGATCAGCAGGACACGCCCACCCGGCCAGCTGCCCGTTGCAGACGCAGAGGCTGAATTGGGGCGGGCGGAGTGACTCGGGGGTTTGCGCAGGTGTGCAGTGGGGCTTGGCGGGTGACGCTCTCGGCACGTGTCGGTTGGGCCCGCCGGGGGAGCAAAAGGTCGGTCGGTCGCTCTTTCTTGCATGTGAAGGTGGTAGCTTCCCAACGCGATTGCGCGCTCTTCCCCCCCACGGTGGCCTCGACATCAGTGAATCACTGACCCACCCGGAGAGAGCATTGGAACTGACTTCACGGCGCACACACTGTCTGGTGCTGTACGGTACCGCGTCTCGGTCGCAGCCTTCCATAGTTCACCGTCTGGCGCGCCCCAAGTCCGGTCGTACCCTCCGCACCGTCTGTACCGTCCCAACACCGCCACCAGCCTGCACTATTCCTCGCCCTTGACCGCACTTCCACCTCATTTACGCTTCCAACAACAACCTCAATCTCGCTGCCCCTCGAACTGCGCCCAAGTTTTTCCTGGCGACCAGCCAGACGATGAGTGGGAGGAGGCGGGTCTGCCATTTTCAACACCACAACAACCCCAAACAGTGACAAGCTGGAGACCCTTGGGCTATCTTCGCACGCGGGGTTGCTGGCGGGTGTGAAGGGCCGTCGCCCGCTGCGTGAAGCCATGGAAGACAAGGACCCGTCGCCGTTTGGCTGTAAGCACCCGATTTCATCTTTCCTGGACCGCCCATACTGACACCCGCCCAGACACCTTCTCGTCCGGCTTTCTTGGAGGCGAACCCAGCGGCCTCGACAACACCGGCCAATCTCTCTTGAGCGACACGGAGAACCAACAGCTGCTTGACTTCTTTAGCATGGGATGGACAGATGCTCCAGCCTACATGCCACCCCCCGAGCACAGAGACACCGCCGATGACTTCCCCTGGGCCTTCAACGTACCCCCCGCGACGATACACAGCATGTCCACCACGATCCCAGACCAGTCGCAGCTCCACCACGGCTTCCCCAATGACCACAGCTTCGCGATCCCGCCGGCAAACCACAACCACCATCACATGTTCAACACCCAAGACGACATACAGGCCGCGTCGACCCTGTTCCATAACGCTCAGATGCCCCAGATGAACGGCCGCGCATATAGTTTCCACGGCCTGCCTTCCTCCAGCACTCCCATGCCGAGCAATACCAGAGACAGTCCTGCTTCGGCAACGCTCAATGCCCTGCCCTTGGTCCAAACCTCGAATGGCTTCATGAATGAGCAGCTGGCCGCACTCTTGCCGAACCACGATGCCAACGGAACCATCGATGCTCAACTCGCCGCCCAATTTATTGCTAGCCCTGCACGAGAGCGCCACGAAGCCCAGCAACGCGAACTTGGCTTGGTGCGCCCGCACCTGAAGAGGACATATACATATGGGACAGACAGCTCTTTCAACGAGACAGGCTTCCAAGTCTCGTCAAAGGAAGAGACAGAGGAGCACGTCACCAACCGTTTAATTCATACGTTACAGCACGCTGAGCCCCTGGCTCGCCCGGCCACCATTGCAAACGGCACGAAGCTCCAGAGCCCCACCGGTCACATGCATTTCGCCAGTTCGTCAGCCAATATACCGAGCGATGAGGAGGAACAGTCGGAGGATGGGACTGAAAACGATGATGAGGACCAGCACACACGGAAAAGACGCAAGGTTAAGCCACCGGTAAAAAATGGTAAAAGGAAGAGCGTTTCGGCGGCTAGCGTTAAGAATCGCAAGGCATCGGTGGACGACCGAGGCAGCAAGAAGAAGCGAGGCTCTTTAGCGGGCCAGAAGGCGCAGCGCGAGAACCTATCAGACGAACAAAAACGCAGCAATCACATCCTCTCTGAGCAGAAGCGGCGGAACCTCATCAAACGCGGTTTCGACGACCTGCACGACATGGTCCCGGAAATCCGAAATGGAGGGCTGAGCAAGAGTGGCGTCTTGATGGAAGCGGGAAATTTTCTCGACGGCTTAATTGATAATAACAAGCTGATACAAGAGATGTTGGGTGGAGGAGATGGCTGAAGTGGGGGTTTTAGGGCATGGTTGAACTTGACAAGCATGCCTGTGATGGGATATTTTTTTGAGCGGTCATGCATGAGGCATTCGGCATGGCCACAACCCTCGCTAGCTTTACCAGAGGATTGCTCGCTCATCCCTGGCGAAGAGTCTGGAGAGGACATTCTTGGGATCCTGGCAGAGCAAGAGTAAGTGAAAATCCCTTGCAGTTTTACCGCGGATGAGATTTTCATGGTCAGCCTTTGGGCATATTTATGACGGCAGCAGCGGCAAGCTTGGTTTTTGATGGTAGTGAGTTTGATGGCGAGTTGAAGGGGCGTTGGCGTTGGCGTTGCGTTGGCATTCGAATGCATGCATGCAATGGAGGCTGAGTCACAAGTCGTAATTAGATACCCTGGGTAGAGCAAGAGAAGGGAAAAGTGAATTGAAGCACAATCCTCATATTTTACATATCGTCTTATCATTCACTGGATTCCATTCACACTCAGCCAGTGGTTCCAAAGCACTTCATATCATCATCTCCGCTGGCTGGTACAGTATGGCCGACACCCATGGCATAGGTCCACTGCACCCACTCTCCCTACACCGTCGCAGCGGGGCGGAAAAGGGGCCTCTCAGATGCCATCGCGCGTACGCTCCACGCCATCCCTCGAGACGAAAACCCATCTCACCGTCCCGTCCAAACCCCCTCCTTGCCAAACCCCACAAACCCCAACCCCCCCTTCCCCTCATTAACCGGCCTCTTCGCCACCGTGCCCTGCGCCCTAACCCCCTCGACCACCTTATCCAACTGCGTCTCCACCACGACGCCCCCAACCACCATCTCCCCCAGCGCCGCGTGCAACGTCTCAAAGTTGAATATCAAGTCGAGTTCGCACACGTTCTCGAAGAGGCCGTCGAGGGCCTGCACGAAGACCTGGATGAGGTCGAGCAGCGCGAGCGGGGATTCCGTGGATGTCGAGATTATGATGAAGTAGAGGGTGGCGTAGTGGCGGTATGTTACTAGCGAGGGGGTGTCGTTGTGGGGGGTGCTGGGGGTAGAGGATTTACTGCTGTTTGCTAGGAGGGGGGGCAGGCTGCGATGTAGATTTAGATTTTATGTTTTTTTTTCTTTTCTTCAAGAGACTAGGGATGTACGTACGGGAGGAAGTTGCAGGCGGAGTTTGGGCGGTTAGCGACGAGGGTGAAGATCTCGGATATGAGACGTTGTTGGACGCTTGTTTCCTGTCGACTTTGTTAGATGGAACATGTTCGAGGTCCTTCCTCGTTTCCTTTGCGGAAATAGCGCGGCGTGTGCGTACGAGTTGTGTGTAGAACTTTGTTAGGCGCGGTTGGCCTGCGTTATTGAAGACGAGGACCGCGTTGATCATGGTTATCTATTGCTGTTGTGTGTAGTAGTGGCTTTCACGACGCACCTTCGTCGAGCTCGTTGCGGGAAACTGCGGGGGGGATGGATCTTTGATCGTCGGAAACGGCCCGAGCTTTCCCTCTCTGAACTGAACGGGCAACAAGCTCTCCTCCGCTCCTCTACGAACCCATCTTCCGACCCTCCATCACCCGCACACAAGCCCATCAACACCATCACTATGAAGCCAGTCTCTCGCCTCGGTAATATTGCCCTCCGCCGCGCTCTCCGTGGTCGGCTTCGCGCCCAAACACCCGCCAATTGCGTCATTCTCAGAGCTTCGGCAGCGCCTGTCTTTCACGGCCGCAATGGCAATGCTGTCGATCCTACGCGGTGCTTTCATTCTTCTATGAATTCCAGGGGCATCATGCCGGACGCTGAAAACCCGCCGCCCAGACAGAGTGAAGATCTCGACCAGCCTACGGTGCCGACGGATATCTCGACGTCGGAGTTTCACGAACGAGCTGATGCGTATTTGGACGAGTTGGTGGCACGGCTGGAGCAGAAGCAGGAAGAGACCCCTGATCTTGAAGTGGAGTATTCGGTATGTATTTTATTTAATTCCTTGTCCATGAGGTCTGACTAGCTGACAATGACAAGGCCGGTGTGCTCGAAGTCAAGATCCTCTCTAAGAACCTCACTTACGTCCTGAACAAACAACCACCGAACAAACAAATCTGGCTCAGCTCCCCCGTCTCGGGACCGAAGCGCTTTGACTGGGTCGTCTCGGGCGAGTCGATGCATCAGAAAGAGGGTGGTGGCTCGGGAGACTGGATATATTTGCGCGATGGATCGTCTTTGACGGAGATCGTGCGGCAGGAATTGGCTGTGAAGCTTGGGAGAGACGACGATGCTCCGAGCTGATCGGACTAGGCCTTTGCGAATCGCTTGAGGGATGGAATTGTATGGGTAGTATGGAGCAACGTGATGCGCCATTGGGGGTGGGAAATTCGTCGTGGTATTTTTTCTAAGGAATGAAAAATACAATCAATTTCCGATGAGTGGTACAATGCTTTCACTCGGTTCATGGTATCTTCGGTGCAAACTCCTCGTTCAACGCCAGTAAATGCAAAGCAGAGCAGCTCCCGAGACCTAATAATGCTCAAGTATAGCCCCCAGCCTCTTTTTACGTGAATGCTGATTCGTATGGTATGTGGCATGCGAATTAAGCAGTGACGGTAGCGGCCTGAGGAGCGTCGTCTTTGGATTCAGGTGGGAGATCCGACTATGTGAAGTCAGTAATTTGATGATTATTTTGAGTGGATAATACGCACAGCATCAAATATAATCCGTATCATCAGGCTGCAGCTGGGGCAGCGCGCAATGTCTTCTCCGTCTCGCATGTCGTAGATGGAAATCTCGAAGCGGTCGCCGCAGGGACATGGATGGTGGTATATCTGCAGAGTCTCATCGTAGAAGCAGTCTTCGATTTCGATCTCATCGTAGAGGTTCAGTTCGTCATCGGCCATGGTTGCGTTGGAAGTTGAGCGAAGTGTGAGTGTTCCAAAGTGACAGGGCGGAGAAAGAATAAAAGGCGGAGGAGGCAGCTGCTTCCGACCTCCGCTGCTGCCAAGCCTCAAACGCAACCGCAACGTTGTTACCGCAGCTGTTCCAGACACCGGCTATTCGCTCACACTCACACTTCACTCCTCCGCGACGCTCCCACCAGATAATGGGCACACCTCCCGAATTGAACGCCGCCGCACAACCATGACCGATGTCGAGTCGGCCACCGTCAAGCTCGCGGAGCTGCTGCGGCATCCCGAAGACCTCGAGAAGATCCCCGCTCTCAAGGCCGAATTCACGCGCAAGAAGGCCGCCGTCGATGGACAGCTGCGCCATGGCCTTCGCGAGCAGCTGGAGGTGACGCAGGCGGGCATGAACAGCATCTCGGATGGCCAACGGACCGTCAATCTGATCAAGGAGGAGATGATGAAGATAGACAAACTATGTGCAGAGGCCCAGAACATGATTCAGGATTTCCCGCATATCAACTTGGTAGCGCAGACGCACAAAAACTTTGAGCATGTGGAGACGATGAAGCGCGACATCGACACCTTCGCAGCACGGGTGGACAATCTGGAGTATCTGCTGGGCCAGGACGACGAGGACCCCGCGAACCAGCCCAACCTTCTCGAGATCCATTTTGGCCTGACCCAGCTGCGTGAAGTAAGAGACAATGCTATCCGGCAGATAAAAGCCTCTGAAGGCTCTATGGAGATGATAGAAAACCTGCCGCTGGAAGGAGGAATCACGGTACAGGATCTCTTCGGTCGGCTAGATGATGTGATTGAATGGTTCGATAAGCACATCGGCGAGGCATGCTTGAACTTGATTGAATTGGTACAAACCGGCAATGACGGCATGGTGGTCCGACTGGCGCTCGTCATTGAAGAGGAGGAGAAGTCAGATACCAAGGCCCAGGCCCTCCAGGACGCGCAACGAGAATACAAAGATCTCGCAGCACGCTTCAAGTCGATAGCAACAGGGTCTACGGAGCTGCGTGGATACAAAAGCAAATTCCTCAAGTCAATAGAATTTGTGTGCAAAGCCAACTTTGACGAGGCCAACGAGAAGTTTATGGAAGAGCCGGATAAGTTGAACAAGGCGTTCAAGTGGTACTTTAACAATCTGAATACCGTCAAACTCGGCATGCAGACACTGATGCCTAAGAAGTGGAAAATCTTCAAGACGTACGTCGACATATATCACAAGCATATGCACGATTGGCTCTTGGGACTTGCCGACAACCCGGACCTCGGGGCTCCATACCTGCTCAATATCATAAACTGGGTGGACAAGTACTATGCCAGCATGACCAAACTCGGGTTTACGGAAGAGAGCTTACAGCCCCACGTTGTCGACAACCGCGTTCCCGAGCTGGTGCGCAACTACAGGCAGCTTATCATCGATCGAGTCGAAGAGTGGATGGATAGAATCTCCGCCAGCGAAAAGAAGATGTTTTCAGAGCGAGACGAGGAAGCGCTGGCGCCAAATGCTGACGGTTACTTTCAAACAAAGACCTTGGGTGACATGTGGACTATGTTGGGCCAAAATCTTTCTGTCGCCGCCAACAGCAACCGCACTGATGTCGCGGAGGGAGTTATCGAATCCATGTTCCGAGCCCTCAGTTCCCGGCAGCGGATGTGGCAGACTCTCGTCGAGACCGAGAGGACGACATATGCAGCGGCAAATTCTAACTTGGACGGAGCAGATGGGTTCCAGCAGTGGCTGATCTCGATCGCGAACGACCAGATCATCTGCATCGACGAATCTGACGAGAACCAGGTATCATTCCTGGGCAATTTCGAGCGCGACATTACACCTCTGGTCTCGCAAGCCTATGCGCCCAGCATGGCTACACAGATTGATTCACTGAGGAACAACTACGTCGACCTGGCGACTACTTGCATCCATATCTGGTGTCAAGTCATCTTCTATGTTGATTTCCGCGACGTCTTGAAGGTCTTCTTCACGGCAGACTGGTATTCGGAGCGCCACATGGAGCAAATGGTACGGACGTTTGATGATTATGTATCAGATTACCGAGATATCACTCACCACTCTCTATTCGACATTGTGATCGATCAGCTTGCCGATGAACTGCTCGTCCACTACCTATCCGCCGTGCGCAACAAGGGCGCGAAGATCAAGCGGGCCGATCCTTTCATCGACAAGATCCGAGACGATTGCCAAACAGCCTTTGAATTTTTCAACAGATTCCCTCCAGGCGCGGAAATCAAAGAACGATGGCGCGTCATCCAAATGTTCCTGAACCTCTTGTCCGAAGACAAGCAGAACATTCCCGGCGTCTACGAGAACTTCAAATACATGTATCCGGATCTGCAGATCGGGTGGGTGGAAGCGGTGCTGAGGTGCAGAGATGACTTTGAGCGCAGCATGTTGAACGAGGTCAAGGCGAGAGCGGGCGCTATTGTCTTGGATCCGGAGCAGCAGTTTGAGACTATGATGAGTCGCGTCAAATAAAGAGCGGGAGTCGCGGAGAGAGAAAGTATATCACGGCATGTCATGTTGGATCATGGCTATGGAGTTGGAAAAGATGTTGCGGAGTTGAGCAGGCCCGCACAATGGGCACTTGTAAACAGCCTTCACCTATGCGTTTTGGAAGGGGGAAAAATATCCGATACCCCCTTCTTCATCCCCACCTCTCTCGTTATCCCAGCGTCTTCACAGTTCGAACTCCTGCTATTTCCGCATGATTGACGTCTTCTAAGCTCTCCGTGCTTCGTAGCCTCGTAGATTAGCGAACACGATGTCTGCGGGACGGGCGTTTTGTTGTTTCAGAGCTTGGACAGAGATGTGGGGGCTTTAAACTTTGCACAAGGGACGACCTTGGGAGAAAGACGCCGACAAGCCTCGCAGCTCAAGCCTCGTCGTTTCATCTGACAGCCTTCCGAGACGGCAGCGAGCACGCAATGCGCCGCCGCGCATGGAAACGTTCGTCATCTAAGACTACAAACGCCCGGTGGACGACTGGCCGGCGAGTTGTTAATAGAATTCGCATTGTAGACGCGACGGCCTTTCATGCGAGATGTGAAGGGGGCATCGCGAGGATAGATAGAGGGGCGAGGGAAGAGGAGAGAGAAGTCTGGGTCGTATGGAAACGCCTCACAAATACATATGATCGCCGCTCTTGAGAGATGAAAGAGAGAGGTACCGGTACGCCGTGGTACGTACCTATTTTCCCAAGATTCGCAATCTCGGTACATTGGTCGGGCGCACCGCTCTGTTGTCCTTGTCCATCAATCAATCTCGATTCTCGGCCCTCTCCTCGCCTGTGACCTGCTTTCCAAGTTGCGGTGTTGCACAAATGATGGCACAAGTTACAAGCACAATGAATGGCACCGCCTAACAGCGCGGTGCGCTCCTATTCCCAAGCGACAGAGACAGGCTACAGCGCGATCATGAAGTTTGAGCACGGCATCTCAAATCTCAAAATGACGTTGATGTTTGTCTCCCGCTCGAACTATCATGATTCGTGGGCCGCCAATTGAATCCCACACACAATTTCAAATTTCAATTCTCAACCCATCATCAAAGATCTTCCGGCGAAATTTCTCCATCCGTTTCAAAACATTTGCGAACCACGCACCACGCTCATTGCTCATCACGTGGCGGCTTCACGACAGAAGGAGTTTAGCCAGGGGTCTGCCAGTCACCGTGTGTGGAGTCGCCAGGTGCACGTCCTCTAAGCGGGTCGGCCGCCTATCAAAATTGCTAATTTACATGGGCTCCCTGCTCTGTTTCTGGGGTACCTGCGTCAAAGGACCCACCCCACAAGGGGAGCGTTGATTGCGGAGGCAATATCAGCGGGAAGATATTATACCTAGCTGCATTGCTAAGTGTACGAAAGGGGAGGGTGTCCGGTCTTGGAGATGGAGAGAGAGCGGTTACACAGGCCAATTGGAGTGGTGAAGGGGACGTTACTTGGCAGACTGCACGAGTTAGGATGGTGAATATGAACATGAAGGGGAAGAGGGAAGTGATTGCTGGTGGAGCGATCACTGTCGATTGCGGATAATTTCCCTTATCGCTGCGGGAGCTATGGCTATGATTTGACCAAAAGCGAGGAGGATCGAGCCGTTGTGGATTCCCTTCCCCTCCCCTGCACAATCGCAATCTCGAAGACATCGCGGTCCAGCCTTTGCCCGACAGCCATTCGTTCGCTCCAATTCCCTCACTGTGAATCTGTCCCTGTTCAGGGTCGTCGCCGCGGTAATCTATGCAATCAAAATGCAAGCAGAGGCGTCCCCATTCACGCAGCATGGTCCCCATCAGGGTCAGGGGTGCATTGCCACTGCATGGGAAGGATTGATTGCGGGAACGTGCTAATCAATGTACGACCATATAAACAGCCTCACCCTCTTGTCCCCTCTCTTTTCCCTCTTCTCATCATCATCCATCTATCGACGATTTGATCTTAATTCACAGTATCTTCACTGTAGCCACTCTTTACCACAACCTCACACTCTTTTTACCCAAGACACTCTCTTTACTTCACCCCATCTACTTAATCACCAACAACTCGTTTATACTCCAAACAACAAAACCCCACAAATCTCCCACAATGAAGTTCTTCGCCATTGCCGCTGCTCTCTTCGCCGCTGCCGTCTCGGCCGATTCCTCTGGTACACATTCCCACTCTTTCCCAATCACCCACCTCACATCGCTAACCTTCCCCCAGACGTCTGCTCCGCCGTCACCGCCACCGTGACCGTCACCCTCCCAGCCGGTGTCCACACCCCCTCGGCCCCGGCCTCCGCCGCCCCAACGCTGCCCCCCTACCCCACGGCCGCTGCCCCGTACCCCTCCGGCGGCGCCGCCGTGCCCTCGGGTGCTGCCGTTCCCTCGGGCGCCGTCGCTCCCTCTGGCTCCGCCCCCGTCGCCTCCGGAACTGCTGCTCCCACTGGCTACCCCAGCGCTCCGCCTGAGGGCTTCACCGGCGCTGCCTCGTCGCTCAAGATCAGCGGTGCGCTTGCCGGTGTCGGCGCTGTTGCTGCTTTCTTCTTGTAAGCGTGACTGACCTGACGGTTACGAGTGGAATGGGGACGACAGGGTGGAGAAGCAGGGGGTTATGCACTGGACTGTTCGATTGAGTGGTTCGGTGTGGTTTGTTCCTCGGACGGTCACATAGGTCGCTGGCTCAACGGCTGGTTTGACTGAAGCGGATGATTCGCAAGTCGTGGATCGATCTGGTGTGACCTCTGTGTTTGTGTGTATGTTTTGTTGTTGTTGAATATCGACGGGATCCTTGGTTTTCTCTTCCCCCCCCCCCCTTTCAAGACGGGAAGGAAGATGCTGGGTATTTAGCAATGAGAGGTCCTGTGGTCGATGTATATACCCATTTGGATTTTCTGCTGAACTGATTCTCGTGCCTATTATTTATTGCCTTGTGGCTTGACTTCTGTGACGTGCTTCTTTCTCTGTGTTTCGTAATGGGCCTCGATGGTCTCTGGGGAAGTTGATTTCCCGTCCGGAATTGAGTGTTTTCGCCCGTCTGTTGCTTTGCGTCTTGTCACGTTCATGTCGCTCTCAATATCCCGTTTGCTCCATCTCAACAGTCTGCCACCTCGCATTTCCCGTGCCCCTCACGTCAAAGTGCTGGCTGCTCTTTCATCCATTTCAGTACGCACCTTTACGCACCGCCTTAATCCCACGATGCCGGAAGATCCAGGGTTCTCAATATCGGCACATCGACACTCACCATCGAATCCTTCATTCAAATTCAGGTTTTTCTAAAATTTATTTCGCGCGTAGATCTCGAGATGTGTGGATTCCACTTCCTATGTACGCACGCGTCATGTTAACCCCGGTCTTTCCAGAATTCCAATAACGCCCTTAAGCCAGAATCATACAAATGATGCTTTCTAACGACTTTCCGCGCCGCGAGCGCTAAGGGATGCGTTGGGTCTCGCTCGCTCTGGTCGTGCTGTAAGACCCAACCCCACGATATAACCACGCACCGTGGAGCAAAGGGCACTAGCATGGGGATTTCGAAATGCTATGCGAATTCTGGTTTGAAGAAATACATATCCAAAGGCTGAGCGGCATCGAAACCCCCAAGGGGAGCTCGTCAGATATTCAACGATAGATACTAGAGGTTCGATGCCTTGGGGGTCGAGGACCGGTGGATGAGATGATGGGGTTGGGTTTTACTGGGTATCTGGGGGTATGGCTCGGAGGCAACGGGAGCGTGACGGGGGCTGACGGAGTTGTCGCTCACGAACCGCTGCTTGAATGAATCTACATGGTACTGAGGTCTCCTCTAGTATTGATATCAAAGCAAGTGAGGGTTAAAGCAAAGATCTTGTCTGAACGGTTGTGTGTCTTACATGTGAGTAGCACGGGGCGATGCATGTCGTTAATTAGTATTCAAATTATCATTGATGACCGGTGGTAGTTGAAATAGATATAAGTAAAGAAAAACCTCATGATACCCGAAATCACTTGAATCTCCGAAAACAAATCTCAAGCTGCTACCACCTGTGCTGCTCTCAAAAACATGCCTTCACACGTCTCCCCTCATCCCCTCGACTCCTCTCAACCCCTCCCACCCGCATCTCACAAAACCGGACTCCCATTCCTCACACGATTCTGCTCGCTCCTCCCCACACCTCTTCGCACCTCACACCCCATCTCACCCCCATACACCTCATCAACAAAACGCGAATACTCATAGTCCAAAGCAATAGGAGAAAGCACGAACTGCGAGTCCTTCGACTCATACTCCACAAGCTCATGCCTGACCTCGAAGCTCCACCTCTTCTCCTTGCCATGGAGTTGTATCTCATACCCCGTACTCTTATCGTCATAGCTCCCGTAAGTGCCCGCGAGGTACGATAATTGGAACGCTACACAGTCCGTCTGGACAGTATTCGAGTCGGCACATTTGGTGCGGGAATGGAAGAGCATAGCTCCGTCCTGTGAAAGGTAGGTGATAGTATGTGTTTGATGGTCGATGGCGGAGACAAGTTCCCAGTATACGAGTGTATACGGGCCGATGACTGAGCGCGTCCACCACCATTTCTCTGCAATGGATATCCAGTTGTAGGGCGCAATGAGGTGGTCCGCTGCACCGAGGCCGTCGTGGAATTGTATTGCACGATCTGCGATGGTCACATTGCTGGTTGTGTTGGGGGCGAGGATGCCGGGGCCCCAGGTAAGGTATGGTGACTAAGTGACGAAGAGTACGTTAGTGGTGTTCTTCCAGGGGATGGGGGAATCCTGTACTAACCATGTCGATGGCTGATGAGACTAGTGGGGTGGAGGACTGGATATTAAATGACCCAGTAACCTCTCCGTTCAGAATGCTTCTCATGTCAAGCTGGACCTTGACGTCCTGGCCTTTCACCTCAAACGTTGCGTTCCCCAAATCTCCTGTCCAAAGTCCTGTGGTAATGTTGTCGCACTTGTAGATAGTGCTTTACTGGAAGTAGGTAACGGCAACCTTCGTTCCCGCATTATCTACCACCTCCAGCATGACCCACAGGTATTCATAGAGACTTGGTGGGATGAGCGTAGGGTCGCGATAGAATATGACTGTAGCACCAGCGTTGCTCGCATTCGAGACGCTGGTGAATGACCACGACTCCCAGGCAGTAGCATTGAGAGACGTGAGGGCAGCGGTCGTGAATGAATTGAGTGGATTGATGGATAATTCAACGCTGCCGTTGGTGATGTTGGATGTTATGATGTTGGCCTTGCAGTCTTCGAGCCCAACGACGGACAGTGAGACGAGAGCGAGCAGGCAGGAGAGGCGTTGGAAATTCATCGTGGAAGTTGGTGTATTGAAGTGACCGCAGAATTCAACGAGTATATTGGTTGAGCAGCTGTGGGAGACAAGAGGTAGTAAGAGTCGAACAGGCGCGGATGGTGAGCGGGTTAGGGGTCGGTGACGTCTACTTAAATCCTCATCGCGCCTGCCCTTTCAACCCGGACATCATGCACTGATCCACCGCATGTTCCCACCTTGAGACGTGAGAACAAAGAATGAACAAAACCTCTTGGTGTCTCAAAACTCGGTAAGGGACTAGCTAGACGTGTGACCCGTGGATACAGCCGCGCAAGTGTAACCCACGGATGCAAGAAAGAGACCTGACTGGTTACTTCCGCCATCACATTCGCCATGGGCTCAACTACCTGTACATATCACAGCTTCTTCAAGAGCATGCTGGTAAAAAAGCCAAAAAAATAAGCTGGCTACAATTTCTTGAAAGAGTTATGATGACAAGACTAATTAGGGTGGGAAATGTAGTGAAAAGCAATACAAGAGCCTTTGACAACCATCCGAATCCGACCCCAACCAAAGATACAAAGTAACTCCAATCTATACGCTCCATCAGTTATAAGCACTCCGTAACATAACATGCGCCCATTACCGAAAATCCCTGATCTTCATCGTACCACCAGCCCCCATCTGAAGAAAATGGCGCAAACAACCTTCGCCAACCATATGAAATAGACGATCGTGCAGTACTAGCTCTTAACTGCGCCCTTTCAATCTCGCTAACCAAGCCTTGAGACGCCTCCGTCCCGTCACCGCCTGCGGAGCACCTTCAAGCCTCTCCAGCAGATCCTTCTCCCTCTCCTCTGGCAGAAGAGCGTTATCGTGGCGCTCCTCGCTATAGTCGACGATTTGCCCTAGAGGATGCTTGTGGGAGAAGCGTTTGGCGCCAAGGAGTGTCGGATCGGTAGGGTTAGGCAGCTGGATATGAAGGACATTGCCCAACATGCCCTTCCTGACCTTAGTGGCTGAAGTGAGGCTGCGTAGATGTGAATAGCGAGCGTTCTTATCCATCTTGCCGCTGGCCACGAAGCTGTCCAGTCGTTTCTCTAGCATGTCTTCCGGCAGCATGGTCCATTCCTCGTATTCCTCGATTTCGACGGACTCGATAGGAATGCGGCGCCGCTTGAGGTACGAGATGATCTTGACCCATGGTGTGACGACCCATGGGTAGTCGTCTGCAACCAAGGCTGGGTTGCAGGTTTGCGACCAGTCGGTTACCATTTGAGCGAAATCATAGAGTCCGACATGGGTGCGCTCGGGCGGGAGCTTTTCACCCATGTGCTTCCAGAGTATGAGCTTGTTGTCGATGCAATTGAACATCTTCAACATGTCCTCGACTGGCCCCGGGTGCACTGTCTGCGTGAGGAGGTACAGCACGAGCACCATGGCCTTGTCGAGGGATGACATTCCCTTCAGGTTCAGTACGTCGGCACCTTCTTCGTTGGTGAAGATGCCTTCGGGAAGAGCGTTTGCTTTGTCACGCAAAGCGACAAGTTGCTCCAGGATGCTCTTTGGTGCGAGGAGATACGGGACGACTTTGCAGAGACTGTAAAGCTCTTCCTGGGTATCCTCCTGCTCCGTCACAGCTTGCTTTCCCTTGTCGGACAGAGCCGTCTGCGTTGAAGCGAGCGTCTCTTCCTTAGCAGGTGGGGAGTTGTTTTCGTTCGGCTGTCCAATGTTGAGCGTAGTAGGCGGTCGATCCATCGGTTCGTGGGGTTCGATGCGAGCGGTCGGTGGTGGCTCATCTGGGGCGTTGCTACCCGCCATAGCGTCCATCTATGTGAACTCAGCACTGAATCAAATTGACGACGGATCATGCCGCCGAGCTCACCTTTCACATGGTTTAGTGGAAAGAAAAAGGTAACCTGGACCGTGGCAAAGAGGGTCGCAGAAAAGATTGACAAAAGGCAATGCGGACGCAAGAAAAGTGGGTCCTGCACCGTCGGTTTTTTGTGCGAGAAAAGCGTTAAGAGGATGAAGAGGGGCTCGAAAGCTGGAGTGATAAAAAAGGCGAGCTGTCGAGGCTACCTTTTTCTTGGAGTATCTGCCTCATTAGAGCACGTGGGTTCCATGGAATCGGTGTGGATCTTTTATTGCTGAGCCTATCCAGAGCCATCCGATCAGCCAATCGATGTGCCTTTACCTGTCATCTTTCAAGACTTTGGCATCCTCAATGGCCGCTCTGGCAATCTTCTTAATAACGACTTTGAAATCGACTTCCCGAAAGCGTTCCCACCGATCCAGACCCTCGTTTGCCTCGATTGATAGCGTCTCATAGCCTTGCTTGATTACAATGCTGACCTCGCGAGGGCTCAATATTCTGTTGCGTGCCTTGCCTTCCCCACCCTCGAGCAGCGCACGATAATGCGCTGATACGTTGACCAGAGTTTGCATCGAGCTTGAGCTGCCTAATCCAAAAGCGTCCCGAAATTTCGCGAGGCTGTCGCCCGTCTCTACCAGCTTGTAGAAGAGGTCATCATAAGACGCAGGGTCAGGCAAAAAGTTCTCACCACTCGACAGCGCAAATGCTAGGAGATTTACAAGTAAATCGACCATATTAGACGATCGATGGATGGATCGAATGTCGTCGACGTACGTCGTCAGGAATCGGAAAAAGGAGAGCAGTGTGCGCCACACCTCAGACCAATGGTGTGTGATGCGAACTTTGGTACGGCTCAGATAAGACAGGATGCGCAACAATATGCCCAGACAGAGACTGTTCCCAATTAGCATTCAACAACAGTGTAGGATGCGCTCACCCACATGTAATACTCCACATCCAGTCTCCGGCGCAGATTGTGGTTAATGCCGTCGCTCATGAGGTCGATGATGACCGACACAGGCGCTCGCTCCCCCTTTATGAGGGGGAGAAAAGGCTGCCGTTGTCGACATAACCGCACGGCGAGCTTGCTTTCGTCGCTGCATAGGCGCTTCAACAATGCCGGGTCCTCAACAAGAATCTGTAGGATGAAGAGACTTAGATAGGTGTACAGCATAGCTCTGTGAGAGCGATGCGCATGCTGAGAGAGATAGGAGGTTAGTGAGAGGAATGCGCTCAGCGGTGAAGGGTCGCCTTTGTTCGGTGCTGGTGTCGACACAAGATTGAAGCAGAAGACCTTGTTCGCATTGGCGAAGTCGTAGGTGGAGAGCAGCGCTCCGATTTCGGGCCCTGGTCTGTCATAACAGTGAGCTGCGAGTGTTGCACGGGAACAAATGCTACATACAATGCGGCAAACAACGACTTTGACTCTTCTAGGCCCGGAGTCGGCGTCGAGGGTCGTGAGGTCGGAGAGAGCACGCCCAGCCCAATGTAGCTCAATGTTGACCCCAGCGTCCACGGCTCGGGCATATCCTCCTGGATCGCCACATATGCATCCCTCATCCTCATGCAATTGTCCCCGAAGCTCCTGATGATCTTCTGAATGATAGCATCGTTTACGAAGTCGTCCAGCCGTAGCTTATACGGGTTCTGAAACTCGAACTTGTTGTAGTTGACCAGCAGGCCGAGGAGGTACAACGCTGGTAGGACCTGCGCGCTGTCCTCGCAATCCTGGATGAACTATCGAACATGAGCGAGTGTCTTCGAAGCTGATGTATCGCCGTACCTTCATGAGCGAGGGGAACAGATCTCGATGGGTGAAGTACGAGGGTAGGGCTGTGTGGAAACCGGCAGCAGTTATGGAGAGAGTCGTCCGGACAGCCTTGAGTCGTAATGATACTGTTTCCATCAGCACAGCACAACTAAACCCGAAAAGCTCTCAGCCAGCATACTTGTTCTCCCGTTTCGTATAACAGTATCGAGGGCAGCGACGAATTCTGACATGACAGCATCGGCATCGCTCAGTCCGGCGAGGACGGCAATGATATCGGAGCTCGGGTTCGTGTACTTCTTGGTGAGGGCGGCATCTAGGAAGACTGTCAAGGTCTGGCCTGTGAGCCAGCGATTGTACGAGGGAGGGCAGGTCTGCCTACCTCCAATGCGATCTCGTCTGAAGGCGCCGACGCCTGCTTTATACGTGAAATGGCTTGCTGGAACAGCTCTTGCGAATGCGCCTGAAGATGGAGCATCTCGTCGGGCGGTATGTCGTCGAGTATGCGCTTGAAGCCCGCATTGTCGGGGCGGTGGAGGAAAAACTCTTCCCAGAAGCCTTCGGAAAGCTCAACTTCCTCATCGTCTTCCTGTAGACTATTTAGCATGCGGGTCGCGACTTGTTGGTGGGGGACACGCACCCGGAACAGTGTCTCGTAGAGGCGGATGATCTTGGGCTGGAAGGTTTCAGGCCGCGATACCTGTGTGAGCGGCGAGGGCTCCATGATCACTAGGCGATGTGAGAGGCTTGACTCCAATCTCCTCTCAGCTTTGGTTGCGCCTTGTCGACGTCGCAAGCTTCATGTGCGCAAAATAGTGGCTCGGGCCGCCCCGCGCTCACAGCAGACGCTGTACCAATGACATAACAACCTTCACCCGTATTGCCCGATTCGGCTGATAATCTTGAATTCCTCTTCACAAACACTTCACAAACATACACACTTCACACAACATGCCCCAACCGCCCCTCCTCGTCGGCATATCCGGTCCTTCCTCCTCGGGCAAGACCACCCTCTCGCGCCTGCTCCGCGACATCTTCCCGCCCCACCAACTCACCATCCTCCACCTCGACGACTTCTACCTCACCGACGCCGAGATCCCCATCAAAAACGGCATCCAGGACTGGGACTGCCTCGAATCTCTTGACCTGCCCCTCCTGCGAAGCACCCTCGCCCACATCAAAGACCACGGAACCATCCCCGCAACCTTCGCCAGCAAGGAAGATCAAAACAGCGTCGGCGAGCATGCCGTCTCTCCCACTTTCATCTCTGAGCTGAAAGAGCGTGTTCAGAGTTTATTGAGGGATCAGGGATGGACGCGGCGAGTTGTCATTGTGGATGGCTTTCTTCTCTTCAGCAATGATATGAAAGATATTCGGTCCCTCTTCGACGTACGCCTCTTTTTGCGGACGAGCTATGCGACGGCGAAGAAGAGGCGGGAGGCGAGGAGCGGCTATGTTACGTTGGAAGGGTTCTGGGAGGATCCGCCGGGGTATGTGGATCAAATTGTGTGGCCAAATTATGTGGCAGATCATCGATTTTTGTTTGAAGGAGGGAATGTGGAGGGCGAGCTGGATGGGGCTGTTTGTAGAGATATTGGGATTGAGGGGATGCCGAGGGAGGCGGAGGGTGATATGGGTTTGTGTTTGGAGTGGGCTGTCGGGGTTTTGGAGAAGGTGATCAAGGGGTCATAACAAGAAGGAACCCCAGTGACTGTTGGAGGGCATGCTATTTTACGGAGGTAATGACTACAAAAACGCCACATTTATAAGCATGGACTGCCATAACGTTAAAAAGACCTCCAAAGTCGAAACCATGTCGTTCCCAGCCCCTTACGGAGGCTAGCACCCTGCAAATGAAGGAATACCAAAGCCATGCATGCCAAATAGTTATACAAAAGTGAAGACCACCATCCTTCCAAGGTCTAGCTCGTGCTAGTCTTGACCTTGTCGATGTATGCCTGGCCGGGATTCTCATAGACTGACTTGAAGAACTCGGTGCACTGTGGCTCTTTCTGTAGCCAGTGTGTCATCGCCGAGAGCTCTTCCCGGAGACGATTGACGGCCTGGACATCCATGTTGGTTTGCGCAATCAACTCGGGCATGGAGACTATAACTATTAGCAAAGGAGCTTCAAGATATGAGAGGTTGGCGGCATACCGAAGAGACGGAGTAGATGCTCGCCGCCGTAGATCTCCACCAGCGACTTGTCACTCAGATCTGAATTCGGGTTCTCAATCTCCTTATGGATGTCGTAGAACTGCTCACGCTCGAATCGGTAGAGGAGGATGCGACCAAGGCTCTTGTTGAAGTACTCTTTCAGACCTGCGATGACCTCCTCGAGGATGTCAGTCTCGGCTTGGCGGCGATCCTTGAGAGAGCAGGCATAATCGTAGTAAGCGTCCAAGATGACAGCAGCGGGTTTCTTAGATGGGAGTTGCACTAGCTGCAGGTTTTTGGTGACATTCTCCCAGTCGTCGACGAGAAGGCTCTTCAGTCGGTCCGGCATCAGAATCCTCACTGCGAGCTTGTTCTGGAAGACTTCTTCCTGTTAGATTGTCAGTGGATTCTGGATCCAAGAAATGAAGGCGGGGAAGAGCGGGGTTGTTTTCTCAAGGTGATCGAGTTGAAATCGCTTACCTTCTCGAGGTCGTGATCCCGCATCCTCTTTTGGCCTCGAGGTCCTGCGGCGGAGGCGGACATCTGCCGCTCTTCACTACCTCGGGTTGAGCCCTGCGTTTTCTTCTTAGAAGGTGCGGGTTGCGCTCGAGCAGCACGTTGGGCGGCTAGCACTTCGTGTCGCAGACTGTTTGCCAGCTCCCGGTTTTCTTGCGTGAGTTTACGGAGGCGATCCTCAGGCACCCAGTCGTCCCAGCTTCAGTACGTCAGTAAACCGAGGCACAGTACTATTCGACGCTTTTGAATGTAGAGGTTTGATAGGCCAGGTCACAGGAGCGAGAAGCACAGCAGTTGTGTTGAAGTGGAGAGAGATGTGAACGAGGCAAACGTAAACGAACAGAGACGACGTGGAAGCTTGGACAAACGTGGAAGCAGACAGAGAAACTACACTTACGTATTCTTCCAGCCCTTGTAATGGACTTTGTATTCATAGCCACTCTTTTTGTCGCTCTCGTCCACAAGCTGCACATCCAGGACCTTTGCCTCATATAGCAACTCGTGATGGAAGCATAGCGCCTTCTCGTCCTTCTTGAACTGAGGCTCAGGAGCCTGTGCCGGCGCCATGGCTGATGATGATTCTTAGAAGGTAGGAGATTGGGGTTGTCGGGAGTACTTGAGTACTGTTGAGGCGTAAGGAGTCCGGTGCTTCACCTTGGACCACAGATGGCGCGTTGTTGCGGGGGGCTCTAGCACGACCGCTCGTCAGCACATGTCACGGGTTCTATCCGATTCACTGTCTTAAAAGGATGGCAGTTACGTTGGCGAGTCGGCGATATGTCGATGAAAGCGTGATGCTGGCAAGGCCTCGTGAGTTTTCCACGCTCGGGCCAAAGACGCGACGCGCTCCGATATGCAGGCTCCTCAGCCCTACGCTCACCCACTCCACTCCACAACACTGGACACCAACCTCACGTCACTTCAATCTAAACTCTTCTCCCTACCTTCAAATCGCGCGCAACCAACATCGCTGTCACCATGCCATCCTACGAGGCCAAGCTACTCTCCGACTTTCTCATCGTTCCCGCGTCGTTGCGCGACTTCATGACGCTCCGTCAGTTCACCGACATCTTTCCCAAAGGCCACCGGTCGAATCCAGCTATCAAAGAGCTTTATCGCGAACTCTACACACTCCGGGAGAGGGACATTGAGGTTGTGCGCCAGGACATTGCCGCCGAGGTCAAGCGATCGAAGCAGCTCAAGCGTGAGTATGCAAAGGACAGACGGCAGATGGACGACGCCAATGTGGCTGGCTTGAACCTAGTTGAGCTTCAGATGGAGCAGGAGGTACTTCTCATCCTCTTGCCCATCTCTTGTATGTTCCTGACCAGTCCAGTTCTCCAACGATGGACGCAAAAAACCCCACACGCTGCAGACAGTGCACGCGAGTATCGAAGAAGCATGCGAGAGTCTTGAATCACAAATATCAGAGCTGGAAGAGGAGAGTCAGAGCATGCTTGTGGAGGTTCAGGAGGCTGTCGGCGCCCTTAGCGACCTCCGACACGGCCGGTTTGCCCAGTCTGCCACTGGTGAAGACATGAGGGAGGAGGTGCTGGCTACACTAAAACGACTAGAAGCTGTCTGCACCATTCCGACTAGATGATAACCCCCTTGCGCTTGCTATACACAACGCTACCTCGCCTCGATACTGTTCGCGGATCGTAGGAAGAAGCTGGTATATTGCAGCCGTGCCACTTGGTGAAGTACGACATGCCCACTAGCGATCTGGTACCGATCGATAATCGCGTATGCTGAGCGTCGCAAGTCTTCATCGAGACCCCGTCGAAACCAATTCCTGAAAGCAGATGACTTGGTTTCCGAAACGTGCGTGACGTCCCCGGAAAGAAAACGTCGCACAAGCGACGATGATGAGACTAATGAGCTTCTCATGGTAATCAAGAGTTCAAAGTCTAGATACGCTTCCCGAAGTTTTCGAGCCTGAAAACCTCTCCAAGGCTTACCCTCGTACTGTAGGGACTAAGCCCTTCTATAGACGATGAAACTTATGTAATACATCTAAGACCGCATCAGGTAACTTTTGCAGGCGTCCTACCAATCACTAAGGTCCGGTCCGCATCACCGTGAATTTATCCGCCACTTCTTGGCGTGGTCACTCCATCACACCCTCATTCATGAGCACCTTCTTCAAATAGTCCGTGTCAACAGTGGTCGTAACAGCTTCTGATGTACTTTTCGTAGGCCAGTTGAGGCCACAAATACATTTCCGCACCCCAGGTTTTCCATCTGGTCATGCAGACTCTGGCCTCGGCATGATTGGCCCAATCCGGCAGCAATTAATATACGTGGACAGCCTCATGCTCTCTATATTAACGATCAGACCTTAGCATCAACTAGTAACAAGTGGTTATAGGTGCTCCTCTACAACGTGTCCAAAAGGTCACTGTCCAGACTTATAACACGATCACGGCCTTCTGGAATACTTGTGGAAGCCATTCATAGTTCTCGAGATAATTTGGATCACGATGTTTCTCCCAAGCATTTTTGCGTCTTTGGTCTCGGTTGCTGCGTTGACGAGGTTTGTGGCTGCAGACTTGAGGATCTCGGCAGATAACTTTTCTTTTGGAGGCGTGAACTTTCCGCAGTTACAATTTTTAGAGCCGAACTATAGAGATGAGATCATTACAAAAGTGGTCAAGTCGAATGCGAGGGTCATTCGGTTGTTCAGTGAGTCTTAACAATGGAATGAACGCAATCGATCGCTGACTGTGTCCTAGTTCGGGGTGACAAAGACCATGGCGATGTATGAATTTGCTGCTCATAACACATTCAGCCACTAATATTTACAGCCCGAACCCACCTTAGGCGAGTTCGATAAAAGCATGCTTGACCAGATCGATGATACCATGGCATCCATCCATCGGATATCAAGGGGTATGTCCGACTCTCCGAGAATAACCATGTCTTCTAACAATGATAATAGGTCAAGTCAAAGTCATTATCGCACCACATGATGCACATGCGCTTCGGGGCTCGAACGACGTACCATGCGATGCTTACTGCGAGAAACTCAAGCCGGCTTTCCTTGACTTCTATAGTGTCGATGAGTGTAAGGGGAGATGTATTGCGCCTACAGTAAATAAGTACTAACACCTACCAGACAGGGAGCTGTACAAAACCCGTCTCGAAGTGTTCTTCAACCACTATCCCTCGAAGAACTTCAAGGGTAGACCTTGGAGCGAATTGAGCGAAGTGATTCTTGGTGTCGACCTCCAAAATGAGCCATGGGCAGGCATCCACCCCATCGTTGCTGGGGAGGCCTGGCTCTGTATAATGGCCACCCATCTCAAAGAGAAGATCGGACTGGGAAAGAGTGGAATCGCAGTTATCACCGGTGGTATCTCCGGATCTCAATCAGCTACTGGAACCCAGAACTTCCCGGACTCTGCGTTTGACTGCCCTGCTGTCGATGTTATTGGTATCCATGGGTATTTTGCTCAAGGGCAGGACGGTAGCGCCACCGCTGCAACTCCATGGGCGAATATGTTCCTCCCTGGGAATACACTGACTGCACGTGCTTTGGGCAAGAAGTTGCTTCTGGTTGAAGAGTGGTCATTCAAGAAGACTGATCTTGGGTTGATGTACAAAAAGCAAGCCATCTTTGATCAAGGAAATGCACTGAACCGCCGTGGTATCCCTTGGGTAGGTATCATCTTTTCCATGAGCTTCAGTTTTTTGTCTAACAACGACAGCTATACTCATACCTCACAATCCACGACGAGGGAACAACCGCAAAAGTCAGCCTCACACGCGAAGACAACTTCGCCATCGGCGCCCTGAAAAACATCCTCTCCCGCGCCTACAACACCCGCTCAAATTTCAACTGGGCCAAGTACCTCTCGGCGCCCAAACGAAGCCTTACCAACCTAACACACGTCGCCATGAACCCCTACATCCCCGAACACAGCGACTGTACCTTTGGCTGCGAAGGCTTCCTCTGCGACGCTCCCGACGGATGCAGTCCAGACCTGATCTGCAAAAACAGCATCTGCCAGAAACCCAGCGAGTCGCAACCGGGAAAAATAGACGATAGCTGCAACAGCAAGAAGCCGTGCCTCTCACACCTCACCTGCGAAGACGGCCTCTGCCAAAGATGCACCGCACGCCTCTCCATCGAACCAGCAGATACCCGCAAATCAACCCTCTACAATAACCCTTCCAGCCTCATCGGATCCTGCGCTCTCGACTCCTCGGACCCCTTCCGCATGCGCCCTATCTGCCGTCTCCCCTCCTCCTCTCCATCATCTCCCTCTCACCGCACCAATCCCTGCACAAACGCATCCCACTGCTCCGCCGACGAGTTCTGCTCGTGGGGTCTGTGTACTGCCTGTGGTTCCGACGATGCTTGCCTCGGCGCGAAGTGCAAGAGCAATAATACGTGTAAGACGGGATTTTGTAATAGGCACGGCAGGTGCGATTATCCGGCAAAGCGCAAGGTGGCGGCGAAGAGTGGGAGGGATACTTGGGGGAGTCGGAAGGGGGCTGGGTGGAATGCGGGACCGAGGAATATGGAACGGGGCCCGAATAAAGTTAGGGATGAGGCTATGCGGGTTCAGATTCCGAGGGAGGAGGTAGTTGCTACGGGGGCGGCTGCGGCTGCGGCTACGGCTCCTGTGTGATGATATAGAACGGGGGAAAGGTGGGGATGTGTATTATAGAATGCATCTCTTCTGGACGCTTGAGGATGGGATAACATTCACTCAAGAATAAAAGATCTCGTTTAGCTCACATGACATCGCTGAAACTTCGGTCTTTGCAGTGACTTTCTTGCTATCACACTTCATCGTATGGCCTCAACAACCCCGGCGTCTAGCTTGCAAGATCGGGGCAGAGCTTTGACGTGGGGAATCAGTAAAATGCTACCAGACTTTGAGCACAAGATTACATTATTTAGAGCACCAAAGAGCAGACAGCCACAGTGTCGTTGAGGGAAAGACAGATGTTTGAGTTCAAGATTTCAGTATTAAAGATTAGGCTATGAGACTGCAGATGCTCCGGAGCACCGCAAGCCCTCCAGTCGTTTCCCGTCCATGGTATATCGCGATAAAAAGCACTTTTGTTCCCTCATTCCCCTTTCCGTCGCCAGAACCTATCCCCACTCTTCATTGTCGTTTCTTCCTCCACCCGAGTCCCCTCGTCGCCTTCCCTACCCCATAACTCTCTATCATCTCCACACTATCTCATCCACTCCTGCACTTCATGATGTTGATCTCCTAACACATTTCGTCCAAATCTTCGAAGTCGTCTTTCACGAGTGTCTCGGGGCACTAGCGCCCTGGCCGTAGTAGCTGAGATAGGCGGCGTTGACGCTCTGGTGATGCTCAGCGACGGCGTGCTTGATGTCCTTCCAGAGCTTCTTGACGGAGTGTTTCTGCGCCGCGGAGCCCTCGTGGACGGAGTTTGAGCGGGTGGTGGGTTGAGTCACCGGGGTGGTGGCACCGGAGAAGGGGATGGTGTTTGAGCCGACCATTGTGACTTGGTGAAGTTGGGAGTATTCGCTTCGAAAGCAAAGTATCGATGAACGTTGATAATTGATGAAATTTGTGGTTTGATGTAGATCGATAATGTAGATGCTGGTGGAGTCTGAAGAGTCTGGGGGATGTGCAAACCTTCTCTACCTTTATATACCCAGAGGACCTGAAGAGATTTTTCCCCCATCATCAATCTCGAATATTCTCACGATGTCATCACGATCAATCGCCTCATCGCAATTGCCCATGCAGAGATGAAATCTTGCTTCAGTGGCGCCTGCGTCCCGTCCTCGTGCTCTGCAGGTACCCTTGCGCAACCAATCACCCTAAGCCGCAAATACCCGTCCGTAACGCAGCCATCGTGAAGGTTGGAAAATTTCTTACATTAGCCACTGCCACTCCCACCCAACCGTCTCTTCCCACCAATGGGCATTCGCGTCCTGTTTTTTTCTCGGAATAGATTTTTCATTACCGGCATGAAGTGATGATGGCGGAAGGAAATGCCATGATGGATTTGAGCGAAGTCCGATGTTTGTAATTTTTTTCTTTATTGGCTCCACTTTCGAGAGGGAAAAGTCTGTGCTGGTGAGGTCTTTGACACATTAAGTGACCGTTAAAGGGATTCTGTTTGTCATAGGTGGGAAACGTGGTGTGGTGAGTGGTAGGCGTGCTTTTGAGCATGTGTGTTCGGTGGTGGTGTGATGCCGCGAGACTTCGGGAAGGAGATTGATGGGCTTCGAGGCTCTGCGACTCACCGCTGCAATCACGCTGGGTCACGTTGAATGTGATCTGAACCCAAAAGCCTTCGGTTTAAGTTTGTATAACTAATACTGGACTGCACATTCCACGCTTCCAAGGTTACAGGTTTCTCCAAACTCCTGCTCAGTAATTGTCACCCCCGTGTATAAAGCCGCTATCCACGGCTTGAAGGTACTGCGGCTCAGTAGGCAGAGATAACAGTCTTCCAGGCGCATACACATTGCCGAATAAGACCATTTCAGCACTGGTTAGTTTGGTATATCCGGACGTTGCCGTAGGTGTAGGTGCGCATGGACGACTATCGAGCGATTGAGCCCCATCTGATGGGATGTTGTAATCTTCGGGGGTGACCATATATCTTCATGTCCATCTTTGGTAGTGACCTCAAACGTAACTCGATTCTTCAAATCCCGTTGGAAAAGAGCGATCTCTGATAACAGGAAGAGGTCGAAAACTCACGCGAGATATACCACGTGGGGCGCGAGGTAGATCCAACTCGTATGTGCCTACATATGCAGGCCAAACTCCACCATGCCCTAGATTTTAAAGAGTAGTCTGCTTTATCCGTCATGGGTCGTAGTGAAGTCTAGCGTCTCTGTGCAATCATCTTCAAGTGGCCATAAGTATTCGAACACTCCATCCGCAATCTCAATAGCTGGATCAGTGTCAGCCTTTATTCATCCCATATACGAAACAGCACTAAATCAGACACCGTGAAACACTCAACCGAGTCTGGGGGTCAGGAAAAGGTTCCAGGCATCTGCCACATGAATGCACCTTAAGACTAGACCAGTTACCAAGTAATCCCTATCTTCGCGACATACGAACTGACCAGAACAATTAAAGAGCTCATACGGTTCGTATAAATTATGGCAGGCTATCATTTGTGCCCTCCTACTAGTTCTCATAAAAACATTCTTCGCTGACGGAACATCTTGATATGGCAAGTCTGCCTTATACCACTTCTAAAGATAAGAAGTTCCCCGCTGTCGGCGAGCCAACGATCGATGTGATAAGATTCTTGGATACGGATCTACAGACATATAAAAGAATATACACTCCCCAATCTATACAACGACAAGCACTCTAGTACAGATCAATCGCGACAATCTTCCCGCCGCCCAAAAGCTCACCATCGCCATTTTCACCACTGTATCCACCGAAGGTCGAAAGATACGCAACACCCCGATCCCTTGTTGTCCTTCCCAAAGCAACTGAAGTTGCGCCCGAGACCGCAGCTTCTCCCTCCTTGTGGCCATCAACGAAAGTTGCGACCGTTCCATCCGGAGAGATCTTTACAACGGTCTTAGGGTACAGCCTGCCAAAAAAGACTGTTCCGTCATCGGTAACGGCAAGATCGTCGGCGGCAGTCTGATTGGTGGCGAGTATAGTGAAGGCACCAGTGGCGTGGCCGGTGATGCGATCGACAGGCACACGTCCGACCACGCCGAGCTGAAAGTTGGAGTAGTAAAGGTTGTTGTCGACGATATCCAAGCCGTTAACTCCAATCCCGAGAGGCAGAGAGGTATTACCCGCCAGTGATGGATCTTCAAGCACGACTTCATATTTACCGGTCTTCACATGGAGCGCGAGGACATGGTCTGCAAAGGAGTCCCCGAGGAGGACGGTGTGGGAGTTGAGCGTCGTCATGCCGTTGAGGAGCTTTGCATCGGGAAGGTCGGTGATCTTGTTCGTCTTGACACCATAGGGAATATTGCTGAGGTCTACGCTCCAGACACTGTAAGTGCCTGCAACTGGGCCCGTTGTGCCGCTGAAGTTTGATGTAATGACTGCGAAGATGTCGGTTTCGTACTCGGCAATTCCAAAAACGCTGTTGACGCCGGGAAAGGTGTGGATAGGCGTGCTGTTGGCCGACGAAGTATTGATAGGGGCGAAGGGGTCGACAAGGTGTAATTCGGCAGCAGCACCTCCGAGTGTTCCTGTCAAGATGGTTCCGTTGCGCGTTGAGGCCAAGTTCTCGAGCCATGTTGGGTTGGGAAACTCGATGATTGTCCTAGGCTGAGCAGCCAAAGAGACTGAAGCGAACAAGAAGAGTGCTGAAGCGATGAAGCTCATCTTCAAGGAAAAGTCCACAGACTGCGAACTTTTAAGGATTCGTTGGTCGAGATGAGTTGCCTGCGTTCGGGGAAGTGGATGAGTGAAGATGTGTCTTGCTATTGAGGCAAAACATCGTTCTTTTATACACCTTCCCTCTATCATATTTTATTCCCTAATTCCGAACCCGGATTCTAGCCCGCACAACGTTTAGTTTCGCATCATACTGCTCATATACTTATTAAGGCTTACGCATGTAGGATCGACTAGCCGCATTAAGCAATTCTTTCTAGCGCACCTCCACAATTCAGTGCTGAATAATGATATGCTCAGAGACGCTAACGACGAGGTGGGCTTAGAAGGGGAAGTGTACTTATTCCGAGCCTCCGAACTAGCTCCAAGTGATATCACAGAAGATAAACGCTTCCTTCCTTGACTTTCGGTTTGGAGGTTTGTCATCAATGAGCGTTTGAGTCAATCCATGGGCTACTTAAATTACAAGAATTGCCAGGCGTTCGAGTCCTAGTAGTGTTTCTGCGCACGTTCTCTAAGTTGGTAGGTGAATAATGGCAAGACGGTTGACAGAGATGGCTAGGCAGAAAGTCCTATCCGAGTAACAGGAGGCATCGTATTCAGCGACAGAGACACATACGGGTCGATACGGACAGTGGGCAGTTCATTGCTATCCTCGACAGCGTAACTGAAAATCTGCGAGTAACAAGGCTGGTTTCGACGAGTTGCATGGGAAATGGCCCGCTTGCAGTTCGTTTCATGGGCTACTTGGACGGCAAAACACCTTAAGCTGTCACCTTCATGGAGAGGAGTCAGCTAGAACAGGATGAATACAATTTTTAAGGCCGTGACCACAGTACGCACATCATCGACAAAGCCCGCGAAACCGGATAATATACCTATAGTAAAAATGATGACGCGAAGAACAGGGTGCTGGATGCTGTCATCCATCAGAGACCGCTAACACATTGCAAACATGAACCCCAATCGTTGTGGTCTACAGAGCTACGACATCCCAAGGCACTGAAGCATTTCTCTACGAACAACAACATGATACTATCGAGGAGAAGCTTTTGTCAGAGAGCTACGGCGACAAGTTTGGCGACGTCGGGCGAAGAATGGATGAACACAACGATCGAGACTCGCTGTGTATGGAACTATGGTCATGTCCGGCGCTCTACACCACAAAGAGTATTGAGAAGCTTTCTGGTAGCACAGAGCGGCTGCAGATAGGCCTCTAGTGGGGCGGAAATGTGATGATGGTGCTCTACAATGATGGAAAAACGAGTACCTCAAGCTCAAACTTTACTATGACTTGGTCTATCGTACTAACTTTTGGTCACTAGGGATCGAAGTGCTATGCGTCTGGACACTAATAGTAAGTTGGTGCCGTTACCCTCCGATCCTTAGCCAGATCTCACAGCCAATATGTACTCGCGGAGCGTAGTGGATACGGCTGAAACTGGCGTCACGTGCAAATCTCACCCCCAGCGAACCAATAAGGCCGTGACAATGATCTAAGAAGTGTCTATCAGAGAGGGTGGCAAAAAACGTGAGGCCAGCTCCACCCGTGCGCGCGAGTATCGCCACTAGCGTGAAGAGGTCATTACCATCAATTCCGGCAACTCTGAGCCAATCATCTTCACCACATTTCAAGCATGTGTCATCCACTTGAAAACTATTGCGCACAGTTCTGCTCACAGCAACGGCATGGCGCATATGAATCTGAAAGGGTACATGCAGCCGCATCATGTTAGTTACTTCCTCAGTGTTGGAATGGAGCCCCATCAAAACGAAATATTCCTGATGTTTCGCCAGTACTGAGACTGGCGTTTCCAAATACTCCAAATGGGATGTGATTCCGAGAACGATAAACAGGGTGGTATGCATATCTTTACATACGTAGGTACCGTATGCTCACCGGTCACTCCTCACTGAATGATTCGAACCTAACTATATTATCAGCTATTTTCTTTCACTATGTACAAAGACAGGTACCTATAGCACTTGGTCAGAAGTCCCACAGCAATGTCTTAAGTTTAATTCCAATAAAATGCAGCAAGGCTATGACGCATGCACTACATTTGATTTGAGAGTCGAACCTGAAGATTCTTAGGATATGATAACGAATCCATGTCGATCTCGCGAGACGGTTGGCATGATATTTTCTTGAGATATGTAGGATACTTGCTCCCTGTGTTGTGCTCTAGACGCCAATTCCGTTCCCTAGTGAATGAAACCTAGACGCATAGGGAGCACGTCATGAAGTGAGGAACTCCTGACCGGTTGATCCACATAACATAAACACGAAGATTTCCAATTATGCTCCAAAGATAGGAGTCATGAATTGCTGCCGCCATGTACAAGCACCTCTTGCGGTGACAGGAGGGACGAGTTTCAGCACGGTGAAACCCCAAGTCATCGCTGGTGTCGTACACATTATACGGATAAAGAATGCTGATGCCATGTCACAATTCTGGAGTCGTGGCTGACGTTCAAAAGAGGCACGTGTGATACCTGAGGCTCAACACTCCGCCTTCAACGTCGAGAGTTCGAAGCGTTCAGAGCGGGTCAGGTCACCATCCCGCTTATATGCTAGTTCGGCCCCTTCCGAGTAAATGCAGGTCCCATCCCGATGTTCTAGGAAACTCGCGAGTCTGACGAGAAAATGTTGATACGGGATGAGATAGGATTATGACGTTCGTGGCGTACATTAGCGTCAGAATTTCTACCCAGGCAGGGTTATGAGGCCATGGGAAGAGTGAACACAAGGTTCACATTATTTCAGATGACTTCTTTTGGCGGAGTTCGGATGCGTGAATGACCGAGTACCGGTAATTCCACAATAGGTGGTAAACGTATTTGCGCTCAGCGCCGTCTAACGACACCCATCGGATATTGCAAAGAATGGTACCAGGTTCTACACCGATGGTGCATCATCACACTACCATCGACTATTCCCCATACGAAGTAGACCAGCTCTATCACCAACATCGAGCAATTTTTAGAAGCTTCGCATTTGTAGAGTTGATGAACAAGCGGGCCTCATCGTCGACTACCTGAGAATGGGCATTCTCAAAACACCATCTATCATGCCAGAACAGGCAAAAGCAGCGGCATGCGAGTCATACGCAAAGGTGCAACGACACCCCAGCAAGCGAGGATGAGAAAAGTCCCCGAATCTCAAAATCCCAGTCCGATTGTGCAACGGGCGACAAAGTAAGATCAAGTCTACCCTTGTCGTGCTCGATCGGTACGGGAAGTTCAACCTGGATCCATAGTAGGAAACAGCGCAACGGAAGTCGGACAAGATTGATGATGAGCCAAATGAGGCCTCGTAATACGAACGCAACACCGCGCTCTCGCAATAGGAATTTTCATGGTTAGATAGGAAGAAGGCGAAAGGAGCCCCGACTGGTATATATTGGCCTTATACCTCTTTCCTTACAGCCTCTTTAAAAATCCTTTGTAAAACTTCATCTCTCTTCCTTCGGGATAGCCACTCTTTTTCAGTTCGTTTCCGAACTAGTCACTCTTTATATTGGTGCTATTACTTTCTTCGCTTTTCTAATGGCATCTATTTCCAAGCCGCTAGGCGGCGCGCTTGGCAGCATGATTTTCTTTCTCCAGCTGGTTGTTTTGGTGTCGGCGATCAGGATCGATCAGAAGAGTTGTGGCAAGTATAAGACGCAAATTGACAGTGCTATGAAGGAGGCGGAAGCGATGGTGTTGTATGCGGAGAAGAGGGCAGCGGATAAGAAGGATAAGAGGCAAGGTACTTTGCTTCAGGACTTGCTTCACGCTTCCAGTGAGGAAGACGCCAGCGTGTTGAGCAAGGCTCAGGGTGAGTGATTGAACACAGTGTATAAGAGATCAGGCAGCTGACCCAGATGATAGCTACCTTTAAAAAGGTGGGAAAGACGCTAAAGGACAATACGGTTGTTATCCACTGCGACGACACGCATCTCACAAAGAACACCTCGACCGTCTACGAAGACAACAGTAACGGCCGACAAGCGCGTGTCCAGGTCCTTAACAGGGCGGATCGCAAGGCCAACCTTGGTGCATGCGGTGGTATTCAGCGTGCGTTCACCTACTCCTATTTCGACGCCAAGAGCAAGAAGGCTGCAGGAGAGGTCATCGTCCTCTGCTCCGATGGACCCGCGGGTACCCTCAAGGCCGCCTCGCAAAAGAAGCTCGGCGACTTCCGCAACAGCAAGTTGGAGACTACTGTTACTCAGGGCCTTGACATGGCCGGAACCTTCCTGTCCTACATGATCTTGCACGAGCTTATGCACGTCACTGATGGAAAGGCATTTCCCGTCAATCCCGGAGGTGGTGAGGAGCTGTATGGATACCAGAAGATCACTGGCCATGCTGCTGGTGTTGCTGGAAACGCGGCTTCTGGTCCTAGCCCAAGCACTCGTTTGGCTAACGCTGATTCGTGGGCCCTTCTGGCTTCCGGATGGTACATGAACAACCACAAGGTCGAGAACGGCAAGTGGGTGAACTTGCCCCAGGATGAGCGTGTCCCTGCTGCTCTTAAGCGTGCTGTCGAGGCTCGCGGGAAGAAAACCAAGACTAAGGCGAAGACCACAAAGGTAAAAACTACTGCCGCCGAAAAACCTACTGCCGCCCCGAAAACCACCAAGGTTCAGACAACGAAGGCCGCAACAACGAAAGCTCCCGTAACCTCTGTTAAGCCCGCGACAAGTGCTGTTGCGACTAAGCCCGCCTCGTCTGTTGTCGCTAGCAGCAAACCAAGCTCTGCTTCATCCGTAGCAGCGACTAGCAAGGCTTCTTCGGTACGTCCCCTTCTAGTCCACCACTTTTTGACATCTCAAGCGCTGCAAGAGCTTTAGTCAATCTTGCCTCAAATGATGTGCATACATACCCCTTAATGAGCTCTGCTAACAACCTTTTATAGGCCGCGCCTGTCAAGCCAACCTCAGCCGTTTCCTCCGCTATCGTGTCTAGCAAACCTTCCGTTGCCCCGACCTCGAAGCCGCCCAGTGCACTCTCATCCGCAGGGACTTCTAAAGCTTCGAGTGTTGTTGTTTCTTCAGCCGCTACCTCCAAGGCCTCGTCTGTGAGTGAAGCCTCGTCCGTTTCGAGCAAACCCTCTTCAGTCCTTCCCAGCGAAAGCGCGAGCGCCTCGAAACCCATCACCTCAGCAAGCGTGAGCGGAAGCGTACCTGCATCATCAAACGTCCCGCCAGCGTCATCTATCAGCGGCACCAAACCCCCATCCGGATCAGCATCAGCATCAGCATCAGCATCATCGATTTCCAGCTCTATCACCACGAGCGCCAGCCCCTCCGGAACCCTGACCGGTTCTAGTGCTTCAATCACCGGGTTCTCTATCAGCGGCTCAGCATCTCATTCGGCGAGCGCCAGCGGATCAGCCTCCGGATCTCAGTCCGCCAGTGCCTCCGCCAGCGGAAGTGGAAGTCTAAGCGGTTCCATCACCACGTCCCCAAGTGCTTCAGCAAGCGAGCCTCCCACCGCCGCCTCTTCTTTCGAGGGTGCCCAGCCGCCGATCGAGACGTCAGTTGTTGATAACCAGTCGTCGTTTCCTGACCTGACCGACATATCCAATTTGATTGACAGCGCCGCGAACCTCTTGACTAGCGGGTCTAATCTCTTGGATAGTGTTATGCCTCTTTTCAACACTGACACGGCGGTCGATACGGATACTACTTGGGCTGATGACGTCAGCGTTGAGACTCCTACAGGCACTGAGACTCCTACAGGTACTGAGACTACACCTCCAGACGACGATGAGACCGCTCTTCCAGACGACGGGAGCACCCTGCCTCAAGGCGAGGATGACACCGAGGACGCCGTTGATGGAATCGATCCCGTTACCGGTGGGCCCTTGTCAAATGGAACAGTACCTTTGAACGGCACAAACGCTACCATTACAAGTATGTTGCCTTCGGAGACTGGTTTCGCAACATTGCCTAGTCCCACGGGCTTCACGACCGTTGCGCGCAGGAACTGAGGGATGATAAGCTGGGATGATTGAAAAGATTTCTTTGTAAATATTTATTCATAGCAAGAGCTACCTCTCTCGGAGCTGCTTTGCCATTGTAATCGTTAGGTTTATGCCGTGTTCGTATCGATCGGATGTCTGTGTGAAAAAGTCGTTAGATGTGCCACTATCTTTCGTGTGGTTGGTATAAATGACATTGAAAGTGTGAATAAGAAAGGCGGCTTCGACATGAAGCCGTATTCTGAACTCTTCCCACGACTCGAGAGGCCCTCACCTCATCTCCGACCGTACAACGCTCACAGCATTTCACCCTAAAACAAGCCTTCAAAGCATCGTCTTCGCAAAATGCAGTCCGGCAGCCCAATGCCACAACCTCGCATCAACAACCTTCCCCTCCCTATCAAACTCCTCCAACCGCTCATACAGCTCCGCAAGCGGCACCACCACCCTCTCAATAAACTCCCCATCCTCCAACTGCTGCTCCGGCGCCTTATCCCCCTCCTTAAGATCCACCTCCACAGTCGCCAACTGCATATTCGCCGTGCTCATACCGGGATCGCTGACAATCGTCGGGCTGATGTATTTGAGCTTTCCCTTGTACCCTGTCTCTTCATGTAGCTCACGGACGCTCGCATCGCTGGGGGACTCTGTCTCGTCGACAAGGCCGGCGGGGAACTCGACGCACACGGCGTTGACCGGGGGTCGGTATTGCAGGATCACGATTGTGGAGGGCGGGCGCGAGGGGTGCCGGATTACGGTGCTGATGGCTACGGCGTCGACGCCGGATTTTCCGCGCGTTTTGCGGGAGGCCGCTTCCCATACTCGGGGTTTGCCCGTCTGGTCGGACCATGAGATCTTCTGGAATTCGATCCTGCGGTTCAAGGACGGAGGTTAGCGGGGCTCATGCATACGGTCTTTGATCTAGTGCCTCGGCAATTTTTGGACTACGCACCATTTGGCCTCGTTGGCGGGGAGCGCGTCTACAGCTGTGATTTTGGGTGATTGCGGCATGTTGTAGGCAGCGAGAAGGGACCGATAGTTGTGAAATAGTCTGGCGTTCGAGAATTTGGAAGCGCTGGAGAGTCTTTTCGTGAGAAATTGAGTCGTGACAGAGCGTAGTGGAGATGTGTACATGGGTGGGCTGTGTATTGTGTGGAGAGAGCAAACAGTTGACGGTAAGCTTGGCCCCGCGGGCGCGTCATTAGGGAGCTTTCGCGGATCACGCGAGATCACGTGCTGCCTGTTTCACCCCCACAGCGATCGTCCCGTTCAACTCCTCCACACTATTGCAATTGTAATACAAAATAACTTGAAGCGATATTACTATTGCGCTATATGAGTGAACTAGAAATTTGCTCTCAAAAGCAACCCAACCGCGGGCTTTATATCCAAGCTTTCCCAAAACGCCCAGACTTTGACTCCTTCCCATATGTCACCTTCCGCACATCCCCTACCTGAACTTTACTCAAACCATTCGGTTCCGGCTAAAACCCTAGATAGCACCAACGACTGCATTCATAGTCCGCAACCTCTTCAAAATCTTCTCCACTCCAATCTGCCTCTCCCTCGCCTTCGCAGCCTTAGCGTCCTGCTTCTCGAACCTATTCCTCCACATGCCCACATAATTCGTCTGACTCTGTCGCCACCAAACCGCTTCCCAGACCTTATGTACCCACTGAACCAAAGCCTCATCTCCGATAACAGCATCCGACCAGTACATCTCGAATTTCTTCTCGCGAGGCTCGCGGCCTAGATATGGTAGCCCGGTTGATGGAGAGAAATGCGTCCAGCGAGCCAGGCAGGTGAGTTTTGCGGATAGGGACATTGATGCTGAAGGCGGATTGAAGACAAAGGCAAGGGGCGGGTTACGGGGAAGGGCGGGGAGGTGCAGTGATGTTAGTAAAGGATCCTTTTGGGACGATTGGTGGGTATTATCGGTGAGGAAGGAGAATCCGGTTCTGGGGGGTGAAGATGAAGGAGTTGGCAGTGTCTCGATGAAAGTATCAGACATCGGCGAAGGAGTCCCCCGGGATCTGATGCTTGCGTAATTGCCTCCCTGAGTAGGACTTGGTGGGGGTGTGAGTGGAGCCACAGACTCAATGACGATGCGCGGGCGATGGAAGCTGTTGCTCCATGTCTTCTCACAGTCAGGAATAGCGCGCATGAGTAGTTCTCGAATACGCTGCTCCTCCACCTCTTTCAGGTGAGCCATGCGCTTGGTGTAATACTCAATGGTCACGTCAGGGAAGAGCGTGAAAACCTTCCCCCTGATGAGCGCTCTAGTGTCCTTGTACCATTTCTCAATATCGCAATTAGAGCCATCTGACTCCGCATCGCTGGGTAGTCGATAGTTGGGGTATCGTTCAGGAATCCACTCCTTGACAAAGTGGACCCAGGGCACGGATCGGTCTTCAAGATGATCGATGTACTTCGGGTCTTTGAGTCGTTCAGCAAAGTGAGCCGGGTTGAACACCCACGAAGAGGCAAAGTATTCATAGACTGTTCGCGGTTAGCTTGTTTCTAAGTCATATTTCATTGGAGACTCTTCATCTCATGCAACGCGAGGTTGAAATTGTGGCAACATCTTCACTGATTCGAACTTTGTGAAGTGTTGCCACACTTTGCACAACTGACGGTACTTACTCTCATCTCTCGTCTGGAACGCCCCCCATAGGATCCTCCAGTCCAATCCAACAATCTTCAGCACATCCTTCGAGTTCTGGCTCACAAAGACTGTGCTTCCATGGAAGTTCGTCTCTTCCATCTCTTCAACCCGAATATACAACCCCTCAGGGTTGATCGTGAGTCCGAGTGGCTTCAAAAGCGACCCAAGCATCTTGCTTCCACTCGCATAATTCAGCTGGAATCGGGACCACTCGAACTGTTGTAATCCGGCGGTATCGCAGACTTTAACGTCGACTTGAATATGAAAGTCATCGCCTCCGAAATTTCGAGCGGGGACGGCAAAATACATGACGCTGGGGTTGAGGCGTCCTCGTCCGCCGACTGAAGTGGCGAAGCCTTCTTTAATTGCCGAGACCATGTCTTCCCAGTTGAGTGGTGTGGCAGAGTTGTTGGGGATGAAACCGGAGACTAGAAAGTCTACATCCCCAAAGTCCGCCTTCTCGGGCATCCCGTTTGGCACCACGACATGAGTGAAGAGCCTCCGAAGTGCTGCTTTGGTCTGCTCGCGAGCTTTGAAGTAAAGCTCAGGCGAGATACGTGGGCAATGTAGTTCACGGAATGCGTGGCCTCCCATCGTAGGGATAGGTAGCGTGAAGAAGGAAGAGGAGTTGTGGAAATTGTTTTCGGAAGACGTTTTTATAAGCGGGGAGTTTATACGCGAAGCTTGCGTATGAGACTAATCACACTAGAGTCAGAAGGTTCTCGGCATGACAGAGGGTGAATGTAGGACGAAAGCATTAACTCGCCTGCTGATGTGCAACGTGCCGTGTTAGACGACGGGTTACGTTTTGCCTGAACCTTACTGCTCGATGAGCTGAGGTCGTGGAAAGAACTGTAAAATCCGTCTAGGCAGGGATAATGATTTGACGCTGAAATGTCTCAGGTTGCAGGCGAGTGTCTGTATAGCACCATAACGATGTGGTGTTCGTTTTGTAAAATGTGGATGGATTGTCCGCGAGCCTCAGTACGCCTCTTCTTATAGACATATATCGCAAGAGAATAAATACTGTTGAGCGATGACGCGTAAAGGTGAGAGCAATGTGATGAAGAACTTCCTCTAAGGTAAAATGAGATCCCTCCCAATCGATGCCAACACAAAGTGAGGTGAATTGAAAGACAGAACTGGAAGGGGCAACTTATCTATGTGATGATGGAAACAATGAACCGACGCTGAGTTCATCCATGTATACAGTGGTAATCGTTTGACTTGCGCTGCGGACGTTCTTGAGACTGACGAGTGAGCATTAGCGTTCAAAGAGAAGGCCTTCAAGAACGGACGCCCGACTGCGAGGTGCGATAAATTTCGCGTGGCAGCTGCGATGTATACCTCATCCAACCATCGTTTTGCCCTCGCTGTTTCGACCGCGTGGCTGGGCAATGCCTTCTTTTCGTCCAGGCCTTGGAAAGATGCACTTGCCATCTAAATCTCCACATTATGTCTCCCCCAACATCACCATCAAACTTCTCTCTCCACCATCAATAACAGCATCGATTATCGTCCATCACTACACAACCCAATTACTACGTTATACTCGCCAAAGCATCCCAGCCTCACCTTCCCATCGTTCAAACCGCCTCATTCGCTCGCGCATCCCTCGCTCAGCAAGACCCAGACTAGAATCACATGTCGGGCCCTCTGCCAACGATTTCAACCTCCGCCACCACAGGAACCTGGTCTGCAGGGCTCATCGGGTGCATTATCAGCATGAACAGTCCATCCGCGGAAAGTGATCGCTCCACACTTCATCATCAGATGGCTCAAATGTTGCGGCAAAGGCGTAATGGGCGTGAGCGCCTCCCGAACGACAGCTGGCCCTGGCCTTGGCGTCCCAACCTACCTGAGGCTCAAGTCTCTGGACTCCTCGCCAGATACGAATGGTTGTTCAGTGAGGAACCATACATAAGCCCTTTTACGGACATGTACAAGCTCTCGCCGGACCACCAACGGAGGATCCACCAAATTACCCAGACGATTTTCTTCGCTACGAAGCGTGACATCAACCAATGCCTGGCGTGCAGTCGCATCAAGAAGCTGAGTACCGGTATCCATCCAACAGCCTTAGCAATCTCCCTGGTTGAGACGGTTCGGCACGGCGTCTTTCTCTCGCGAAAAGATAGGGATAGAAGGCGCCTTCCTTGGTTTGAAGAACTGGGGGAAGGATATCGAGAGGTGTTGCGCTATGTGGGAAATCAGACTGAACGGAGTTTTCGAACCGCTACCAAAAAGGGCTATCTGACACTGGGCATACTTGTGTTCTTCGCTCCGTTTGTGATCGAGAACCTAGGATTTAAGGAAGACGGAATAACCCCAGGTAAGACCTACGAACGATACACTTGACAAAGCCTTAATTGCTATAGGCTCCTAGGCGGACGCCCGGCTCCGGAAACCGCATTGCTATTACCCTATGCACCCGGCAAGTTTTGGGAGGCTACCTGAAATTGCAAGGAGGTTTTTGTACAGGGTGGGAATGGACTGGGACCTCTGATGCTGGGCATCCTATGCGGTTGTATGATGTTGAAGTCCGCTGTAGTTTATGTGCAGCAGGTCGAAGATACCCTGGATACAAAATAGATTCTGAAGTCGAACATTTCGGACTTCTGGCGTGCTCTCTCTGGCAACATCATAGGGGCGAGGTCCCAGCGCAATGTCGATGTCTGTGGAACGGCGTAGCAATTGGCTGTGTAAACGATTCGATGTGGTCGCTTCTCACGTTCACCGGTCGCAGTCAGACTGTAAGCGCAGACCTTTACACATAAATCAGCAACCCCACAGACTTCCCACACCTACCTCAAAACTCATAACAACTCTCCGCAATGACATCTCTCATCCAAGCCTTCATTGCTTGCCTCTGTGGCGCCGAACCTACCATTGAGGAAACCCACATCTCCGAAAAGCAGCCACTCCTCTCCCCAACCCCCATCCGCACGACTGAAGAGACCGCCGCACGCGTCATCGATACCCTCAACACGACCAAGAAACGCGGCAGCGAACTCCAAATCGCTCTCAACGACATCGTCGGTGAATGCGGCTGGACAGAGCGCCTCGTAGAATGGATTCTCGTCAAGCTCGAGCAGGTGCTCCGCGAGGCTGAGAAGCTAAGCCCCTATCTACGAGAGGCGTATGAGAAGTCATGCGAGGCTGCGACAGCCATTAAGGGCTTTGTGAAGGACCATCCTGTGTTCTGCACGCTGGTTGCGATTGGCGTACTCGTTACCATCGCGCCGTGGATGGTCGAGGTTTTGGGCTTCGCTGAAGCGGGCCCGGTTCAAGGTACCTTACACTAGCCATCCTGATTCCGCATTATAGCTCTTCTAAAATATTTCTTCCAAGGCACTTTCGCTGCAGCATGGCAGGCTCGTTACGCAGGCTACGTGCCCAAAGGCTCGCTCTTCTCCTTCTTCCAGCGCCTAGGTATGAAGTGGGCGAAGTAACTTCCACAAACGTCTCCCCTCCCCCCTACATGTATTATTGCAATCGTCAAGCGCCTTCAATCAATGGCAGGGAAAGCAAAAAAAGAAAAAAAGAAAAATCTTGTTGACAACGTGGCGGCGGTCAGGTAGGCAGGCGGTCAAAGTTTACAGTAACAGTGGTAGCGATGAGTTAGCACACCCACACTACCACCTATAGTGTAAAAATTGCCTGTGATGATACCAGCATCTTACTATAGTATAAGCTATATATCCGGTAACAATTTCCTACGAATTTGCTACCGTAACCAAACCTTGATCCATGTACCATTAACTAACGAACATGCCAACTCATCCGAAGAAAACATTACTTCGGTATAAGACGAAGAGTACAAAATATATATACAGGTACCTTCCATTACCTTACTCGGGGGTCGTTGCTATCTGGCAATTCCTGGACCTCGGCCTCCGAATATAGCTCATGGGGCGCCTTCAGCAAATGCGACTCCTGCGCCGCGTCTGGGTGAGTGTCATCTGCCGCTAAAGCAGGAAGATCATGCCCAGCACACGCTGGTGCAGATGCTCTTTTCTCACTCATGCCAGCTTCCCGCGCGCGTTTACGCCACAGAAGTATGCCAACCCCAATAGCGATCATAGCAACTACCGCAGCGCCGATGCCGATACCAGCCTTCGCGCCGGTCGAGAGGCCACCACTCCCATAATTCTCCTTAGTTGGCGCTGTGTTTGTATTGTCCGTGCTTGACGCTTGCGGCTTCAAACTATCGATAACGCTCCAGTGTCCTTCCCAGCTTTGATTGAAATAATTCGTCTTAGCGCTTTCCCAGCTCTCCAACGTCGTGTCTCCGGCCTCAATATCTATGATCTGGTCGCCAAGACCCTGGCCCTTATACCCAGGCCCAGGAGCTTGGCCCATCCATGTTGTTCCTGTTGCCCAATTGCGGCTGATGAAGGCGGCTTGTAGAAAGGCGCGACCAAGGCGGAAATAGTCGTCGGGTGTAGGGTACGGTTGGCGCTTCAAAGGGTTGAAAGAGTGACAGGGGAAGTATTGCGTGGGTCTGTCGACGATGGGTGTTTCGAGGGTAAGATTAAGAAGTGCGAACGGGACCTTGATGGTCACGTTGTTGGTCGAACCCCGGGCTGGTGGAAAAGTAAATCTCAGATATGCAGGAGACGTGACAATCTTTTTGTACTTGGGGTCGTCGGTTTGCCAGTGGTAATGCTTCGAAGTTTGATCGTACTTGATGGGAAGGGTACTTGCGAGACCTTCGCATGTATTGTCTGGTAGGGAAAGGTATGGCGTTGTTGGATCGATTTTGACCTGTTGAGGATCACCAACGATGCCCGTGTCACTTATCAGTAAACCGCTCTTGCTATCAAAGTCAAACGGTGAGTCGCCATGCTCGACGCCGATTCCGATATCGAGGAGGTCAATCCTGTCTTCGCCCTCGAATAACGTAGTGAGAGGCCCGATCGCTCGACCTTTGTTGTATCCACCAAACACCAAAGAGCCAGGATACTCGAACGCAGCAGAGCCGATGTGGAGACTGTACGAATACGAAGCTATCGTTTTATCTTCGTAAAGTTTTCCGTTGTAAACGTTTCCAGTAACATTATGGTTGGATTTTCCTTCCTGCCCAGCCGTGTCAAACGTCTGCACCGTTTCGGGAGCACCGAGAGCCAGGAACCCGAGCCTCATGCCGCTGGTCGCTCCGTTGAAGTAAGTAACGTTTCCCATGTTGGAATGGGCAATCGAAGCATTCCAGACTGTCTTGTCGCGTATGGTAAGCGCCCTTTGCGTGTAGTTCAGAGGGCCTGCCAAAAGTCCGTACGATTTGTCTTCGAGGGGTGGATGCCATGCTTGGGCAAAGTTTGAAAACCATGCCATTGCTGAAGGATCAGGATCCCAAGTTCCTCCTTCCCCACAAGCGCTATTCGGATAGGGGTTGCATGCCGATTTACTGAAGGTAAAGCTGTTATAAATACCTCCTGGGTAGACATCGATATCGGCATGGTTTTGGGCATCGATCTTGAGAGTCGGGTCGAAGCCTCCGACCTTAATTTTGACGGCCTGCCACGGCCCATCGGGACCATACTTCTTGCCACTCCATGGGACGTCGAGAGCGCTTTGGGCGATCGTGATCGCTGCACATAAGGCTAGAAGGTATACGCGTTGGAACGGCAAGGTCAACGAATGCATTTTGAGGCATATGAGACGACGAAAGACCTGTACAACTTGCAAAACGACGAAGCAGTGGTACGAGAAGAAGCGAGCGCGTGCTATACACAGCGAACAGGGTAGGTGTGGAAGTGGTACATATGCTGAGGCGATGGCAGACGATGGCGCAAAAATGCTCCCCTAGTTACGCCCCAACGCGTAGCGAATGGAACGCCTTGTTACCGCACCTGGGCGTCCGCGGAACAGCCAGGAGCCCCTATTGGGGCACAGTAATGGGTATCAAACCCTGCTATGCTCCCATGTCGAGTGCGCCAAGGAAGGGATTTAGCGTCTCATGTAAGCGCCTGCAAGCGCTGCGCATTATCACGGAGAATGTGATTGGGCACCGCGTGTGATCACTTGCAGTCCACCAATGGGTAAGCTCCTTTAGCCGCGTAAGCGTCGAGGCGGCATTGTAGTTCGATCCCCCTGTTCCTTTTTCTTTCCTCATATCGTCCTCTCCTTCGAACCAAGCGTTTGTTCATTCTTGCTGTTGAGCGTTTTGTCATGTTTCCACATCGTACTTATTTGCCTGTTCAATCATCTGAAGATTCAGAAGCCCGCTTGAAGACATCGATGCCGTTCGCGAATGGGTTCTTACTTAGAAGAATGCGCATTGCGCTCATTTTCGGACTCCTGATTGTGCTGGCCTTCGTTTTCGCCGCGTTTAGAAGACCTCTTTCGAACATACCGTCTCAATTCCATGAGCTCACCCATCATAATGAATCCTCGGTTGCTTCCTTAATCCAAGACTGCAATGCAAGTTCGAAAGAGGCGCCTGTGCGCTGGTCCGATTTCGCATACGTGCAATATGTCACGAATCCGAACTATCTTTGCAATTCGCTGATGATCTTGGAAGCGCTCAGGCGACACGGGACGAAAGCAGAACTCCTGATGCTATACCCTCAAGGGTGGGAGGTACCCGCAGAAAACGCAAGCAATGCTCCCTACGAAAGCAGGCTACTGGCTCAGGCGCGGGATTTGTATAACACAAAACTCAGGCCAATCCAGGTCAAGAGATTCGAGAATAAAGACGATCCGACGTGGCAAGACAGCTATACTAAGCTATTAGCGTGGAACCAGACACAATACAAGCGCCTCATTTCCTTGGACTCGGATGCGACAGTATTAGATGTCAGTATCCTTCTCAATACCTGAAGGGATGACTCGGCTTACATCGTGCAGCACATGGACGAGCTCTTCCTTCTCCCTCCAGCGCCTGTCGCTATGCCTCGCGCATATTGGATGGATCACTTCTTTCTCTCCTCGCAGCTCATTGTCGTCGAACCATCAGAAACGGAATGGCAGCGCGTCCAGGATGCCGTGGAGCACCATGATGGAAACGACTACGACATGGACATCCTAAACAAGCTATATGGAACTTCCAGTATAGTGATACCGCATCGCAAGTACGATCTCTTGACTGGCGAACTCAGTGGTGAGAAGCACGAAGCGTACCTTGGATCGTCCAAGGAGATTTGGAACATAAGAGAAGTATTGGGAGAGGCCAAGTTCGTACACTTTTCGGATTGGCCAATGCCGAAGCCGTGGTTGGAGGCCAAACAGGAGGACTGGGACAAGTATAAGCCGAAGTGTAGGAGGATTTCTGAGACGGAATACAATTGCTCTGACCAAGAAGCGTGGCTGGAGCTTCGCAGAGACTTTTCGGCGCGTCGAGAGGTAGGTTGCGGTCATTTGGCTCGGGATAACGCGACTGACAATCATCAGCGTATCTGTGGCCAGGCCTACGACGGCAAGGCACCTGATCATCAGAAGCGCGCGACTTTGCGTCCGAAGTACGAGCCTCTAATCATGTGAGGTGCGTGTTGTCTTTAGGCGGTGGAAATATCAATCGAGGGCCGTTCTTCTTTATGAACTCGTCGTGCTGCGCAGTGCCGCCGCTTCATCCAGATCTGTAAGGGCCTCCCTAGTTCGATCAGGAGGAAGGATCCCTAAATGACAAGCCGAGCAAACGACATGAGGGGCGAGAAATCAGTGGACTTGGTGAAGGATACAAAGAATTCTGAAACAGCACTAAGGGCTTAAAGGGCAGATGCCGAGAAGACGCTAACAGTTATTGTGCTACGGTAGCAGAAGATCGAACGAGCAAATGTGGCAAAAGGTTCAACATGCTATGCTCGTGGGAGTCCCAACAATAGGAGTAGGAGGTATCAAAGCACGCATGGATGCTGGATATACCTGTACGTCAGACCCCGGATAGTAAGATATCCACGGACAAGGGCAGCTAAACACACCAATCGCATTGCCGTATATTGCTGCTGATGAGTTTGCTTTACCGCTGCTGACGCAGCATTCGCTTCAAATCTGTTCCGTCAACATCGTTCTCAAATTCGTGTTCTAGCTTGTGATGTCCATACCTGATCAGGCCCAGGAAACCCCCCTTATAGCGTTCAATGTGGCTGAGAGGCTCCTGCGGGGAAATGAGATTTGATCATCGGCGACAGGTGATGTGCAGAAACGCAAAGAGAACGCGTCGGACCCGCTTCTCTGTATCAAGACTTGAGTTGAACTAGACCGTTTCAACACTAGGGCGTATCGGACCGTTCACCCGTGTGACTACCACCAGTACTGATCCACAGGTTCTCCACGATAGTTCAACGTGCGCAGCATTAGGAGCTCTTGCGATAGCGAATTGCGAATTGATTCAAACGAACAATGATGGAACTCTACGCCTTCGGCCATAGCGTGCACGATGAATGGACTCAGAAGCCATCTCAACCACCAGCACCGGTACCCGTACTCAGCGCCCAGAGCCTTGAAATCCTATGGGCATCATGGTGCGATTTGATAAGTATGGCAATCCCTAAATCCCAAATGCAGGAATTCGCATACGACGTCCAAATGCCCATCTTTATAGATAATCGTACAATCACCGCCTATCGATTGCGCAGTGCGAGAGAGAAGATGTATTGATTGGTTGATTGCAGTTGCTCACTCCCCCGAGAATCAAAGTCGGAACTGCACAGATCTCCAGATCACGTACTACGGCACAAGCCTCCTGCCTCGACATGCAGCCTACATTAATTCACTCACCTACTCACCTTCTCATCCCCTCACGTTCTTTGGCACAAAGCTCCATGAAGGTCTCAAAGGCTTTATCTCAAGGTCGGACCGCCAAGTACGAGTTTTTCGCTCAGAAAGGGAGAGCAAAGAGGACGAATTAGGGATTGAGGTGGGCGACTTCGAATCCTTGGGGTGCGAAATCTCGGATATACAATTTACGAGTAGAGAACATGGATTAGCATGTATCAATGAGGGAGAAAGTACGTCAAGGCAAGTTACAGAATTGCGCATTGGAAAATGCTGATCTTTTTACCCCGAACAGAAGGAACCGGTGGTAACAAAGGGATCATCGAACTCCCATCTCTCAATCATCTTCTACGCCACCTGCAATCTCACATGGATGAGCCGATATCACATCCCCCATACCAAGTCTCTCAGATATGTATATTTATACCCGCCCAATGGACCACGAACGCTACAACAGTCACAGCCCTCGATGATGAAGGGACAATATACACGTACGCTGAGGATATGCGGTACCCAAAGTGCTTGGGCCGAGAGCGATTGGATCGAGGTACCGCAGCCCAGCCCATCCCCTACTTTTCCGAGACTACTGTTAGCAGGATCGCTTCAGGCGGCTATTATACATGTGCGATAACCTCTGATGGTGAGCTCTTCATATGGGGCCAGTCCCCTCCTGGCATCGATAATGAGCTCTCTGTTCTTCAACGACAGAGCGAGGATGGCGATGAAGATGAGTTTGTCCGAAGTGTGGAGTTGTTGATTGAAGGGCGAGCGGCTACCGTCACGGATGTAGCAGTTGGATGGGGCCATGTGCTTGTTGCGGCTGAAGTACAGGCAGGAAGTGGAGTGCTGAGAGCAGTATTCGCAGCTGGCTGTAACGAGAGGGGGCAATTGGGGCTGGGATCGAAAACGAGTGAATGTGTTTTCGTAGAAGATTTCACAGAAGTTAAGGCTTTCAGAGGAAAGAAAACACGGGGGATCGCATGCGCAGGGTGGTCGAGCTATGTCATGATCGAATAAGGAGAAACGGATAAGAGACTGAGAACGTGAATCAGAGCATGCACAGAGTCAGCAGTCAACGGAATGGTGGAGAAGTGATGGAAAGCAGACGTGAAGTGCCTCAGGCGAGCTCTGTACCAAAGCATCTCAGTTTCGAGAACATCTTGGAGAAGAAGATCCGGAAGGCGAAGATGCAAGTGTGTACCTAGTCGGACAAAGGTCCTGGAGATGGTGTGTGGCAATCGGAGAATCTGAGGAGGTAGCAAGATAAAGCAGGTGGCTTGGGAGGATGTATTGCAGCCATACCGACTCTTGCGTTCCAGTTCCGTCTCGGCCCGATCGAGCATGAATTATACTTTCAGGATCTTCCGGCCGTTATGGCTGCGGCAACGTGCCAGGGCTTGTTAAAGAACAATGCGGCGGAGACCTCCCGAGCAACGTTCAGACTATCGATCCAGACATAGGTAGGTATAGGGTTCCTTGTGATGGTCTTAGTATGAGCTAACCTCCATTAATGAAACAGCACATGGCTCACCAAAGGTGAGCAAACGCAGTGTATCGTCGGGAACATACTGCGGTCACTTCATGCGTTTTACGCAGAAACAAATGTTATAGTGTAGGGACAAGAACACATGGACGGCGACAAACCGCGCGGCGTGTCGTCATCGTTGGTAGTGAAGCAAAGGTCCTCGCAGAGAACTCCGTAGTCAGCCTTAGGCCGTGTGCGTGGACATGGTAGAGGCACGTAAGCAATGAGGGTGGAGGATCCATTTGATTGTTTACAAAACAGCCTCGGCTGGCAGGAGCAACACGTGTTAGTGGAGGAAGGGAGCTTCCGCATCAACAGTGGGATCGCGATTGTAGGTTTTCGATACTTGGTTGAGGTTTCATCGATTGTTCGATTATTCGGTACCGGTGCTCCACATGAACATAGGGCCGACTTTGGACCTGCCCCGTTTCGGATGCTTTAGAGTTGGCCATTTTTGCATCGGCGGATTCTTTTTGGGATGTCCATCAAGCTTTCCGGCGGGGCTCCTCCATCGGCATGTAGGTGTTTCCCTGCATTGCTAACCTCCAATGTTGGTCCCAACAGGCAGGACAGTCACCATCTTCACGACTTCAATAAAGCCCCCTTTTTTCGCCCTTTCCAACATGGCTCGCCGACCGAGAGCCACGCCGAGCATGTCCCGAAACGGTACTAATTGGTGTCGTTGCTCAGGCATCCGCGTTTACCGACCAGGGGCCGCTGTCGCTTGTGGCTCGAAAACCGGATGATGTTCGACAGATGACTCAACCTTCTTCTCGAATCTTGGGTGGTGGTGGCGTGTTCCTGCGTCGGCGATGCAGCTTGCTCAATTGTTGGAAAGTCGGTTGCCGTCAAACCTAATGTTCAGCGTGGCGTGGCTTCGAACTTCGAAGGTACCGTCCGCTTCCCTCCAGTCGGATTATTGATGTCCCTTTGGGGCAAATCCTGCGAAGACACCATCCGCAATGGTGTCGAGCTTCTGCAGTAGGCCGCTGCCGTCTCTCCTAGCTACATCGATAAGGCATTCCACGATGTATACTATTACTGCGGCCTCTCCTCGTCAGCACTTGAGCTTGAGCAATCCTTCAGCCAGTCATGTGCACAGGGGCTACACGTTGGCTTCAGGCATCGAAGATCGATTGCACTGCAATCTGGACGGGTCGGGCTGCTGCCCACTCACGGCCAGGCATATGATCAGGCATTTCATCGTCTAAACCTCAGGCCCCACACCGCAAGGCGCTCGCGTGCTGAGACAAAGCACCAAACAACTATTGCACGACCAGCGGCCGTCAGTGGAACGCAATTTGAAAGCTCGTTATTGCGTGGTGGTAAACTGCAACACCTGCGCGGCCATTACGCAAACCGTCCTGATACCATTGCCACGGCGTCTACGAGTCGGATGCACCGGTGCTAGAGAGGCTAAGGCGCTGCGCAGGCTGCCATTGGCTCGGGCCATGGAGACGCTAGCGGGATCCGGCAGAATGGGCGCGAACTGCTTTGCCCCTGGACGCGTCGTCGTTGGCTTGCCAGTGCTTGCCAGGCTTGCTTTTGCTTGCCCAAGCCGGTCCAAGGCACCACCGCTGCGAAAGTCGAAGGCTCGTGAACGTCATGTGTTCGTCCCATGCCGGCCTAAGCGTTGGTCGCCCTGCTATTTCCAGACCTCGACCCAGCTAGAGACAATAGACCCACCCCAACCAGGCTGAAAAATCCGTTTCGACCCAGCATTCTGTTTCCTCTTTCTTCTGATAAGAGCGCCCGCTTTCGCTCGTCCGCTGCTCTGCTCTGCTTTTGCTCGCTGTCGAACTCTATTCTGTTTTCATTCCTTCCGCCGCCTTGCGCCTCCGGGGCCCATGTTGATCTTCATTTGGTACATCCGTCCGCTCTCTTGAACCCTTACCACCTCCCTTCCAGAACATATGTGGCCTGCAACCCCGCCGTACTGCCATGCCATACCATTTCCAACTCTGCCACCTCACACAATGGACGTAAAATTCAACACGATGGAGCACCGTCACTCTTCACCCGCCTCACCGTCAGACAGCCTTCGGCCTTCCACTCACAGGAAACGAAGCAACTCGGTACCAATCGTGGAAGCATTGGGATGCTCGACCCCTGAGGCGGAATTGATTCTCGCCGAGGGGAGAGCAGCCGTGCGCAGGCGCAAAGGCTCCGCTGGCAGAGGTCGAAGAAGGGAATTTCAACATGTGTACCAGCCAAAGGACCACCTAAAATTCCTAAATGCCGATGCCCCGAGAAGAATAAGAGAGGACTCAATGTCGATAGGAGACCGGAAAAGCTTACGCCACTCCCGATTTCCTTCTGACGTCACCGATTCAAGTATCATAACTGTCGTCGCTGCCGGCGAACCGTCTACCACTAGTCCAAAGAACCCACTAGGAAATTACTCGGCCAACCTAGCCAAGTTTATCCAGGCTCAACTTAGCTCAATCCCTTCCTACAGCACAACTCAACTGGCCATCTCGCCTTGTTCCTGTCCGGATTTTTCTTATGCGCCGCGGTCACCTCAGCTATCACCCACTGCATCGATACGACGGCCTGTCGACGCACCACACACCATCACAATACCTCCCGTTCGCCCACCCATGAAAAGCGCATTCTCAGAATGGAGCTCTACGGACGACGACACCGATGATGAAAGGGGGGCGATGACGAGCAGTGGGACTCCAGCAAAAGCCTATACGCCGTCAGAGCTGCGCTACTACGAAAACACAAATGACTCGTCTTTTCTCTTCTCATCAACACCGCTGGACCGAGAAGAAAACGATCTGGATACCGCCAAAGGCTTCTCATTCCCCAACCAGGCCGAACTCCCAGGATCCTCTGCCGACATTCCTTCGCCCTCGCATGAAGCGGGCAACTCTCCTCTGCTTTCGTCCCGTCCACCACTTACATCTTCGTCCGCACCCTCATTCTCCTCCGTATCGACGGGCGAGTACTTCGACTTCAAGTTCAACCCACAAATGAGGGCTCAAATCATCGCGGCAGTAACACCACCGTCGAGCAAGGGCATACCCTCCGTATCTCCATTCAACCGTACCTCGCTCTCCAACGTGCACGATGCACTAGTCGACTCGCACAACCGTGTCTTCATCGACGGTCTGTCCTTCGACATGCAAAGGGACTTCACCATGCCCGAAGAGGGTATGAGAAGAGTGCAGACACCGTGCTGACCTCTCCACACTCGAGCAACCCGCCTCACACTCTCTTTCCGTATCTGTACTACCAGCGAATACTTCTGTTTCCTTTGCGTTCACATCCATCAGGTCGACGTCCGTTCCGAACAGCGGGTCTCTTCGGATCGGCCGAGTCGCCTTTTCCAATCTCTCTGCACTCTGCGAAAATATCCCGTTCCCTCTATTGAGAAAAACAACACGTGTCCTCTCCCAACCTTCTTTCTTCGAGAATTCTGCTTATCTGTACGTCTTTGTAATATCGTATTCTTTTTATCTGGCTGGATTGTGTGTATGGTGTGTGTGGGGAAGTTTTGTATACATAGACTGAGCTCTTTTTCTTCTTTCCTTTTCTGTTCTCCTGGAAATATCCCCATACATATGATATTTATGACGCACATGAAGCATTTCTGCGTTCGGCTCTGGGGAGTTGGGTGGGCTTGGTTTGCCGGTTTGCTGGTTTACTGTTTGGTTTCTGCGGGGTGCGTATGGGTGGTCGAGTAACTATCTATCTATTGTAGCCCAGGGAAGGAAGCTCAGTGAGTTTCCACGCTTTGAGCGACATTCCATTCACGGGAGAAAGGAAATGCGTAGTGAATTACATGAAGATTTGGGAGAGCAAACAGTAGCTTCTATTGAAATTCGTACTATGGAATAGTGAACTTATAATTCCTTCACCACAAGTTCGTTCCTGAATCCTGCTATATCGGTACCCGTATCCTGCATAACTTATCAGATTATTATATATCGTGACTCCACACAAAGTACAGTACAAACGCATCATCTCCTCCAGAAAACTAAACGCACCACACATGCCTCCCCACAGCACTAAACCCCAACTTATTCATTCACCCTCAAAAGAACCTCCAACGAAAATACGCAACACGAAACAAGCAAACATCCAACACCGAAAGTGAGGTGCATGTGAACTAAACCACCCACCCCAGTTTCGCCATCCCCCAACCTCAAAACCCCAAAGTCTAACCTTTTCCTGCACGACGCCACCACCATGACACACCCGTGCCCACGGCCCAGCTAGCGGGTGCAATGTTACAATAAACGAGACCGCAAAGCTCGTCGCAGCGTCCTAGTTCCCGTACCCGCACCCGTCTCCGCACCCGTGCCAGTTGGACCCGCGCGTTTTATCCCGATCCGAGCGTTTCGAATGCCGGAACGGTCAGACATCTTGGCCTTGGTCGCTGGTCGCCTGGTCGGAGACGTGGGAGGAGGGCGCGGAATCCATGTTTCTGATCCACGTCTTCTCTTCTCTTCTCTTCTGCATCGAGCGATCGCATTAGCGGATTCCGGAATTCCCAGGGCTCGCTGTTGAGATCGATCGATCTCTCCAAGGGGATGCTGGAGGTTTCGAAGGGTGTGTGGTGCGTGGGTGGGACTTGGTACCCGATACTGTAAGAAGCTGCTTGTGGATGTACGGTTGGCTCGCTCCTGCGCTGCGCTGCTTTGGATCTGCCGTGACGGGAATTCCTCGCGATCAATCAGATCGGCGATTCTGGAGGACTGGGAGCAATGAGAACGAGCTCCGTGAGACGTGAATCCATTGGGAGAAACAACGCCGGCTAATATTTTTGTTATTTCGTAAAGACACTTTCGGGCGAGTGAATGGATTCTTCGCATCGGAGTAACTATACCCCCCCTATACAAATCCTATACCAAAACCTCAAAGCTTTGCCCCAGAGCCCCTAAACAAGCTCAGCAAATCGCCCACACCGCCGTCCCTGAACAAGACTCACAAATGCTTATGGAAGAAGTCCAACACCAACTTATACGCCCTCTCATACTCACTCTTGACCTTCTCATCTTCCAGATCACTCCTGGCAGCCATAAACCCATGAACCTGGTCCGGGAACCACTCCACCAGATGAGGCACCTTGAGGCCCTTCTCCCACTTCTCGACGTCCTCCTTGCTCTCATCCTTACTCGGTAGCATGGCGTACGGAATCGTGATCCCCGGCGCATCATCCGCAGCCACCATCGCCGGATGACAAGCAGCGGCGACCTTGAACTTGGTACCCTCCAAGGAGCTCAAATTGACAATCTTCCCTCCCCAGCAGAAGCCCACGATGCCCCACTTCTCCACCCCCTTAGTCTTCGCCAGCTCGTCGACGATCTTGGGGATGCGAGGAAGCGTCTTGGGAGGAGCGGCTTTCGTGCTGAAGAACTCGCCGAGTTTCTTGCCCTTCTCTTCATTGTCCGGAGGGTACCAGGAGATATCGGCTGGAGAGCCCTCGAAGAAGTCGGGCATAAACACTTGATATGGCTGCTCTTTATCGGTATAGGCCAGAATATCCGCCCCTTGGATGGTTTGCGGGAAGAAGCCGAAGATGTCGTACACGATGAGAATGCCTTGTTTGGCGTCTTTCGGACCCGTAGCGTACGTCTTCAGGCCATCGACGGTGATGTATTCGCCCTTTTGCTGGTAGCCTTTCGAAACGACGGCGGGCGTGTTGCAGCCTGCAATTGGTTAGTTCCGGCTACCTTTCGCCTTCTCGCATGCGACGGGACTGACAGGCTTTCGACTGTGTCGACTCGGTAGACATGTTGGCGAGGTGTCGTAGTGTAATTGGCGTTTGGTATGGCGCTCTGGGTACAATCGAGGTTCGCGTGAATGTAGAGAGCAATGGACGAGGTGTCCAGCGGAAGAGTGGGGTGATGGCGCGCATTATCTACGGCAGTTGTGTCAAGGTGAGTGGCTGCTGCTCTTTAGCTGTTGCTAGGTGGGGCAAGTGCATGATGTCACGACGCGGGGTAGCTCCACCGTCAGAATTGCGACAACGAAGTGAAGAAGCAACTATCTCAAGATGATTAAGTTGTTATTCAATTGATCGCCTATGACAAAGATATGTACATCCGATATGGCTTGTATACCGTCTATGCGTCTAGCCCAAGATTTTCCAAAAGTCTGTCGATCTTCCCCAGCAGGATTTGATAGTTGATGGCATCCTGGGCGAACTCATCACCAGCCATCTCGCCATCCAAAGTGCGCACAGCACCCGCAGCTAGCTGACTTTCAATATCTGGCACCGATATATCTTCTTTGCTGGAGATGTCGAGGTCTTGCACAGCATCGGCAAGTGCCTCGCTGTCTGCCTTTGGGTTTTCGTCCATCATTTCTTCGAAATTTGTATCTTCGAACCGAAGTCGAAACCGTTCCGATAGATACCATCGAATATCATCAATCAATTCAACAGTATCCGTCTCTTGCCTTTCCCTGACTCGTCTCGCAGACTCTTGGACCAGCTCTGCGAAATCCGGTTCGTCGATGTAGCGCTCTAATCTATATGCAATGTACCTCGCACTGAATTCTTCTAATCGTTGAACTCGGGTATCCCACCCGGCACGTATGATCTCGTACACGTCTATGGCTTCTTCTGCGTCGATTTCTCCACGAGGGTTCTCTGCTTCCACAGTTGATGTGGAGCCATTTCCGAGCGACGAGATGATAAGTGCTGCTCGCTGCTTCAACTTCTCGATGAACAACTGATCCGCAGCGAAGAGGACGTCCACTGCAATGTCCAATCCAAAGTCTGTCCTCTCAGTATAAATGAATGTGAGTATCGTCTCGAGTACCTTTGGTGTGCAATCAAGTTTGATAACTTGCAGATACTGCGTATCTTGTGCCTCGCGGAAAGGCGAATTGAACATGGTGAGAAAATATTCCGATCTCAGCAGCATTGCTTTGTGTACGCCATAGATGGCCGATTTCCGGGGTTCTCGATGTCGAGAGGGCGATCGCGATTTCACCGGACCTACGGGTATGCCATTCAATGGGCCGAGTGTATTACGCGTTGGTGGTGTTGACGATTCAGAGGGTCCGGGAGAAAGATCGGTGTCGTCCGAAAGGTCATCCTCTTCGTCTTCATCAGCCCGAAGCAGGACATCCGCAAAGATCGAGTTATCTCGATCCCACCGTATGTTGTCCACTTTATCTGTGTCGACCACCATCTTGTTCTTCAGCACGTTGTCCTTAAACCACTCCTCTAGCTGATTTCGCCCGCGCTCTAGTTCATCTGCGCGCTTCTGTCGTAGCAGCCTCCGATCTGAAACCTCTGTGAGGTCCCCGAAGAGTCTCCCCATCTCGAGCTCGCGTCCGATTTTATCGATTCCGTTAAGCACGACCAGCTCCTCGTCATCGCTGAGGCCATATGTGACATTGCGCAAGGATACTTCGGAAAAGTATGTATACTGTAATGCAACGGCTAGCGACTGTACGGGTATATTGTGTGGCAACTTCCATGATGTCGTGTTCGGCGCAGCGGCTAACTTCTTCGCGAAGTACGGCGATCGGGCGGCGAGGAGAAACTTGTGGAGGTTGAAGCTCTGGTCGTATGTAGTAATGGTGATGTCCGTAGTCTTTGGCTCAGGTCTCGCGAGGAGTGAAGTAATATGGGCCGCGAGGGGTTGTAGCGGGTTCGTTGACTTTGCGTAGTCGTAGGATAAAAGGAGGTTTCGTATTCGATCGTTCAAGGCATTATAGAGTGCACGTTCGCCTTGGAACGTATCTCTTTCGCAAAGGGCACCGTTTTCGAGAAGAAGCTGTATGACCTCATAATGCCCACAGAGACTAGCCTTTGACGTTGGTTACCATGATACTGTAAGGTGATGTGAATGGACTGGCACCTACTAGTATTAGAGGTGTGTAATCGTGAGTGTCCCTCGCATTGACATTCACACCCGTATGAAGCAGCTCCTGACATACTTTGAGATCGCCTCGCCGGCAGGCCTCACAGAAGGACAGAAAAGGCGGGCTGGTATCCAGAGGGCTGTCTTCCTTCAACTGGCCCGACGATATAGCCTGCGCTTCTTTGGCCAGCGCCGCCTCAATCTCGTGCTTCTTCTTCACGTCCATCACGAAAGAACAAGTGCGAGAAGAGGAGGATTACCTAGGGAATCACAAATGCAAACGTCGACGGCGAAATCACGGGTTGAGGTGGCGGTGGCGGCGCCTCATGTCGGCGATTAGCCTGGCTTAGTTCCGGCGAAGAGGAAGGCACGTGCGTCGTGGTTGCCGTTAGCGACGGTGCTTGTAAACAACCCTAACACTGCATAGACGGCTTGGCTGCCGGAACATCGACCTCAACATCTGCAACCACTAACACAACAGCTTTTGTCCTCATTCCACACAGTAATACTTTCGCTGCATGATACCTGTATTTACTATTCATCATGCCTGAGGACGAGAAATACGAAATCCTCGAGAAGATCGGTAGGCGCGCTGCTACGGCATTCTTTCGTCCCGCTGTATACTGACCCAATTAATAGGCCATGGCTCGTTTGGCATTATTCGCCGGGTCAGGCGCAAAGCCGACGGTTACATCCTTTGCCGCAAGGAGATCAGCTATTCGAAAATGTCGCAGAAAGAGCGCGAGCAGCTGCAGGCCGAGCTGTCCATCCTGAAAGAGCTGGTCCACCCGAATATCGTCCGATACTACGAACGCGAACATCTCAAAGCATCACAAGACCTGCACCTCTATATGGAATACTGCGGCAATGGCGACCTGGGCCGGGTGATCCAGAGCTTGAAGAACCAGGGCAAAAATGCCGACGAGGAATTTGTGTGGAGCATATTCAGTCAGATCGTGCGGGCACTCTACCGGTGTCACTATGGGCAGGATGCGCCAGCACCAGGGCAAAATGTGATGGGCTTGGGCAACGATGCGAAGCCCATTCCGGTGCGGAATCGTGACAAGCCCATGATTTTGCACCGTGACCTTAAGCCCGAAAACAGTCAGTCTCCATCTTCCCTTTTATCGGTCCATTACCCTAACGCAGTCATAGTCTTCCTCGATGATGATAACTCGGTCAAGCTCGGTGATTTTGGCCTCTCGAAAATCCTCCAATCGCACGATTTCGCCTCTACCTACGTCGGCACACCCTTCTACATGTCGCCTGAGATCTGCAAGGCAGAACAATATGGCCCGCACTCAGACATCTGGGCGCTTGGCTGCATCATATACGAGATGTGTGCAAAGGCACCGCCGTTCAATGCGAAGACGCACTTTGAGCTGATCCAGAAGATCAAGCTTGGTCGTTACCCGACGATACCTAGCTGCTACTCACCAGACCTAGCTCAAGTCATTGCCAAATGTCTCCAAGTCAATCCCCATAATCGCCCCGACACCGCCCAGCTCCTGAACCTCCCTGTTGTTAAGCTGATGCGCAAAGAGCAAGAGGTGGTCAGGCTAGGCCAGGACTTAAAGAGGGAGAGGGAGCTGTTGGTCAGGGCAGAGAAAGAGCTAGAGGCCAAATGCTCGACATTCCGGAGAGAACTCAACGACCAATTGCGCCGTGAATGGGAAGTCAAGGCCCAATTGGAGATTGAGCGACGTGTTAAGATGGAGGTCGAGCGCCGCATGAAGATCGAGATCCAGGGCTTGCAAGAGCAGTTCCAGACAGAGGTCAAGCAGCACGTCGAGAAAGCGCTCAAGAAGTACCCTTCCCGACCCAGCAAGTCGCCTAGGCTGGAACCTCGCTCAAGTACGCCCACTATGCCAGAAGAGCAGAGTATACTCTTCCCTGCAGACGGCGAAACTACAGTATTGGATACTTCAACGAGCACACTTGGTACAGCCTCCAACTTCACCAGTGGAACCGAGCTTTCCTCGCTGTCATTAGACGATTCCGCTACAGAGGACAACACTATTACCGCCAAACCGGCACCCAAGAGACGGCCTCGTGTACCCTTTGCGCGTGCTCAGACCATGGCGAATCCAGTCACACGGGCAGCTCCAGCTTCCCCCATGGACGTGCACATGTCCGAACCATCCCCAGCGCCGACATCACTAGCCGCCTACCAACTATCTCCTCGCCGCAACCAGCCACGTAACAACATCTTCGCTGCCGCTCAAGAAGGCGCGAAGAAGTGGTCTGGCGAAGTCCCACCTTCACCCACTGACGACGAATGGAATGGTGATCTAGAGGACGATGATATCCCTGCAATACCATCACCTACACGCGCTCGTAGCGCATCGGGTGGCCGAAGTGGAAACATCGATCCCTTCAAATCCATTGCGACCAAACTGCCTCCTAAACCCACTCAACGTCTCGCCAATACACCTACTCTAGCCCCCAACGGCATAAAATCACGACCCGCATCCACCGTGCCTGTCATCACAACTGCCTCACCCAATCGTCCCCGTACACGACCGACTTCCATGGTCGTTGAATCGACGAGTCCCGTCCGCAAGGCCGCCGCAAAGCCTCAAGAGTACGGACTTCGATCGAAGAAACATGATGGCGTGCGTATATCAGCCATGAAGAACAACGGCGGCATGGCACCCCAAGGCCGAACGCTCGTGGAGCTGCAACAAGCGCGCGGTATCCCTGCGCAAGCTATGAGCGAAGACGAAGGAAAGAGGGGAATGGCCCGGAGATTCAAGAGCCCCATGAAGGGACGCGGCGCCGCCGTGTTGCCCAAGGAGCCGTCTGTCTGGGATCCAAACGATCCGGATATTCCCAGTCCATTCGCACTCCGAACGAGGCGAGTTGTCATGTAAAAGGTAAGCATTTGTTTTTGTCTCTTTTTTCTACAAATCATTTGTCTGTCTGGATAGAAACATGGATGAGGAGAGCGTGGGCGATGGGGTTGTCTTGTATACGGCAAGCGACTACGATGGTGAACGGCCAGGTGGACTTATTTGCATATGCATAGCACAGCGTGCAATTCAAAAGCAACAACGAGAGAAAAGCACGATGGAGTAATGAGGAGTACAACTCGGGGAGGAGCGGACGGCTGTACATGACGGCGGAGCGATGGGATGTCGGAGCAGAGCAGATGGAGCTGGATAGACGGGGTGGTGAACCGGCGTTTGAGAAGAGCGGGCAAAAGGGAAGGAAAAGGCGGTGCAAGGAACCCCAACCCAGTGATCGTCTTCGACACGAAACACGTCCTGTCTGTCTATTAATCTCTTCCCTTTGTTTTTGTATCCTATCCTATCTCCTTTTCTTGTTCGTTTCCATCTTGTCAGACTCTATTTTCGGGCAATGCATACTTTTTTGTTTTGCTTAGCTTCTTTTTCTTTTTCGGCATGATAGCATCTTTCGGCGATATCATTGGGGACTTGTTTTGCTTGGTCGTTTGGATGCGGTGTTTGCATGGGAGTTTGGCGAGAGTCTTGAGGGGGAGCTAGATGGAGAGAGGGGGGTTGGTTGCTTGTTTGTTTGTTTGCATGTACATTTATGGCATTTTTATGCAATATGATCCCCTGCACTTCATGTCTTGCTTGGCTCGCTATTGCAGTGTGGAGATGTCCAAGGCTCAACAGAGCTTCTCCCACAAGACAGGCAACTCTCATAAAATGAGCTTCACCTCCACCAAGCCAAACGATGCCAAATCTTTCGAAGAAAGAAAGGAAGAAAGAGCCTGTCCCGATGAAATCGGAAACATAGCTTAGGTTTCTTCCGCAATTCCCTCATCCCTAGTATTTCACCACCTTCCTCCAGCAAAGCTCCACCTTCCACACACCTCCCATCTTCTTCCGCACAGCATCCAAAACACCACCCTCACACCACCAAACACTCCTCTGCGGACTCTCTGACCCAATCAGCACCGTAGGCCAACAGTCCTCCCTCTTCGTACCCAACCCGCGCCACCAGAACTCCAGACTCGTCCACTCGACTCCAGCATCATCTAGAATGTTCGCAACGCCCCTACGCTTCTTGGCCACGGTTTTCGCCAACGCCGTCTCGAAGGCGAGGATCGGGAGGGTGAAGATGCCGGAGAAGATGCGGGCGTCGATGATCTCGATGGCGAGGGTGACAGCGGAGGTTTGGGACGTGATGTAGGAGCGGAGAGCGCGGATGGTGGGGGCCCAGTGGGCCGTGGTGGAGGAAGTGGAGGAGTTGGCGAGGATGCAGAGGGTGAGTGTAGATTTTGAGATAGGGAGGGTGGGGTTGTGGCGGTGGACTACTTCGATGTTCTGGAAGGGTAGTTTATGTCTGTGTGTACGTTAGTCGAAGGGCTTGTAGGAAGATCTCTATCCATCTTCACGTACAGTTCCACGATCTGCGTCATGTTGGCAACATGCTCGCTGGAAGCAGACAGCGCTTTCGGAATATTTCCTCGCTTAGTGGTGACCGGTAGAACGGGCAGAACAGGCCAGCCTTGGCGGTAAGGAAGCCGGTCATCGATGTCGGTGATGGTGTAGTCGTGGCGTGCTTTGACCTTGTGGTTTGCGGCGAGCCATTCGTCTTCGGTGGCGAGGAGGAGAGAAGTGTCTTTGGGGAGGCCGGGTGTATCCGCTGGTTGTCAGTTTATTGAGTGGGAGGCCGTGGGATGGAGTGTATACCTTGCAACTCCACTGCACCAACATCTCCCTCTATACTATCCACCATGGTCTCATCGCCCTCGCTCTCTCCCTCGGAGCGCGCATGGGCGAAAGCACCGCTATGCTTCTGCGGGGCCGTCATCGCAAGCTTGGAAGAATCTAGTAGCCTCGAAGCACCCGAGCGTGTTGAACGTGCTTTGGATGGGTAGTGGAGCCTGTTGAGGTGGAGTGTGGAAAGCGGAAGAAAGGAGCTAGAGCGCGTTGTTGGGGCGCGTAACCACGAGGCAACGCGTTGTGGGAAAGTGCGGGCGGCACAGATCAATGATCAAGTTTGACTAGTTGTGGATTGTGGGAAGGTAGCAAACAATCGAGGTGGTCGTTCCTGCTTGTTTTGTCGACCCTGCAGGCACCCGTTTACTCACCGCCTGATGGGACTCCGCACTCTCGCAATCACCTCAAACAACTCTAGATAGCAGGTCGCACATGAATACGCGCACGTAATTGAAGTGGGTATGTCCTATCTTTTGAATTAAAAAAGAAGACCTTGAATCGCTAATCTGCAGTGTTGTGAAGCACCTCCTCAAGGCTGTCAAATCTCAATACCCAAAGGTTTCCGTATGGAGATAGATGCCCTGCGCTCCTGTTCCCTTATGTACTGCACGCTCGTCACTCAGTGAACAGACATCTTGCTTGACATCTGCCACCAGAGCCTGCGGTCCACAGACGACTACCGCCGATTCGCCCAGAGCCTGCTCTAATGATCTTCTTATGATATCTGTGGGATTCGGACGACCCGAGAACACTGAGATTGAAGGATGAATGAAAGGCGTGGGCTTCGTACTTGATCTTGTGGATGTCCGTGATATCGGCTGTGTTGTGGAATCCTGATTGTTGGGACCGCAACAACAGCAAGAGGCCTTGATTGCGTCAGGTGATGACTCGTCGACTGTTGTTTTACAACAGCATGTGTTATTTGGGCCACACGAGTTGGCGTTGTTGACTTGGGAGACTGAATTCGTCCGGACTTCTGTGATTGCTTCTCGGGTGTCGTCGAATTTTTCCTTCTCATTTAGTGACGGTGGCTGGTTTCGAGACTTCATCACATCCTGTTGAGCTTCCTGAGGCTTCTTTGAATTGCCGTCGGCGTTTGGAGCTGTCATTGCTGACAGTATTGTTTTTTGCTCTCCGGTGAATGACGCGTCGCAAGTGACGTAGATGGTGAGCTCCAGCTTTATGTGTTTCAACTGTGCGTGGAGGGTCTGAAACTCTGAGAAGACGGACGAAAGTGCCCCGGCAAACCATCCTAGCTGACCACGGCTCTTTACAACCCACACAAAACGGATATTTCGAGTGACAGCACCCATTTGTGGCATAAATAGCGAAGGTTTGTTTCGTTCTGGCTTAGCATTCTCCTTCCAGCCCTGCATGATATCCCGAAGTAAAGGAACGGTGAATGTAGCGCCGGTGCTGCCTGCAAGCAGTACAATACTGTCGAACTGACGCAGAGGTCTCAAGCATCCATAAGGCCCTTCGATAGCCACTGTCTTGACGCATGATCGGCTGAACGTTGCAGGAGGTCTGTGTATTTTTTCAGCATGCCTGAAGAAGCGGCTGGTGCCGCCAGTTTCAGCCTTGACCAAAAATTCCATCCTTCCGTCTTTAGGTATGGATGCAATGGTAAACGGGTGACTCTGTAGAGGAACGATCGAGTGGCAGGACAAGAAAACGTGCTGACCTGGCGTCCAGCTGATGGGAGGATTCTGTATGACGATCCTGGTTGTCTTATGCGGTAGAGGTGTGAATTCGGCTCTGCATGCCCAGACACCTGACATCAGGCCTTCCTTGCGTTGTTTGGGGTGAAAGAAGGAGATGTTAGCGTATAGTATTCGCAACGTTCGAGCAACACGATCCAGGAAGAAGATGGCAACGGGAAACCAAACGTAAATGTGAACCTCGGCCGGTGTGTGAACATAGACGAAACCGATGAAGACCGCAAACGAAACGAGATGTTGCAAGATGAAGAACTCATAGCACCAGCCTCGGACAGGGGTTACAGAGCTGAAGACAATCCAGACCAGCAATGCCCATGCCACGAGCCCCTTCCAGACCAGAGTGTTCTCTCTCAGTTGAGTCCCGATATAATTATATGGCGCCCAAGCCGCAAGGAAGTAGCCCATGTGGATGGTGGCTGTAAGCAGCAAACACCTGGCACACCAGCGATGCAGCCAATTCAGGCGCTCATAGCTGATACCTGTCAAGTATCCGATGAGATTATTCTTCCCAGCAAGGAGAAACACCAGCGGTAGTTGGGCGATGGTCACGAATCCGGTGCGGTACCCGACATTTTCTCTGTTCAATCTGTCTTGCAAGTCCAAGCCGCAAAAGCAAAGCACAACTAAAACAATGACATTTGCGGCTACAAGAGCGGTGCGGCCGAGGGTTGGAAGTCGCAGTATCCGGTCCTTGAATGACATTCGTAGTGAGTAGTTGGATGCTTCTCGCGTGAGTGCATAGGTGGTTGCGGTGGCTACCAGAAGCCATGAGTTTGGCCTCGCGGGGTGTGTAGCGCCTGCCTTTGCTGCAGAAAGCCTGAGGATGTCAGCTGGCAAACATATTGCTATCCCGGTAGGATATTTGTTCGAAAGTACCTTTGGCGGTATAATATGTAGTTGAAGAGGTTGGCGAGTGTCGCGACTCCAACGGCAGCACCCACGGCCGCCCAATAGAACTTTGGGTAGTCGATCAACGGCGCTTCTCCCCCCATGGCCATGTCACCCATGGGTCCCATTGACGACATCTTCGCTAAGGCTATCTCTTAAAACATGCCCAGCTGGGTGATTATTCTTCTTGAAACTTCGTCGTAGGACGCGCGAAGAAGGCGGCGATGTGAGACGTCCTGGCTGTTGCTGCGCTACCTCCTTGGCGTACGACTGGGTGAAGGCGGAAGGCTTGATGAGACTCTGTAGAACAGGATGGGAACGTATCAATGGTAGGGGTGCCTCCGTCTCGTGTGGGCAGAAGGAGCAGTGCGTGCGACGCTGGTGTAGGAGGAATGCGCCCACCATCAAATGGAGCCAGCATTCCAAAGTGACGCCCATCACAAGCACTTGAGCACACACGTCGGCAGCCATGGCGTGGTGTTATTGCATTCAAGTGCGGTGCGTTAGTTAACTGCCCAGCCTTGAAGGTGCACGCCCGTCGCCCGGCACGGTGGTTTGAAAGACGGCCCAAGGTTCGCTAAGGCGGGCCCTGAGGTGATTGGCCATGTGGCATGTGTGAGCAAGTTCCCAGCAATCCCCAATCCCTGCATAACTTGCTCAGCGCGAAGTTCGAACAGCCTCAAAGAAGTCGCCACCGTGTTTAGACGGGGTGAAGCTACAGTACACGCGCGCAAGCACCTATTCACGCTGGGCCATGGCGGCGGCTCACAAAAAGCTACCGCCTCGCAAGCTGCCCCTTGTACGCCCTCAGCACATCCCTACATTCCGTGCTTCATCGCCTCCTTGACTTTTCTTGTCCGTGTCAAAATTTCCCGCAAATACACTCGGCGCTAGATATAACCTTTCGCAGGCCTTATCACAACCGGTCTATGCGTCAATGCTACGCAGCTGTTGAACCATAAAACCAAGAAGCCAAGCCTGCTCCACGTCTCGGGCGAAGTGGTTCATATACAACTTCACCCCCGGGCTGAACAGTCGGCAGTCTGGTACTCAATTATAAGCAACAGTCGTCGACAAGCCTGAGCCCGAGAAATACCTACACGCTTTCGATTCCGAAAAAACCATCGTCACCAACTTCAACATGGTCGCCCACGAAGGTCACGACATGGCCATGGAATCGATGAGCGGCATGGAGGGCATGCACGGGGACAGCTCCTCTAGCCATGGCGATGGAATGTCTATGGCCATGTCCTTCTTCACCGCAACCAACACGCCTCTTTACTCTGAATCCTGGACACCGTCGAGCGCGGGCGCTTATGCCGGAACCTGCATCTTTCTCATCCTCCTCGCCATCACCCTTCGCGCCCTGTTCACTGCAAAGTCCTACCTCGATGCAAGAGCAGTCGAATCGGCCCTCAAGCGACGTTATGTTGTCGTTGCCGGCCAGCAGTCTATGGAAGAAAAGGCATTCAACGATGCCAGCTCGACGACTGGTGTTTTGACGACAAACGGACTGCAAGAGAATGTGCGCATTGTCCAGGCTCCCGTTAAGCACATCCAGCCATTCAGGTTCAGCGTCGACCTTCCCCGAGCTGCTATCATGACTGTTGCTGCCGGTGTTGGTTATCTTCTGTGAGTTGTGGTGCAGGTACCTTTCTTCCATGTGCTAACACCCTTCCAGTATGCTTGCTGTCATGACGTATAACGTTGGCTATTTCCTGTCGGTTTTGGCTGGAGCCTTTGTCGGGGAGCTAGCCTTTGGACGGTTCAACCAGGGTGCTATGACAATGTAGAAGATGTCTCTAACGGATTCATGCTTCACGATTGTTGTTACAGCAGTACATAGTCCTATTTTTAATGGCGGGTAGCTGATTATACTTTCAATAACCACAGATATCAGCCGATCAGACTTCCCGCTCCCTTCAGCATATTCGCTGCCGCCGATGTGTCCCAACATTGATACTGTACCATCCCAGGTACTTCTGCAACTTTCCTCACTATTGCAGCTCCTCTCAAGACATTGCTCTCGAAATCAGTCCCTGACGTTTAACTCTCCACCAGACTATGTGCGCACTCCAAACCCAGTACCAAGATCAACCGCCTGCCACATCCGTTAGCCAAAAGCTTGACTGCCACCGACCCAAAACATGCTCATCCCCCAGCTTGTCCCCAATAAAACATTCAATGGGTCCACAATACCGCCCCAGCACCCCACAAATCTTGCTTCACATCTAAGATTGATCCGTGCGTGCGAGCGTGAAGTGTAAAGACCCTTGTCTACAGATATGCCGATCGCGCGCCACTAACGCTACCATGGTCTGGAAACATGCTCATAAATTGCTCACATCAACAACAATCAATCTGCTCGCCGCTGCAGATGGTGGCTTGTCGACACCTGCTAAGGAGTGTCCAGACTTGAAGTGGGTTGGTATATCCGATGGCAATGTCGGATCGCTGCATGAGGCTGAGATTGAGTACCACGCTGGATGGTTGCTTCCCCGGAATGCACGGCTGGTTGGGGAGAGCTCTTGCCAATAACTAAGGCACTGTGCCCAGATTTAGCTTTGGGAATTGCCTTTCGTCATATTCTTCAATACTCTGCCCTGAACGTTGTCAATCCGTTTGCTTCTTTATCCCCGGGACTATCTTTCCTTGCACCTACGCCAATTGCTCCCCATCATCAATTGCTATTCCCTACGACAACCCCAACCTCGGAAACTTTGGAAGGTGCACCCCAGCTCTTGACACAACGAATAGATCCTATCCATAATCGTCAACATGCGGCTCAACGCCTTCAACCTCCTCGCTCTGCTTCCCCTCGCTACAGCCCACTTTGTCCTCGATTGGCCAACGAATCGTGGTTTCGATGATGTGAAGTCTGTCAACTTCCCTTGTGGTGGTTTCGACAGCGTCAAAACGCCCCGAACGGAATTCCCACTCTCCGGCAGCCCGATCCAGCTGGACATGCACCACACACAGACTAGGATTGCGGTCTATTTGGCGATTGGAAACGACCCGGGAAGTAACTATAATATCGTCTTGCGCCCACAGCTCAGCCAGGAGGGCCCGGGAGACTTCTGCCTCGGCCAGGTCAATATTCCCTCGGGGTTGAATATCACGGCTGGCACGAATGCTACAATTCAAGTTGTCACAAACGGCGATCCCAGCGGTGGTCTATATCAGGTAAGCTCCTTATGATACACCAGCCATGGGTCAAACTTTGGACACACGTTCCACAGTTTCCGGAGTGGAAACTGTCCCCTCCCTTTACTCTCACACCCGCCTTCGTACCTGTATGGCTGTTGACACTCTACTAGTGCGGCGACATCACCTTCGTGAACACCACGCTTTCCCAAAATGATTACAACGACCACTGCAAAAACAACACGGGAGTGAGAGTCACTGCGCAGAACCAGCAGGGCAACCCCAACGGAACGTCTTCGGGTCCCCCATCGTCGGGCGGATCGTCTCCCACTCCTGCCAATGCTGCCACTCACGCGACTGCTGCGTCATGGCTACTGGGAGCTGCTGGTGTTGTCGGACTTGCTTTCCTGTAAATGTGGAATTGAACCTGGTGTACAGGGGATTAGGATAATATAAGTGGTATTTCAACCTTCACAAGGACCTTCGCCTCTTTTGCGGTGTCGAACAAAGCACACAAGCGGTGAATATAGTAAGGTACGCTGACAGAACCTCATATGTTATCTTGAACATTGGTAGCTGTCTTCTGTTCGCTCTTGATTTTCCATCCACACCAGAAGAGCCTGCATCCGTCCACCTAGGAATCATAGACGAAACTTTCAACCAACTGATGGAATGGAGATCTTAGGTGCGCGTGATTGGTCAATGCTCAAGGCATTGGTTTGTCCCTTCGTGGGCAGGCGTAAGAGAAGCTCTATGATAGGCGAACACGTCATATAAACCCGTAGAAGGTGTAAATCGCACTGCAAAAGCGTAGAATACCATGCTCTGTCCGAGTCTGTCGTTTTCAAGGGCGTGGGAGAGCGTTCGACGAATTTCAACAAGCGAGGCACACACATTCGGCGGCCCGCAGTTTCGCCGAGGACGCTTCGACTCCATCACCAAACCTCACTTCTAGCCTTCACTCACCTGCCTCCGTTCCCAGTACGTGCAACCCTCCTCTTCTGTCGAGCTTCATCAACTCGCCAATCCAATCAATCACAACATCTGTACTCACATTCTCGTGGTTACAGCACCTCCTCTCCCGTTCCGTCACACTATCCACACCGCAAATATGGATCAAGCAAAGCTGGCGCGCATGCAAGCGTCGGTACGAATTGGTAAGTCAAGCCTCCATCCTAGCAAAGAGATATCTTCTCCGCATGTTCGGTCCTGCAACATTGATTGATCATGCCGCTAACAAACCGCGACAGGGTAAGCAAACTCCATCTGCACACCGTCCTCCGCATATAGCTACCCGCACCCCGCAATCGCTCGCCGAACTCGCTATAGCGACACCGAGATATATATAACGATTGGATGTGCGCAAAGGATTTGAAGGCATGGCTAACATTATGCAGCGGCAAAGGAACTCCCCGTAGGAAGGTCAAGAAGGTGCACAAGAGCGCCGGTACCGACGACAAGAAGCTCCAGACAGCCCTCAAGAAGCTCAATGTACAGCCCATTCAGGCCATTGAGGAGGTCAACATGTTCAAGAGCGACGGAAACGTCATCCACTTTTCGGCGCCAAAAGGTACGTTGCACTTCCTACGTTCTGGCTTGATTATACTGCAGCGCTCTGGCCAGCTGTTTACCGTAGACGATCTCAGACCTTCTACAAGCACCTGCTAACATACACCAGTTCACGCCTCCGTGCCTTCCAACACCTTCGCCATCTACGGCAACGGTGAGGACAAGGAGCTCACCGAGCTTGTCCCTGGCATCCTGAACCAGCTCGGCCCCGATTCGCTCGCATCGCTGCGCAAGCTCGCCGAAAGCTACCAGAGCATGCAGAAGGAGAAGGGTGAGGAGGGCGCCAAGGACGATGAAGATGATGATGACATCCCGGATCTAGTTGCGGGCGACAACTTCGAGTCCAAGGCAGAGGTCGAGTAAATCCTTCAGCGATCAGAGGCCACGCGCGCATAGTCGTGAAAGACTAGCGGGCGAAGAGTTGCTATGTACTTCGATATGGAGAATTCGAAATAGCGTATTTCCGTGCAATGTCTTCCGGTTGGTGGTCGCGACGGCTCTCATGTGGCATGTGGACCGGACTGGCGTTATCTTCAATGATATGGAAATGGAAAAGTCCTAGTGCGTTGCTACAATCTTTATGCGCACTGAACGTGATGTGAAGATGCTGGACCAAAGTGAAAGCTTAGGCGGTTCTTCATTTGAAAGGAGGTGTGTCTAGGCTTTCGATACGACGGGGCAGGCTGACGAAATAGCATGCCTTTAGGGTAGAACAGGTGAGCATGGAGTTACTATGAATGCGCGAAGAAGGCCGACGTGCTCAGAAGCTTTTGGAGGATTACCAACCTGTGATTATTGCGGATGCCAAGTGCGGAATTGTACGACAGGACAATGTCGCACGAAGAGTGAGATTTATCATCCTTTCGGCTCGGCTCCGTAGCTCTCCCGAAGGCGGCTAGCAGGACGCGATGGAGGCCATAGCGCTGACCACATTTTACTGGCTGAAGGCCTCATATCGTTAAGCACCCCTATTTACTGACTAGGTAGGCTCTCAGCATCAGAACTTTATGTAAACATATAAGTATACCGCACCTCTTCGTCTCCCTCTTCAACTCTTTCGCTTCGCAGCCGGGTCATTGCTTCCGAATTCACCGATAATACATCGGTTCCCCACCAACCAACTCCTAACGCGGCAGACGGAGAAGAGGCGTCAGCCTTACTAGTCATACTTTATTTCAAGCTCAATTCCCTCCTTCGATCATTGTTAGTCTTGTCCTCGCCTTCTCCCGTTCCACTTTCCCTTTGAGCTCATCACGCACCAAAATGACTACGGAGACCATTCTCGTCCTTGGCGGCTCGTTCGCTGGCATCAGTGCTGCCCACTATGCCCTCAAACACACCATCCCGCAGCTTCCGAAGAAGGATGGCAAAACTTACACCGTTACTATGGTCAATCCCTCGAAGGACTTCTACTGGAGGATCGCAGCACCGCGTGCCATAGTGTCAAAGAAGCTGATGCCGACGAGCAAACTATTCTACCCCATTGAGCCGGCATTCGCGTACGCCAAGGACAAATTCACCTTTATCCAGGGTACTGCAACACATGTAGATGCTGCAGGCCAGACGGTATCCGTTCAAACAGCATCCGGAGAGCAGACGAGCATACCGTATGTCGCCTTAATCATTGCCACCGGATTCAGTACGCCTTCGCCCCTTTTCACACAGACTACGGACCGCGCTACACTCGAAGCAACGTACGATGCCTTCCAAAAGAGCCTCGTTAATGCCACTTCTGTCGTGATCGGAGGAGCTGGGCCTGTCGGCGTCGAAGCTGCAGGCGAAATAGCCGAGTTCCTGAACGGCAAGCCTGGCTTCCTATCATCAGCACCCAAGCACCCTAAAGCAAAGGTCACCCTGATCTGCGCTGAGAAGAAAATGTTGCCCATCCTTCGCGAGTCTATTTCCAAGCAGGCTGAGAAGATATTAAAAAGTCTGGGGTGTAACGTCGTCTACAACACCAAGGTCGTGTCTGCTACCACTCCATCTGAGGGTAGCAAGACTGCCGTGGAGCTCTCGAACGGCGAAACACTCGAGGCAGACATCTACATCGACGCCACCGGAACACGCGCCAACACAGGCTTCCTTCCCAAGGAATGGCTCGACAACCGCAACCGCGTCCAGTGCAACCCGAAAACTCTTCGTGTCGACGCTGCTGCTCCACGTATCTATGTTGTCGGTGATGTCGGAAGCTACAGTCGCGGCGGTGCCGTAGACTTGGGCGACGCCATTCCAGTTGCTATGACGAACCTCAAGACCGACCTCATTGCCCACATCAATAATGCTGCACCCGGACCCGACAGACACTATACGCCGAACCTGAAAGAGCAGCAAATCTGCCCCATTGGAACGAGCAAGGGCGTGGGTGCAGCTGCCGGGAACCAATTGCCTAGCATAATGGTCTGGGCCATCAAGGGGAGGGACTATATGATTGGAATGCTGGCTCAGAAGCAGATCACTGGAGAGAACTTTGCAAAGGAGAAAAAGTGGATGCCACAGCCTGTGCAGGCTGTTGGACAGACCGGACTTAGCAGTGGCTAGTTACTACCTTAGAGGGAATAGGAAGGGGATGATGACTGCGGCACATGTTGGACAAAAAGATGGAGGATGGAGTAATAGATCTGAGCAAGGTTGACAGTATTTCGATTTGTATAATATCCTAATTGACGTTATAATGGAGTTGGGCACTTCGCCGTATTCATAATAAGAAAATTGGTTGCTTTATCGCTGAGTCAACAGTTCGTCTTGTAAACGAAAACATGATAAGAAAATAAATTCAGCATAGCAAACTCCTGGATCCATCTACTTCTCTGTCAACGAGCATAATCAATCCCCTCTCTTCTGTTCTCCCCCATCTTGAATGATCGCCCTCGCCACCACTACACTACCATGGTAACATAGGCTTAACCGCCTAGTTAGCGCGCGCCTCGGTCCAAAGCTCCAAAATTTCGCGACCGCGACAATGTCCTCCAACACTCCAACCACGACAAGCCTCCCCCACCGCTCCACGCCCCTCCAATCCTCCACAATGGCGACCGCAAAGACCCCAAACCCCGCGCCAGCGCTATCGTTCCCGCGCCCCATCTTCGCCGCCGTCTCCCCGCATCCCTTCCTCCAAGCACATCTCACATCGGGCAAGAAAACCGCCGCGCAACGCGCCAACGGCCGGACGGAGAAAGAGTTCAGGACGCCGGCGGTAAATACAGGGAGTTTGACACATTGCAACGGGAGCGCAGTTGTGCGCCTAGGGAATTCCAGCGTAGTTTGCGGCGTGCGGGGAGAAATCCTGAAGGAGGAAGATACACAGAACACGGCACCCACGGCCTCAGCGACAGAAGAAATGGCCGCCCATCTCGATCTCGAGCGCGAAGAAATCGAGACGCTGAGGCTGGTAGTTCCGAACGTGGAACTGAGCACGGGAAGCACACCCCAATACATCCCCGGCAATGCCCCGTCGTCGTTTGCGCAAACCCTTATAACGCGTCTTCGTTCCCTGCTCCTCTCGACATCCCTGCTCCGCGCATCGGATCTACGGATACTGTACACACCGCCTTGGAACCCCGACGATGGGGACGCGGAGCCCGAGCCGCAGGTCAAAGCGTACTGGGTGCTTTACATTGACATTTTCTTCATCTGTATAGATGGGAATGCTTTTGACTCTGCGTGGTTGAGCATATTGGCTGCTTTACGCACTACGGTGTTGCCGCGGGCGTTCTGGGATCCGGACCTTGAAATTATTCTCTGCGACGACGCGCCCGAGAACGCGAGGAGGTTGGGGCTGAGAGGCCTGCCTGTTGCAGCGTCTTTTGCGGTGTTCGAAGGGAAGCGCGAATGGAATGAGAGTGGTGAGGAGGAAGAGGGGAGGAATTGGGTTTTGAGTGATCCGGATGCGTTTGAGGAGTCAGTGTGTCGGGAGAGTGTTGGTGTGGTTGTGGATTGTAGTGATGGGACGGAGAGCGCGGTTCTGAGGAGGGTGGAGAAGAGTGGTGGTGGGGTGGTGGGGAGGGAGAAGATGAGGGAGTTGGTTCAAAGGGCGGTAGAGAGGTGGGGGGAAGTTGCTGGGGTGTTGGGGGAGAGTACTTGAGGTTGCGGTTTGGAAGGAGGATACAAGTTTTGCAACAAAGTATGGAGGATAGGATGGGCAGGCTCGACAATTGGTGATCCGATTGAGAGCAGATGGTGAGAGCGTGCTCAATATGCCCATTGGGCCCCGGCCCACAATGTGCTCCACGTCGAGCAAGACTTAGAATCCCGATCTCGGGATGCGGTCCAAGGAAAGCCAACGAGGTGCCGTGGGATAGGGCAGAGCACGCACAGCAAAGACAAATCGCTTTGTCAAGCTAGCGCTATTGATTAGAAGAATACACAGAGTGTCTAGAAGTACATAGTACGGACCACATTACGGATGCCTAGGTGTATGTATGCGCACGTGTCCAACCGTACAACGCCCTACTCTACACCCATACGTACGTAGATTACAGGTAGATATAAGATTACCGAAACGCTACATAAAAAGTGAAGGTTAAAGTTACGTGTGTTACGTGGTCGCTTTTAAACGTATCTACATGTATACTCACGATTTCATTTACTAGTATTGAGCCCTCTACTACTAGCAACAGGATTTGATCAGCCATAGAGATGTTGCCCCCCGTGGTAACTGCTCAGAAATAGGCTACCCAACTACTCCTAAAAGCTAGCCTGCAGCAGAGGGCTCAATATTAGAAAGCACGACCTGAGCGTATAGATGTATATAAGTAGGGTGACTTTCAGATTCAGTAGTACCTCTCTAAAAGCTATCTATACGTACGTAGTAATGTAGTAATGAAGCCATGCGACTATTAGAAAGCTATAGGAGTTACGGATGTATTGTATACACTACCTAGGTCCGTACTAATGAACATAATACTCAGGAAAATATATGAATAGCTAGATAAATAAACTGTCTAGCAGGACCACGCAATTCCCTTTTCCTTTAAACTTCTACTTCCTTGCCCGCCTTCTCCTCCTTCTCCTTCCCCTCCAACCTCACTATAGCCTCCTCAAACAGTGCCAAAACCCTATCCCAAAACACCCTCACCTCCTCAGGTAGCTCCCTTCCCGCATAGTACCTGGCACGATAGATCGGCGGGAAAATAGTCGATCTCGACTTCAGCCGCGGATCCGCGCCATGTTCCAACAGCAGCTCAATGACGGGGAGATTGTCGACGGGATCAGCGTCCCCACACATGTGAGGAAAGTTCAGACACGCGTCGAGGGGACGCCCTTCGTTGAAGCCGAGATACGGATCGTCGTCGAGGCCGTTCACGTCCCCGCCGGCTTCGATGGCAGCGCGGATGATGGATACTATGGTCGAGGCGGGGTGGTTCCTGAAAGGTTCCCTGAAAAACGGCGATTTTAGGTGGGTCGGCTTTGGAATCCTGGGTTCGTTGTCGGGGTTCTCCTGGGCGGGAAGTGCTGGTGGAGGAGATGGTGTTGAGGTCTTGGGAAGTGTTGCGGTCGAGGGAAGGGTACTGCCAACGTCTGCGGGCGGAATTTGAGGTTTGTCTGACATTTTTGACTCTTGGTTTGAAAGATGAGGGAATTTGTGTTCCCGGTTGTTGGTGGATACGTAAGTTCTAATAAGGTACAGTACATGTAATGGATGAGCTGGGTAGTGAGCGAATTTTCCAGCTGTGGCACAGCTACTGTATATTTATAGCTTACAAACAAGCCAGCCACTGCCCTGTAACTAAATCTCATATCTGACGTCATTAGTACCCAGCTACTAAATGTTTGTCTCTTGAGCAAAAGACATATGCATGTTTCACATATATTTTTTGGAATGCGCACTCCGCTGCTCACCGGCCAACTTGCCAACCCTGTCACTGGGTTATGTTTCAATGTTACTGTCTGGGATTGAGTCCGTCTGCAACGGTAAGTAATGCAAAGGAAAGGCGAGAATGCAGGGCAAGATGAAGAAGTGCAAGGCGAGATGCGCAGAGCGAAATAAGTTGACAGTGGATCAAAGCCAAGTTGCGAGCAGTTCGACTAGGAGAGGCTAATTGGAAGGTCAGAACCTCAGCTTCTAATAGCCGAGTAGTCTTTCCAAGTATGGGGCGTTCTTAGCGATACAGTGCCAGGTGTGTGCCGAAGTTCAAACTCAAGCGCACTTAGATGGTGGAGGAATGCTCTCGACAGCTTCACCAATCAACTCATTACTCATGTACAGTATAACATCTAAGCGCCACGCGGACGAAGGCTAATATAGAGCAGGAAAAGCGGCTACAAAGCGAGCTGGGATCTCTGCAGCCTAGGACAGGATATCTGAACACTGAGGTCAGCAGGGCTTTGCACACAATGGCTGCACACCTTCACAGGTATGGTTCTGAACTTGGCTGGTTTGAAGACATCGTCGCCAATCTTTCAAGTCATCATGACAGATTTTTCATAATTCAACATGGCCAGACCGATGACGCTGGTATATGCGCGGGCCAACGCCTATCCGTTGGACTTGTGCATATAGCCGCGCAACTGAAGGCGGTCAATACTTTCAGATAAGAATTGCAGCACAAGACTCAGAACATACTGACTTTAGTGAGCTTAAAGGATTATATTCAGCGCAACCTTCACTGACTGAAAGTAGCTTTTGAACAACATCCAAGTCTCGAATGATAAGATAGTCGTCGAGCTGCTCAATGCCAGCAGCGAAGAAGCCGAAATTTCACGGCGCATAGCGGATCAGTCGCAAAAATTGCTCTTGAGATGCAAGAAGATAGCATCTCAATGAAAACGGTATAGCTCCATGTCGCAGCTGTTGCTCGGCCTATAATTTAACCTTTCTAAAGATTGCCGTTCTTACTATATTTTCCTTCCTGGAACATCGTTTGCTATAAGTTCCGCGTTGCTTTCTAGCAATCTTTGCGTTACGGTACAGATGTTCAGCATGCTGACCAGGTCTTGACCACGCATTCCAGGCTGTCCTCGCAACACCATTCTGCAGCCAAAACAAGTGGATGAACAATGCCGGCCGCGTGTGGGTGTGGATCATCTTGACTGTACCCTCGACTATCTTAGCTTTCGTTATCTATTACTGGAGAAAGCAATACCGGTCAAAGAGCAACAGAAAGGGGAACTCTTAAGGCGGATGTAGAGTATAGCATCGAGTGATCCGGTTAAAAGCCCATCCACCTTCTTCGACTTACCAGTGTCCATTATTTACGTTCATCACTGCCTGTTCCGCCCCCTTCTTCTGACTGTAGACTCTCAAGGATGTCTTTCCTAGGGCTTGGATGCCACCTTCCCCAAGGCACACCATATTTGCCCCCGTCTTGAGTCGTTACTTCCTCTCATAATCCGACCTAAAGCTCTGTATATGCACCCATCTTTAAATTATACAAAAGGGTCGCTATCATTGACTTTCTGAGCTGAAAAACCGGATCCCGTCCTTTGGTGGCTAAGTTCCCTGGATTTGCACCACACAAACGAGGCCGTCGACGGGAGTGTAGACGGATTGTAGGAACTGCATTCCAGCTACCTAGTCCACCTGCTATTTACGGTCGAGATGAAGAGAAGAAGCGGTATGTGTGCGGCCATTCTACGATGTTTGAGTTGGCGCAACGGCCCGCATGCTGCAAATGGTGCGACAGAAGAAGGAAGCGACGAGACAGCATCCCAGACGTGTGACCTAGGGCTCAGCCCGTTACAACTTCCACCTGCGCGAACCCCATGAAACGCCGGATTGGGCATATAAAGCCTTTCGATTTCTTCGTAACAAGTCATGATTGGCCGACGAAGGTTGGATGTTTCCCACGATGAATGTAGCGGTTCATCGTGTAAGTGCACTAGTATGTAACTCTAACGGTGAACCAAGATTTACGTGCAGATTCCTCGACTCTGATCTCCACTGCTCGCTGGCGGCTTCTGCACACGAAGCGCCGTTGTCTGTTAACAAACCTCCTGAACGGCAACGCGTTCCTAGAAACTTCTACGTTGAGTCCTTGCATGTTCTTCTGTTTGCGTAGTAAATAAAAATATGGTAAAAGGAAAGTATGCTTTTCCTCACACGTTATGAGGGGTGCCACTGTCGGCTACGCTACGCAGTGTGCACATGACCTAGTGATAACAGACAAGCTAATATTACAATAGAGAGCGCACTAGTTGCCTGGGGTATATCCGCCTTTGGGTTCGGTGGTTACGGTAGAACATTACCCCCACAAGCTATTCCCGCAATTATTTGCCGACGGCTCACCCGAACCTTATTCTTACCTAACCCCGTCCACTTTACACTTTACATATTAGCTGGCGCAGTTAACCCGGAAAGGATATCCACTAGCGGACACCATACAGCCTGGGCATCCCTTACATATATCATCAATTCGCAACGGCATCCAAAAACGGGGGTGTTACTCCACTCCAACATCCACACGCCAGGCAGCGCGCAACCAGTGGCATTGAATCAACAGGGCAGCGATAATTTTTCCGATACTCCCATGATCATTTCATTTATTCCATGCCGCACAGCGGCTTCGTTTTGATGGTGATATTCTCCTTTTGCCCTATAAACTCGTCTATAGGTAGTATTTAGTGTAGACGCTGCACTGTCATCTACTCCAAGGTGGAACTCATTCTTGTTAAACCTGCGCTTCTCCAAACGTCTCTTCGCGATCACATCGTATATCCAAGATGCACTGGCAATCGGCAGCCTTACTCCTCAGCACAGCCTTGACCAGTGTCCTAGCTGCAAAAGCCTCCCCAGGCTGCGGAAATGCTCCCAAGCTAGTCACCCCTGACGCGAGCAAAACCCCTCTCAACATAACCGTGGGCGGTAAATCGCGGTCTTTCTACGTGAAGCTCCCAGATGCATACGATAACAAGCACCCTTACCGTCTGATCTTCACGCTCCACGCACTCGGTGGCACCGCACAGCAAGTAACCCTAGGAACCGGCGGTTACCTACCGTTTTATGGCCTGCCAGCGGTTATCAACGACACAATCGGAGCTATTTACGTGGCGCCAGATGGCATCAACAACGGGTGGGCGAACACAGGCGGCCAGGACGTCACTTTTATCAGCCAGCTAGTCAAGACGCTCAACGACGACCTCTGCATCGACGAGAACCTACGCTTCTCAACGGGCTTTAGCTATGGCAGCGCCATGTCATACGCCATTGCCTGCTCTTTGGCAAAAGACTTCCGTGCTGTGGCTGCTCTCTCTGGTAACCCCCAGATCAGCGGCTGCGCAGGTGGCAATGACCCAATTGCATTTTACGGCCAGCACGGCGTCAGCGATCAAGTCTTGCCTATCTCTGGGGGTCGTGAAATGCGCGACCGCTTTGTGAAGAACAACGGGTGTACACCACAAACGGCAGCGGAGCCAGCGGTGGGCAGTGGCAAACATATCAAGACGACATACTCGGGGTGCGACCCTAAGTATCCCGTCGTATGGATTGCGTTCGACGGAGCGCATACATCGCAGCCAAAGGACTCGGGGGCAAGCGAGACGTTCTCACATACGGAGACTTGGGCGTTCTTTAAGCAGTTCACGTGAGCAAGGTGTTGGAACCTCGCTTTGTTGTTCAAAGTTGCGGTGCTGACATCGAATGAGTCCCTGACGAGATGTTAAATCATCTCAAGTAGATCGTTGCTCGTAGACACTCATTTTGAATCAAAAAGCTTTGTGGTGGATGGAAAATTAAAGGGTTGAATTGTTCACCCTATGCAAGTGCACGCAGAAATCACCTGAATGGAAGCAATGGAACGCGTTGTAGTCTGGGAGACAGTCGTGGGTCTTGGTACGAGATAATAAATAATGAAACTCTTCTGGACGAACTTCCCTATATGCTTTTTTCGTACCCTAATCTTTATTTTGCGGAGCGAGGAACGAGCGTAACAAAACTACATACGATGCTTCCTCTCAAGTCTGACTTGGAAGAGGGTTCAGAGCGAACAATGGAGTAGTTAGGCTTGCCCGATGACATTATGGTTTTTCCCTCGACAGGGTCAGGGTGGCTCTCAGTCTTGTTAGGAATTCCACAGTCATTACCCCGGATTGTAAAAATAGTTCCAATCGCGGCCACAGAAAGAGAGACATTGCGCGCCTGGGATTTATCCGTCGAGACCAGGTATTCAGTTGCAATTTACACATAGCTGTTCCATCAGCTCTCCAAAAACTTAATGTCGAGCCTCAAGGTCACCATTCACTCCACCCAATTCATCATCACCATCACCTTCAACCCTCCCTATCTCCCTTTCCTCTGCCCACTCCCACCGGCTCTCTTCACTCTTAGCCTTCCCCTCATCCTTCTCCCTCCCAATATATCGTACGCACATTCTCCAAACCTCCCTCCAAAACCAGGGTCCAAACGCATACCGCCCAAATGCCGGCATAACCCTATAATACGTTCCCACGCCGCCAGTTACCCACTTTGTCCAAAATTCTCTACTTTTCTCTTTCTTTTTGCCAAAGTTGTAGCTCTCGAGCATCGCACAGCGTTCCTGGTGCGCTAGTGCTTCGCAGCACGCGAGTAGGGTGATAGGAAGAATGATGTATATGATAACGATAAAAGCAGCCCAGACTAAGGGCGGAGCTGGGCGGTGAGAAATGGGCTGGTCCGTCACATACTGGTAGACGGCGTAGAGGGTGTAGATGAGGGTTATGAGGAGGAGAGAGAAGAGGGTGGTTAGGTAGAGCTTGATGTATCCGGAGAGGAGCATGGTGCTGAGGTGCGAGGTCGAAATTGTGCGTCGGACTAGCTTGGGATGGGTGGAGAGGTCTGAGCGCCGTTAGATCAGATGTATAAAAAATTTCAAGACGTCAACTTGCCGCAAACTATGAGGAGGGTTACCGCGGTTGGTATGCTTTCGACCTCCGTGGGTGGCCATTGGTGTAGTGTGTTGTTGCGTTGTAACTTGGGAAGATGGCGGGGGCGTGTGTCGTCGTTGCTCTCGATAGCCATGGCTTTTACATGGACACGTCCACGGAAGGAGAGCTGTAGTTGGTGTTGGCTATGTTCGTAAACGGTATCTTTGACCTCCTTTTCAGCTTCTCTGCTACTATAGCCTGAGATGATGAAGATAGCTCCTTCGAAGTGAACAGATTTATCGCTCCAAGTTAGCCTGGCAAGGTGTGAAGTAGGCAGTATGAGAAGTCGGCGATATCTGGCCCAGTCCCTGTTTCTATTATTTTGTAATGGCAGATGATCGATGTTTAGCAGGAGTCGTAATTGGGGGTGGTACAGGGTTGAATCGTCGATGGTTTCGGCAGGCAATAGTATGCTCGCAAAGTGTTGGGAATGAGCAGGCGTGGAAAGGCCACGAGTCACAGGCGTCATATAATGGTCGAGTAACAGTTCGCCATTGGGATCCTTGGGCAGCCATGTACAATGGAATCCATCGTTGTTTTCCAGTTCAACGGTGCTCACAAAAAGTAGAGATAAAGGCAGGTGTTGAATGCTCCGCATCATGGCAATCATACGCTGAGCTCTCGGCAGGCTCATCACAGCACCGGCGTCGAAGTCCAGTAGGTTCGCCATAATGATGTGAATATCCTCCGCCATGGTGGTGGTTCTATTCGCTAGCTCGTTCCAGCAGCGAACGAAAAGCTCCCCCGGATGTCTCAACTCTTTCCCCTTCACTGATCGGGAAATTAACCCAACGTTACCGAATCGGCGTGCGGGATTCGGAAATGGCGGGCCTTCGTCATCGTGTTTCTTAGATCGAGCTGAGCTGTATGTACGTTGCATAATTGACCTCGATCGTTGGTACAGCTGCCTCAAGATATGTTGATTTATGTGATCGTCTACGTCAGGGAATTGAACAGAGCTAGCGAAGTGAGGATGTCGGGGGCCAGTGGAACACCATTGATTAGCGACATCCACCGCTACATCCTTGAGCTGAAAGACTGTTCCTGGTCCAAGCGCGCCTTCTTGGAACGTCCAGCTTCGGCGTGACCAAGTGCAAAAGGCAATTCTCGCCAGAATTTCGGTCGCTGATGTTGAAGCCTTAGTGGCAAGCAGCTCGGTATCCAGTGTTAGAACCTGGCTGGCGCCAGCATAAACTGACGCCATATCGTTGATATGTGCATTCCTTAGGTGTCGGTGTCTTTCTTCGACCGGTATGCATAAAGTGTCCATCCAGAACCATGATGTCGTCGTGATGAAATGTAATCGAGAAGCATCGAAGCGCTTCCCAGCAAAAGTGTACCCAACCTCATATGTCGGCAAAGGAAGGTTCTCCAGCCACAGCTTCAATTGTCGTAGTGTACAGTTTGGAAGACTGTTTGCTGATGGGTTACCGAAGCCATCAGCCCAGACGTGCGACATGGCAATGTAGCGGGTAGAAGCCGTTCGTTCACACACAGAAAACGTAAGCCCGCCGCCCTCCGATTCTTGCAGTGAGATAAGCGGTATTTTGCCTCTTTCAATGATCTTGATAATTCTTTGCATTGGAGACAAAACGTGTTCGCAATTGCAACCTTCGGAAGTGTGCTTGGTCGTGTATCGCTCTCTCGATGGTGCATTATCGGCTATACACTTGAGAGCAGCAGTGCAACCTTGATGTGAGCGATCGGTAGGTCTCTTGATTCGTGACAGGTAGTCGCAGATGACGTAGTCCTTGGAGCCTAAAACTTGATTGATCTGATGTGGACACCAGTGGTTCTCCAGCATACGGGCCACGAGAATGTTTGCCGTGGAGGTAAATCCTTGAGCATCTGGGGCTGGTCTTGGGTTGGTGACTCTTGCATATGTATCATGATACCACCGATACCCGTGGGAGAGTCTGTCAGGTTGTCTTTTATTCGGATGCGATACATAGTCATCTACATCTCGTTCTTGTCGCGCAAATGATGGCTGTTGTGGGTCGAAGCTCATTGTTTTTGGGAATGCTCTGAGCGCGTGGGGAATGAGCGACGCTCGGCTGTCCTCCCAGCTCTCATAGATCTTGAACAGCGCAGTCGCAAATGAGGAGATGATAATTCTGGCTTCGAGGAGGGCTGCAGCTACCTCTAGACTCAATCCTTGTTCGGAGCCTTCGAATCGTTCGCACCACGCCGAAGCACAAATCAGCAAATCGTCTGACATGTCCATGAAGCCCGCTCTAGCTTCTCTGGATAAACCCCTAGCTTTTTCTGCGTATTCTTTGAGTAAATGTTCTAAGCGCCGGTTGCTGCGAGGATACGTAGAAGTGATCAGACGGCCGAGAAGTTCTGATAGTAATCCACAGTGCAGCCATGACACAACCAAACGCTCAACATCTTTAGTCGGGCGATGGAGGTTGAGGTCGCCGTTCGTGACGTATCCATGTCGCTCATAGAATCTATCGAGCCCGGCAAAATCATACGGTATGATGTCGACATTCAACGAAGTGAAGGTACCGTAAGCGTTCTCCTCGCTCCGTTCAGTGGGGTTGTGAAGGAGTGGTTCGAAGTCCATAGTAGTGATGTGGAGACCATGATTGGGAGTTGTGTAAGTCATCGTCAATTTTGCGGCTGTTGAAGTACAATCGAACCAAGTAAGAGGCGTCCCACCGAGCAGGATGAGAAGTGGGCGCAGCTGTTTCGGCCCCCGTTATGCGCGACATGGCAACGCATTTTGAGGCTGTGCTATCGGATATGTTAACTTTATTCATCCTTACGGCATATATGATGAACTATGTCTTTTTGAAGGCTTCCCTCACATGGTCCGCATTATGTTGATGGGATCTAGGGGTTGTAATAATTACAGTATGCGTGGGGAAGGCCACGCTTCAAGCCTCATGAGGGTTTCTTAAAGACAACGTGACCTCAAAATGAGCAAGAGAAGATGCAGACGATGATGGTTGGTGTACAACAGGATGGAAGGGTGAGTGAGAGGAGCGGGAGAGGTGCAAAGTTCTTATCTCCTCCTCGTGTGGGCTGGCCCAATCGGCTAGCACGGTTTGGGATGGCGTCAACCAGCCTAACCTGGGAATTTTCCTGTTGACTCAAAGCACCAACGGTTCATACGCCAGCACTCCTCATGATGGGAGACCGAGCCCCCTAAGAGCGTTCGCGCACCCGATTTTTTTCCACTCTTCCACCAAGTGCTCTTCGGATAGCCATACAGATCCCAGCATCCCCGCCGCGTTCGTGCTAGCCTTTCCTACGTGACTCTTCGTCCTTGCAAGCACCAAAATCCAGTCTTTCCACATCACGACGTTGTGCGGGCAGACTTGAGTCTCATTGAGACCTAGTATCTTTCTGGTCTTTGTGAGCAACGTGTGGTAGACGTCTAGTACTTCCTTCGCGTGTAAGTCCGCGAAGCGCCGTCGAAAATGATGAGCGAAGTACTGAAAAGGCACTTTAGAAAGGTCTCCCATCATCCAGCTCCTGATCAAGAAGTCGAATGCATACGGTGGGCCTCTCAAGCCCTGCATATGCTTGTGTGTTCGACTACAACCGCCCTCCGCAGAGCAATTGTAGATGACGTAGAAGTTCCCCAGCTCATTGAGCACCTGCAGCAGCATTTCGAAGTCGTCGCGGTCTAAAGGCGCATCTTGTCGACGATATGAGTCCATCGTTGTCATCATGAGCTGAGGCTTGTCGACGGCGAACATATTGAGGGCTATGTCGTGCGTATTGTTTATTTTGCGAACAATCAGTCGTTCGTCCGGCAAGTAGAGATCACTCCCTGGTCCCCATTTGCGTGTTAAGTCGAAGTTGGAGTCGAGTCTCGCGTTGACATCATGCGGTTTCCTCTTGAGTGACGGGCAATGTCGCAGTTCGATCTTCAGCAGTCAGTCGCTCGTACGTCTCTGTGCGCCGGACCCTCGAATGGATAAACCTACTGGGTAACCGTTATTTTCCCTGTGGGCGACGCTGTAAGGCTCATACATGATGACACCTTCCGACACCAACTTTTCAAAAACGGCAGTGAGCTCGTTTTCATCGAGTGGGAACATCGCGCAGTGAGCAGCCGTAGACGTTTCGATGGCAATGTTTTTTTATGATCGCGAAGAGGTGAGGTTGTGCTCAGCCAACGTCAGCACAAACGACGGGGTATCGAACAGCTGTCAGTGACGAAAATGCCATTTCCACTGGTGACAAAGAATTGCAGCCTGGTAGTAGCCTAGGTACATACTTATCGGTTGTGGTCGCTAGCTCGATTAGTTTTAGTATCGTTTCGCCTCTCGGGACACGTACATTTCGTCAGCTCATCAACCTTCATCCGCACTCTCATCCAACATTGAACAGACCTGCGTATCGTATTCTCGTCTTCATCCTGATGACTGCGTAGCTTCTCTGGCCTCCATCTATTTTTCTCTACGGCGGAAGCGATTCCCATATACGCAGACTAAACAAGTCGAGATTCTCTGAACAATATGGCACGTATTGGAGCAGCAAGGAATCAACCGCGTATTGTGCAGGCGGGACCCGTTCTTTCAATTATTTAGTATCGATATCTGGAAGCCTGTACTTTGCACTGGCACACGCAACCTGTACTCATGATGTGGTCTGCGGAGTGCTGTACCTACCAGGTCCTACCTACGATCCACCTCCCTGTCGAATCCTTCCTTCGCCGCCAGATGCCGACATTATGCACGCTCCCGGAAAGCATGGCTTCCTTGAATGTATATCGTATCATTCAAGTATAGCCGCTTGAGTTCACTCATACGCATGAGATGCCTTCCTACAACATCCACAATCAATGCGTTCACCGCCACCATCGAACTATTGGCCATGTCTCTCAACGCATCGTTACCTCGAGCGCTATACCTATCCTGCCTTGTTTCAAACGCATTCCTTCCTGCTCGACGTTTCTTTGATGAATGGATCAACCGCAATGGTTCGTCGAGCGAAAACCAACCATTCGCGTAACACAGCCTTGTGAGTGGGCGCTTAGTCGGGTGGGCCGCGTAAAAGGCAACCGCCAAACACGGAGGTATGAAACGGGCGAGAAGAGGACGTGTATGAACATGATTGATATTTGATGGACTTGGGGAGCGATGTAGGTGTAGTTATTTCTGTTGTTTCCGTGCGTTCTGTGGAAGGTCCTTGGAGAGAAGCCAGGCTTCGCCTCTTGTATACTTTCGTTCCTCCTTTCTATTCACCTCATTGTTGCGTCTTTTCATTTCTTCGAGGCTGGTCACTCGCTTCTGGTGCTTTATTCATACTGCTCGATTTCATCCGCGCACATACTTCGATCACTTTCGTTCAGGAAGAAACCCATCGTACAGGATACGAGATACAACCCCGCCCGATAAGACCTAATCAAGGCTTCTGGGAAAGCATCTACGTCGTCGCTCCCCAACATCTTCATCGGACCCTCACCATGTCCTGCGCCTACACAACGCCAATCCCGCTCCCGCCAACAAGCCTCACCTCCTGCGCAGTACCCCTCGGCGGCGCCAATTCAACTCTGCTGGATACCTGCTGCAACGGCGAAATCAATCCTATCCGCATGTATTCAGGAGCAGGCGAGAGCAGTGACTGCTACCAGTACTGCACTACCAGCGACGTGGCTTCTGTGCAGGATTGCCTGTCGGTCAACATGGCTATGTATGGAGCGGCTAGTGTTGGGTTCCAATGCTTCAATGTTGTGGCTGCTAAGGGAGTGGAGAATGCTGATGGTGGGAGGACCGGTGGGATGTCAGGAAAGTTGTGGATGACTATGGTGGGCTTTTGGGCGCTGAGTGGTGTTTTGAGTGGTATGTAGATGGATGGTGGATAATGAGGGTATCATACGGCGCTGGCGTCTCGAACAAATGGTACTTGAAACTGGAATCTCTACTTCCGTTTGATCGTTGAATGAATGATGAACCATTTTGGCTTGACTGCACAACTCTTTTTGTCCAAAAGTTCAGGACAAGCTGCCTCCAATCGAGCGACTGCACGCCGTGCTCGATCAGCAGTCAGCAATACCACTGTGATGTACTTCTTCCGACCAACGAATGATGCTCTTTTACTGTCTTACTCCCCTTGCTCAACTCTGAGTTAGTCCGCACATGCAGCACTGGCGTATGGTTAACTTCAACGCCTGTCTCCTTGACTCTTTGCAGGCAATACCACAACAAGAGACCCCATCTGGAGTTCATTCTTCTCTAACGAGCCGGAGCTAGACAACAATAAGGTTGATATTGAAGTGCGCGAGTGTAACAGCTCACTTGGAACCAGTTTATAGCAGGGCAATCGTGGTTCGTAACAGCCGTGCAGCGCATATGCAAAAACTCCGATAGGTTGAGAGACTCCGTGGTGCAGACGCGGAAGGATTGCGGCGGTTGAGGCAGAAATGGAAGGCAGGCGCTGAAGTGAGAGGATTGTCTCAGGCGTTGGTATTCTTGTCGCACATAGGCAAGGACCATTTACTTATGGTAGCGGCGGGCTATATTTAACCTGTGTTGCATGCGTACATCTGAGTTGATGAGCCCGTAAGGCTGAGCGGCGCTGCGGAAGCGTGCCGTTCCGAGACACTGCATCCGAATCAATGTTAAGGCAAATCATCATAGCCTGGAGCGATAAGCGACGATCGCGCTGGTTTGTAAAGCGTTTGATGTTGAGTGTTGGATGGTTGTCTTCCTGAAGATGTCGAGATCCACTGTGGAACGCGTTAGGAAAATGGGGTGATGGAGATAGCACGTGCCACTGCCCCACCATCTTCAAATGTTATCAATGACACCAGACTTGCCAGAAGCCGCGTGATGCAGCGTCATCTCTACCACGAAAATCATCTCTCTCCAAACGTCTTTCCTCACGACTTCTCCGGCGTGCCAAATTCCATATTGACTTGTTTCTCATCCCTTCAATAATGAGTAACAGCAACCAAGAATCGGGCGAATTAGATCCGCTTCTGACGTCACATCCCCTCTCCAACCACACCATAGCCTTCGGCCCGAACGATGAAGATGATCCACGAAACTGGTCTCGTGCACGAAAATGGCTGATGATTGCTGTTATAATCCCTATTGATCTCAGTGTGAGTAGTCTCCTGGGTATGCACGGCGTCGACACACGCTTAACTCGGAGACCAAACTAAGGCAACGTGTACTCACACCCCTCTGGATGAGCTTTGCTGAATTTATACGCTTATTTAGGTGAGCTGGGGTGCGAGTGGCTTCTCCCCTGCGGCTGCGGACTTCGCTCGGGATATGGGTGTCTCTGCTCAAGTTGCTACGCTGGGTCTGAGCATGTACATCCTTGGATTGGCATTTGGACCTATGAGCCTCGCACCGCTTTCAGAATACTACGGCCGACGTCCTGTCTACGTAGTATCGTACGCCATCTTCTTGCTGCTGCTCTTGGGAACGACAGTTGTCGAGACACTACCAGCTTTTTTGGTACTTCGGCTGTTATCAGGCTATTTCTCCTCAGTTACCGTCTCGAATTTTGGAGGGACTATTGCAGACCTGTTCCATCACCATGATACTGGACCAGCCATGTCATGGTTCTTGTGGGCTGCGACTGGTGGCTCCCCCACTGGCTTTGTGCTCTTTTCTTTCATCGCCCAAGGACGTTCGTGGCACAGCGTCTTTCGCATTATGTTTTTTATCTGTCTGTCCTTCTGGGTTGTCCTGACAGTGGCATTATACATACTCGGTGAAACGCGCCACAGCGTTATCCTACACCGGCGAGCGAAGATAGCTCGCAAAGCGACAGGGAATCAGACCCTCGATGTTCCAGACGAGATGAAGAAACGCAGTCCGAGGCAGCTCTTTGGATCTGCATTGACCCGTCCTTTTCGATTTCTCGCCTCTGAAGCAATCGTGCAATTTGGAGCTCTTTACAATGGGTACCTTTACGGATTATCATTCCTATTCAACGGGGCATTCCACATGATCTTTGGGCCCAACGGTTATGGATATGACACAATCGGCATCGGTCTGTCGTTTTTAGGGATTGTCGCAGGAATCACTCTGGGACTAGTCACCAACACCTACCAAGAACGACATTATCAACGACAAGTCGCCCTGGCCGGTCACCGTGACGTCCCAGAAGCACGTGTTCATCTTGCCAAACTTGCCGCTATCCTTCTCCCAATTACGCTATTGGTATTCGCCTTCACTGCAGATCCGACCATCCATCCTCTCGTATCTATCTTAGCATCTTCGGTCTGGGGCTGGTCCTTCTACACCCTGATCCTCACGATTGCGACATACACAGAAGATGCGTACAAGACGTACTCGGCGTCCGCACTGGCTGGGATCGGACTTGTGAGAAACATAGCTGGTGCTGTTTTCCCTTTGCTTGGTCGCAAACTTTTCGTCAATCAGGGAACGAGGAACGCATGTCTGATTCTCACGGCTATGTCTTTGGTCATGGTTCCGATTCCATTTGTGCTGCACGCGAAGGGAAAGTCTCTCAGAAAACGTAGCCCATGGGCAGCTCAACATGAAGATGAGAGCGATCACGAGGAAGAGTGAAGAGAGTGCATTTGTACCATACGTCATGAAGAATACATGTTGTTCACCGATCACCTCGTAGTCAAGCGCCACTCGAGGCTTTGATTTGGATATTGGTCCACGCAGCGCATTTGTTTTCATAAGCCTTGGAGCAAACGCACGAGTTTGAATGCAAGGAATAGGAAAAAATATTGGAACTTTCTTCGTCGACCTCCGAGCGCCTCCAACTCGATTTCGAGCTGCCTGCAGCATGCATTACTTCTCACGAAGTTTTGTACTGGCCAATCAGCGCTTGTATACTGTCACAGCCAGACGAGACGCACGTCTGTTTGTGACAGTACACCGATGCTGATTGGTTCGCATCATCTCATCTCACAGATATGCGCTGCTCCCTCACACGCCTCGCTGCGTACATGTAAATAATATCCGCATGTGTGCCCAATTTCCCGCCATACTGAATAAATACGTGTTCAGTCTGCCCCTCTCACGGTCCCGGCTTCATCCACTTCGTTGGCCTTCCATACATCTCATCAGTGCCCTTTCACTAGTCTCATATCACGTTTCATCCACGAGCTCAATTTCAATTTCTTTTGATCGGCTTCATCAATTGTTACTCATATCCTTTGTGAGGTCCTCCATATGATGCTCATACGTAGAGCAGCCCCACGTGTATGGTCGAGTAGCGCTGGTAGGAAAGCGTCTCTCATCAGGAAGACATCCACCCAGACTATAGAGAAGTTCTTGAATAACGAGCGGTTCTTACATAAGCGTAGAGATGAAAACTTCGGGTTCCACTTCGCCAGGCAAGTCGTTCGTGACGTCGACCTCTCCATTATTGATATGGTTCAGAGTTGACTGCTGACACGAGTGGATCAGAAGTGTCTCAAGGAGAAGACGCTAATAGCGAGCTATGAAGGATGATACGACCAAAAAACTTCGACCATGACGGTGGAGCACGCATGATTACCCCACCTTTTGGCTGCTGCCTTGAGAGTGCTCCAGCCGTTCATTCACAACCAAACGTTTGCCGCCATCAACTTGCTTGGCATATAGGCTACCGCCAACTGGCCGTGATACCCCCGGGAATAGGCAGCAAGAATTTGACGATAGTGTCACAAAAAGGGCCGCCACATTCTGCCGCATGTAGGAAATGTTCGAGGAACGTCACCAATAGAACAGTTTAGCCAGCCTATATTGCATATTTTCAGGCAGTCTCAATCTATGTATACCGGATGTGAGCAGAAATCGTAAGCGCCTACCTCCTCGGCGGATCCTCATTTGTAACTTCAGTAGACACAGCTCAATCTGTTCATTCCGAATATGGCGGGTCTGATCTCCTTATCAAAGGAATGCGGTAGGAGAGGAGTTTTGGGAGGGCTTCAACGACAACAGGATTGTATGGTCCAACTTTCCCTTCGTCGAGCTGGAAGGCATTCAGAAGTGTCCCCAGCGTAACAGCAGTCTGAACCACTTCCGGATTGGCTTGAAACAACTCGCGAACATTCCGAGGAATCCCATCCCAAATTTCCTGCCAAAAACCCTTCTCCGCATCCTCAAACTGGGGTGGCATATGGAATTTCTTCTCGGAAAACTCGCCGGCAAGGGTGTGTATGCGGCAGAAACCCATGCCAAAGGGAAGAGGAGTCGATAATTCCCAGTCAACGATGCCAGACACCTCACAGTTGTCGTCAACCATGATGTTGACGTCGTTGAGGTCAAAGTGAGAGACAAAAAGTGGCAGGATCTTGAGCCGGTCCAATTTGCTGAACAAATCCCTCCCTACGTCATGGAATCGGCGAATCTGGTCATCCTCGGAGGAAAGAAGTAGCTCTAGATGTGGACGAAGGTTGCCGTCTACAACCGGCTCGCTGCTATCGCCGATATAACCTTTCGATAGTATCCGAGCTAAGGAGCGGACGGTAGTGACCCGGGTTTGTTCAAATCTCCCTCTTGCGCCCTCGTGCCATGTTTTGCCAGGAATACACGTCATCCAATAAACCCATATGGCGTCACGTTCTAGCTCTTCATCCTCGATTGCTTTAATGTCGGGGACTGCTGCGCCAAGCGCTCCGCGGGCAACCTGGAAGGACTCGAGATCGAGAGGTTCGGGTCGGAACTGTATGACGACCTCTTCGTTGTTATCTAGCGTTACGATCACCGTCCGACTGAAAAATCCTTGGGGTCGGGGGGCTCGAGTCTTCTTGGGAGGAATGCCTGAGTGCAAGAGACCAGCTGCCGCGCCTTCTTGGCCTGCTTTGACGGTGTATTCAACGATTTTGGAAGGACCGCGTCAGAGGTAACCACGATAGTCATAATGTGTTCTTTGAGATGAGGCGTAATAAAGACAGCCTGTTCGTGATGGTTAGCTAGACGAGCGTTGCTGTGAAGAAGGCAGCAAAATTAATTGTTGAGAGGTTGAGAGGAGAGTTGGAGCAATAGTATCCTCGCCCTTCCTCTAATGATATGTTGCATGTTGCGTGACTCGGTCCTGGAGGAACTAGGCAACCACATGCAAGGTGCAATTTCAGCTGGTTCCAATTATCGACACACCCCGCAACTACGCCGCAACTTTGCATCTTGGTATAGCAGTGGCCGACGGCGAGGAAGGAGATCGGCTTCCGCTAGCCTGTGGAATTCATGAGGCTAAGACATATCTAGGGCAATGTGCGAACTGCGCCGCAACCACACTGAAATTATACAGCAACCACATCGTAACTACGCCGCAACATCGCCTCTTTGTGAGTGTACTGTCCAATTATGGGCCCAAAAAAGAGCGTGCTTTGGTAGAAGGACCGAGTACGCTGCAACCTACAGTACTAGGACATAAGTATCCGGACCATCCGAAAAAGTGGAAACCACCAACCACAGAAAATA
>ML976978.1:558789-580487 GCA_010015675.1 Byssothecium circinans | reverse complement strand
AATAAGCTTGTCAATACTAGCCTGTGGTATTGCTCTCCACGCTTCTTGAGCGCATTGAGTAAAGTGATCTCTATCGACTCCTCTAAAGCCCTGGCCTTCAAGGTTAGGATACAATTCGACTAGCTTCTGCTTTAGCAGCCACCAGAGATGCTCGATAGGGTTGATATCTGGTGAGTACGGCGGCCAATTGATGACCTCAATTTCATGCGCGTTAAGCTAATTGGTGGTTTCTCGCGACTTATGGATAGGAGCGTTATCCTGCATGAATTGGTAGGGCTCATACTCCTCCTCCTCTTAATCAAAGTCCTCCTCCTCCGGCTCATTCTAGGGTAGTAGGCCATCCTCTAGTGTATTAGTGTATGAGGTAGAGGTGTACCCACGCGAGCCTCTAACGCGTTCTATAGCAATTAATTCACTCCTTCCACCTAGCCAAATAGCTGCCCAAAACATCTGGCGTAGTACTGATTGCCTAGCCCTACCTTCAACCATCTCCTTATACCACTTCTGCTGTGGTGTACGAAATACCCATACGCGTTTCTTACCGCGTCCTCTCTCTACTGAGCACTCGTCAGAGAACTTGACGCGTACCCAGCTTTTGTAGCGGTTGAGACGCGCCCACCTAAGGCGGTTGCGGGCGTCTAATGGAGAAAGCGCTGGCCGTAGTTTCGCGGCCCACTTCTTTATACCGTACTTGTTTAGTAGGCGAGAGAGCGTTCTTGAGGAAACGTTAGGCATGCCAATAGCCTCTGCTTTCAGCTTTGCGTACTCTATACGCGGGTATTGGCGAACAATCCGCAGTAGTCGACGCTCATCTCGAGCATCCATTTTCTTTGGAGCTCCTTTACGCGGTAATGAGGTAATTTTCCCGTGCTCATTCCATCTCTTTATAGTGTCGTAGTAGGTTGATTTGCTGACGCGAAACGTATCCTGGATTACCTTAGGTTTGACGCGATTCTCGACCGCGCTGAGTATAGCCGCGCGTAGGTGTGGGCTTAGCTCTTTCTTGGGTGGGCGCGCACGCGATATATCGCCTGAAAAGGACCGGCGGAGGGTAGTATGAGGTGGCGCCATTAATTTGACGTAAAAAACGCGTAAACTGAGTAAGGATTGGTGGTGGTAGGTGGTGTTGAAGTTTGGGTACAATTTGCTCAATTTGGATGGTCCGGATACTTTTGTCTTGGCACTGTATCTTCCCGGTGAAAGTGCAATTCAGCATTACTTCCCTTTCTCTCTTCGCGAACACATATTCTACCACGAATGCCGCACGGAATAACATGGACTTCGAGAAGCACCGAATAACACGAGAGCGTCCGTGCAAGTGAGTTCGCACACTCCACCCAATATGTAGCCGATTTACTGTGTACGACTGCACGCCAATCGCGATCAACGGATCGAAGAAGAAAGTAAGACTGATAAGACGGCTCAGGCTATTTTGCTCGGCTCGCTAGGTACGGCCCTGCCCCGCTCTCCCTCGCTTGCCGTCTTACGTGAGCTTCTAAATATTACTCCGGCATCTTCATCGCATCGTACACTAAACCCTTTTCACTCGTACTCTCTGTAACACTCCGATCTGCTACACGAATGAGGTAACTGTTGCGCAGCTGCACCAGCATTCAGGAGTCGAACCAGTCCTGGTGGAACCCGCGGAACCACCATGGCGTTTCCCTTGAAGCCACTCCCGGACGTTTGTCGCAATGCGATGGCGTGTACGAACGAACGCCTGGTCCGAACTGGAGGTGATGCGTAGAGTGATGCAGGAGGCCTCAGTCGGCGACCACGACGTTTCTTGTGCGTGCAATATGGAGGCACACCAAGACCTTTTTCGTCTAAAGACGTCGGCGAGGGTATGAGTCCGGTGTTTTGGACAGGTTATTTGTATAACCCGAGAATGTGTTTAGAGCCATGTTTGAGGGGCAGTGTTGTATGGTAGTATCACTAACTATATGGTAGGGCTTCTAGGGTACCCCTAGCCTGCATGCTTTTGCATCGCTGATAGGGCTAGAGAGGGCTCGCAGCGTACTCTAGTCCGCTTGCTTTGTGGATGCATCCCTCGGAGTCCGTCAAATGCCATTCACAGCTTGTAACCACTATGCCGGAATTTCGTACTTCTTTAAAGTACTCGCCTCTGCTTCTCACAAATTCTTAAGAGTCTACACTTTGCTTTATCCTTACGATCATCCTACGAACAGTCAATACATCATGCATCTAGTCACGCGGGATCCAGATCCGTCCCTCTCCTTCGTGGACACTTCGCTACTTAGTGTGGCTATATCGCTTCCGATCTTTGCGACTACTGCCGTGATATTGAGGTTCATGGCACGGAGGTGGAAAGGCAACAAATCTTCTTCGGGTGACGACTGGACGATCATGATCACGTTGGTCTTCTGCTGGGGACACTCGATCAATACCTTGGTCGCTGCGGGTCTCGGTGGCATCAACAGAATCACTGTTACACCTCACGAGCATGCACAAATAGGTTTAAGGGTATAACTTCTATTCAGGGGGTTAAAGATGTACCTCATGCTAACAACAGCACAGACACTATGGATCTCGAACTTCCTCTTGATCACTGCACTGTATACGGTCAAGGTTTCGATCCTACTGTTCTACTATCACATCTTCTACATCAACAATAAGTTTAAGAAAGCTTGTATCGCCATGATCGGCATACTTTCATGCTGGTGGCTGTCCAACATCGTTGTACGCAGTTTCCAGATCTCGATTCATATATATTTTGCTAATATAGTCTAGTGCGTATTTCTTATCGGAGACCCGATCGATTCCTCATGGAAGAACGCAGCCCGCGCAAAACATCGTTTCAACTTCAACTCATGGTATTTGTGGTATTGCGGCCTCTCCATCTTTTTCGACCTCGCAATCTTGTGCTTCCCTCTCCCCGTTATCAGGACGTTAAAGGTCAACAGAAGGCGAAAGATCTCAATCATGGCCATATTCTGGCTGGGAGGCTTCGTGTGCATCTCCGCCATTGTCCGCTTTGTGCTCTTCTACAAATCCATTCACGGTTTGACTGATTTCGGCAAGAATCAATATAGCTCCATCACAAATGCCTTCATCTGGTCGGAGATCGAACCAAACACTTCGGTCATTGCAGCTTGCCTACCGACCTACGGACCCTTCTTCAAAGAAAATGGTATCGTGCCCAAGTTCGTTATCTCGATCAAGTCGACTTTTGGGATGTCGAGCAGTTCAGAGCACAAGACCGATGCATCAGTTCAGAGCAAGGCTTCTGCTGGCTATCGGGAGTTGGAAAAGACGACAAGCACCCAGAAGAGTACCGGTGATATTGTCATGGAGCGAACGACGACAATCGCGTCGACGTCGAATGGGGACATCGAACGAGGCGAGCAGGCACACGGTAAGGCGAATTTGTATGTGCGATAGTTTTCCAAATTGCAAGGCATTATTTCCTACTTACATGTACAATTTTTCCTACTCACGTGTACAATTAGAAGATTAATTACAATTCTTATCCCCTTCTAACCTCCGCCCATGAACACTGAATTCTCCGTGATGATCACACCCTCATACAGTTCCCCACTTCTGGCAAATGACCCTCACAACTAGTTACATCTCAGCTAGTCGAATATAACAGTAACGGCCATTCTACATTATTACTAGTGAGATATCGCTCGCGAGTTCCTGAGTGCTGCAAGCACAATACTCCATAAACAGTTTAGCGTTATCGCGTCGGTCGTCTCCGACTCCGCTCCGAAATCGCCCCCAAAAACATCCAGGAGTGGATGTCATAGTGCTGACAGCAACCTCAAAACAAATCCTCAAAAAGATTCTGACCTCTCTCCACACTTTTTGTCCTGCATGTCAAACTCAGTGCAATCCAAGACTAAAGCCACCAAGCACCACCTAACAATTGCCAAAGCCATTCGGAAACATGAAGTTTGGCACCCTTTCCACGCTGTTTGCTGTTACCGCATCAACGGTACAAGGCGTACCAGTAAATTCCCCCCGCATGCATACCTCTGCATTCCCAATCGCCTACTAACCAAAACCCCCTAGTTCTCATCGAAATTACACAAAAGCAAAGCGCTTATTTTAATCGACATCCAGAACGATTTCATCACCGGGTCCCTCAACAACTCTCGTGCAGCATCCATCCTTCCCAAAGTCTACAAACTGCTCGACGACCATGAATGGCCCTTCATCATAGCGTCGCAAGACTGGCATCCGAAAGGTCATGTTTCATTCGCTTCCACCCATGCTGGGAAACAACTCGGCGATAGTGTCAACGTCACTTTCCTGGATAGCCCGCTGAAGCAAGAAACGCAAGGACTCTACTCCGACCATTGTATCCCTGGAACATGGGGAGCCGAGATTGAAGAAGGGGTCCAGACGCGTCTGCATTATCTTGAGGGATATCGCACACCGGTCAATTACATCAAGAAAGCTCAGGATCATTCGGTGGACTCGTATTCGGCGTTTGCAGATAATCAGTATCATCGATTCACGACGATGAACTCGGAGTTGGCGCTTCATGGTGTTGAGACTATTGTTGTAACTGGTCTCATCACGAACGCGTGCGTGCGGGGAACGAGCATCGATGGTATCAAGTTGGGTTATGAGGTCATTCTTATCGAGGACGCGACAGAGACTTTGTCAGCGGAGATCAAGGCGGAGACTATCCAGGAGCTGAAAGGATGGGGTGAGTGACGAATGGGTGCTTTGAGAACATGCGCTTACAACTTGTCTAGGTGTGCAAGTGATGAATTTGACGGATTGGGAAAATGCCCATCCTACCGGGCTTAAAAGGACGTTTCGGAAAGAGCTCTAAGCCTCTGGTTCGTAGATTCCAAGACGTGGATTTCTTTCTTTTCCTTTCCATGTAACGTAATATACTCTGTAACGCTGAAACGCAATCCTCCATGCTCCACAACCGCGCTAAACGTTTGTCTCGAGATATAAGAAACAGTGAAAGCCAAGTTTTCTGACAAGGTAGTAGGTGTTGGATCTATCTTGAACAGCTTTTGCAAAGGAGTTGGTCAGGCCTACTGATCGACATCTCACTACCGGGAGCGCAAAGGCAGCAACCCCCGTTCTCATCTTCCGGCGGCTTCGATCCCATCATTTACATTAGTTTCCCATAAACTCACAGGTTAGTTATTCAATCCCCTCTTTCTGATTTGCGCATACCCCTGGACATTTTGGGGCTTATCTAGAATGGGCCGAACACGATCTCTCACTGAAAGACTTCGCACTTCGACTCGCCAACTGTATGTATCTCTGTTCTAAATCTCAGCTCGTTTTCAATAGGTTTTCTAACATCAATCACAGAAATATTTGAGGACGAATTCGTACGCATCGCCTTTGAAATCCAACGAATCCATAACATCTTTCGCACTATGTCAGACTCTTTCCATCATTTTCCCTCGAAGCACAAGCGCAGATACTGGAGGATCCGGCTGGATCAACACGTCCGAGGCCATCCATCACTATTCTCAAATCTCTTTCGTTCCATCTCTTTGACTTGAGTAACGAGACAACACCACAACCTGAGAAGACGTAGCGGCAGAGATACTCGACAAAATCCCTCCGCTCTTTCTAGATCCATATCCGGACTCCAATATTACGGTGATGCTGTATATGCTTCTTCTAGCAGGGGAGCTAAGGACTTGGAGCATTCATCGCAAAGTCCGCGCTCTTCGTATACGGCCCATAGCTTCACAACACACTCGCTGTAGTGAAGGATGTGTTGACTTTGGCAAGCTTGTCGCGCTGCGCTTTTATATCCGATTTCTTGTGTACCTTCATGGAACCAGATTTGAAGCATCTTCCTTTGGGTTCGTATGTAGAGAAGCAGGGACGGATTGCATTCTGCATCGTTTAGTGGACGGTCCGAATACAAGGATTGAGCACAGCGATCGTACATTCAGATATACTACTAACGCCATCAAAACTCCACCCAAGGGCGACACTGAAGTGTATGCCATTTTAATTTGTTGGCTATAAAGAAGCAAACATCAGAAAGATGTCGACAATGTCGCTGGAAATTGGAATCAGGTTCGCCATAAGCTCATCGACCAGGGAGTCCAACGCTGGCTCGTAATGAAGCGCACTAGAGAGACCGTGTAAGGAAAGCAGCAGATGAGGCAATACTGGCTCTCGCTCTCCCTCTAGAGGGACACCAAGGTCTCGAACGTCTCAACTAGCCACAGTCCCTAAAAACTTCTTCGAATCATCCATCATTCCCCCAAAGCTACCTAGGTATGGCGCAAGTATTTCGTTTAAAGTCGTGCTGTACCTAGGTATGAATTAGGACCCCAGCTTCACCACCACGCTATCAGAAAGTCCAAGGTCTCGTTCACCCGACCTTCCCTTTCAGGCAGCGCCAAGTCGCTTCTCCGCCCCTCCGCCATATCACGTCAACATACACCACACAACGACCTTCCCGCCAAGCCACGCCTCCAGAAGACGATTAAATGAAACCACCACCCAGTGTGCAGCACCGCATATCGGCTCCTTCATTGGTACATCTCCCGCCCACCTGCAGAAAGCTTAGTGCATGCGTACCTGAACGTACCTGCCAGATGCAGCACTACACGATAAGTCCACGAAAGGCGAGCGCCTTGAGCGATCATGTCGCCGCGCCAGATACATGCGGAAAGAGTATAAAAGGCGCGCAGGGTACCCAAGCCTCAAAGTCCTGATTGATCTTCAGCACGACTCTTTGACAGTGCCCATCCGCGAAAGAAAAGATGAAGTCCCTCCTCATTCTTACTTCCCTCACAGCTGCCTTAGCTGCCACCGTCCCTCGGGCAGCTAAGGTAGATTATACCGGGTTCAAGGCACTCCGTGTCTCACTTCCCAATCCAAACAACAAAGCGATCCTCAACATTGAAGCCGAGATCGAAAAACTCGCCGCTCATATCTTGACCCCGGGACAAGCTTCTCATCTCGACATCGTCGTCTCGCCCGACCAAGTCGACGCAGTCAAAGCTCTCGTCGGCGAGACCACTGTTCTCACTGAAGATGTGGGCGCCGTGCTCGCGGAAGAGGGCGAACTCGTTTCTTCCGAGGGTGATGTCAGTGTTCAAGCCGTGCCCGCTGAGAGTTGGTTCACTGCATACCACGCCTATGCCGACCACTTGACGTTCTTGCGGGACCTTCAGGGTGGATTTACCGGGCAGTCTGAGATCATCACGACGGGAACGTCCGTACAGGGACGCACTCTGACCGGAATCCACATCTGGGGCAGCGGAGGCAAGGGGTCTAAGCCTGCCATTCTGATCCATGGCACTGTGCATGCGCGAGAATGGATCACGACGATGACCACCGAGTACTTTGCATGGCAATTACTCACAAAATACGCTTCTGACGCCTCAGTCAAAGCACTGGTGGACAAGTACGATTACTACATCATCCCCATCGTAAACCCCGATGGTACGTCTCCATTTATCCAATTTCATAATCACCCCTTTGCACACAGTCTAACATTGAGTGACACTAACGCGACAACAGGATTCGCCTACACCCAAACCACCGACCGTCTCTGGCGCAAGAACCGCCAAACCGTCAGCGGCAACTCCTGTGCCGGCCGCGACATCAACCGCAACTGGCCCTTCAAATGGGAGCTTACTGGCGGCGCGTCGACGAACCCTTGCTCCGAGACGTACAAGGGCCTGGCTGCGGGTGATTCGCCCGAGAACCTGGGCCTTCGGACGCAGGTTAATCAGTTGAGGGATGGGAACGGTATCAGACTATATCTTGATATCCATTCTTATGGACAGTACATCCTTTGGCGTAAGCAGCGACTTCCCCGAGATATGACACATTCGTAGATACTGACGAAGAGCTCAGCATTCGGATACGACTGTAACGCCGTCATCGATAACGATGCGGCTTACCGCTCCGTGGCCACTAGAGCCGCGGCAGCTATTAGAGCTGTTTCTGGCACTGCGTACACGATTGGTCCTTCTTGTTCTACTTTGTACGCGACTACGGGTGCGTCGGTTGACCATATCGATCAGGTCGGAAACGCGAGCTATGCGTATACGTGGGAGCTGAGGGACACGGGAACGTATGGTTTTACGCTTCCGGCGAACCAGATTCAGCCAACTGTTAGGGAGACGTGGGCTGGTCTTGTCAATGCTTTGACGAATGTTTGAACGGGGATGGAAGTTGGAAAGCGAAGCAGCGTTGATGTACATACCTCGAGTTCAACGAAATTGAGACCATATAAGAAACCCTTGGAATTGTACTTCGTGATGCCATTGTGGGTGATATGAAGTACCTTGAGGAGCCATGCATCGGTCTGCATGCATAGCTTCTCAGGGTCTCCCTTAGGAACCTTCCACCCAATGACGTCTTTCACTCACCTTAGCCTCCTCTTTTGCAACCAACCATCTCACAGCTAGCCCTGAACTTTCCTTCTCTCTTCTCGCCGCAAGCGTAATTCGCCGTCCCCGGACTCGCAATCATAGCAGCCTCCGGAGCAGGTCCCGGAACCTCACAAGGTTGCAGATACTTGCCTCCTTATCCTTCCAAACCGTCGTAGCAGCTTACTAACACAGGAATAAATGATCGTACTCGGAGAACGGCATGTTGGATCTTCCATGATGTATGCCGATTGGAGCCCCTGGTTTCCACACAGCAACGTGCTGCTCACGATGTCACTTACTGCTCAGAACAACTCGGTCGAGAATGAAAAATGCATTCAGCTCAAGCTATATGGCTGATCAGTAACAGCCGAATAGTCTGCCTCCACTCCATCGCCATGATGTGGGGCCTCCAACCGGTCCAAAGTACACAACAGAAATGAATCCCCCCGGGCTTGTATTACAAGGTATAGCTCCATCCAATGCTATCCAATACGTGGAATCTCTGGCACCCTATGCTCCCGAGCTGTTGCTTTGTCCTGTTGACCTGCTCTACCCATCGTAATGTCGTTGAGATGCTTGTTTCAGGCCTTCTCGCCGTCGTCGGTCTGTGCGGTGCGTGGTCGGTCTACGAGGACATAAGCGCTGCGTTCGGAGGAGGGAGTATTTGGCAGCGCACCTGGCATATTCTGTGCAGCCATGTTCTCCTTCTGCCGCCTCGCCATGGGGCTGCCGGCGCTCTCTAGCCGGGCTTTGTCCTGGGCGGAGAAGGCAGCCTGGACGGGGGTTCGACGCTGGCTGTCCTTGCGACGGGGCGGCGACGTCTTTGCTTGCTTGAGGCGCTCTTCCGTCTCGCGCAGCTTGGCCTCGAGGGCCTCGAGCTCTTGCGAGTGCGTCGTGACGGCTTGCTTCCTGGGCGGTCGTCAGCTCGTTGCGAGCTGGATTAGCGGGAGGGAAGAGGGACGCACTTCTGGTGCACGTTCTTGTCAAGGTCAAGGAGATCGGGCGCCCCGTCCAGCCGGAACAGGTCGTCGAGCTCATTCATAAAGTTGCGTGCGACGGTCCTAGGCTGGCTGTCAGATCAATCCGGTGGTACGGGGGTGACGCTTACGACTGCGGGCGGTTGTTGGGCTTCCAGCCATGGTCGGGGTCGTCCATGGCGTATTGCGAGGGTGATGTGGAGGATGCCATTGCGGTGTGTGGTAATGGTAGATGCTAGATGCTGGATGCCACGGGGCAGCGCGGGCGTGGACAGTGGTGGCTATGTATGAGGTAGAAATTGGGCACGCAGGACGCAAGCGGCGCGTTATGTCACGGGCGTTTCAAAAAGGCGTGTGGAGAGGGGAGCATGACATTTGATGTCGGTCCTTTGATGAGATGGACCAGATCGCTGGGGGCAATTTCGTGAAAAGGAGGTTCAGCCTTCACCCTTCACCCTTTCCGTAGGGGCCGATCATCTTGGTGGAGGAGGAGCATTTGAGGGAACCAGAACCCAACACTTGAAGTTATTTATACGCCGCATGGCGACCTCAACAGCACCCCATATAGGCACTCCTCTACCAGCATGCTTCCGGATCGAAACAATGACCTGCCGTCCAGCTGGTTCCAGCATGCTACAAAAGACATGTGCACTCTACATGTATTATACTATGTCGCTACCTAACATGACACCCCCTCAGCCGCACGTGCCTGCCAAGCGCCCACCGCCCACCGCAGCTGATTGGCTGCCCGTCGCCTGCCCGACCCTGAGCCCTCGCTCGCCGCTCGCGCATCTGGCTCAGGCCCATCCGTCGCGGCAAAAACAGAACACACCACCACGAATCTCGCCCAAATCCATCAAACGCCGCGGCGTCCATCGCCCGCACCCACGCCATCCATCTCTCGCCCGCCCCGCGAAACCGCCTGCTTATTATGAGCGCAGGCCGCCGTCGTGCTGGCTCCTCTCCCGCCGTCCGCCCATCGCTCGCGCGCCATACCGTGGTACCGTAGTGGCATGAATTCTAGCTCTGCCTATACCCACCTCGAGTCACTGTTATTGTTCCAGTCGCTCCATGCCCATGGCTTAGATCCTCAAGTCTTCAGCAGGATTTCGGAGCTGCTGAAGAGCAACCCACACATCACCTCCGACAGGCGCTTCCAGAGCGGCCGTCTCAGTCCTGATGCCTTGCGCAACTTCTACCTGCACATTCTGAAGGAAGAGATCAAGAGCGAGCAGAATGCGGTCGATGGAGAAATCAAAAACTCGCGCAAGAGGAAGGCGCCTAGTCCGAGCCTACCCACCATCCAGGAATCAGTCCAGCATCAGCACCTCATTCCGAAGCTCGTCAACAAACTGTATGCGCGCTACCGCACTGCCATCGTCGACCAGATCAGGCAAGAGGAGGAGCAGTATGAACGCCTGCAGAAGGACCTGCAGAGCATTGAGCGCGGCGAGTGGGATGAGCAGTTGAGAGACAGGGCGAATGGGAAGTCGGCGTCGCGGAGTCCCAATCACCCCAAGAAGCCTCCCCTTCCTCCGCAGAACCAGGTACCGCCGAAGCCAGAGCCAGCACGCGTCGTGCCCACGCCACCCCCGACAGACGGTCCCCAGGAGCAGCAACAGCCTCATGTTGCACCGCCGAAAGTGCCCCCCTTACAGAACGGACAGTCACACACTGAATCCAGTGCGAAGGCGGTCCCGCGCAAGAAGCAGACCCCTGCGACCAGCTCTCCTACCCCTCAACCACCTCTTGCGCCTGTTCCCCTGTCACAGCAAAACCGTTCATCTCAAGCGCCAGCGCCATCACCAGTACAAGCGTCCCAACCACCTCCAAACGTTGCTCCAAATGGGTCTCCATATCCTACACAACGCTCGCCTTACCCCCAGGCGCAACCTCAGCTTCAATCTCAAAATGCACCATCTTTGGGCAGTCCACATCCTCCAAACCAATTGCCCCCACCCCATCCGCAAGCTGGAAGCCCACCTGGACCCTATCTGCAGCCACATCCTCCTCATCCCTTCCCACCAAACGGGATACCATCGTATGGCCCTACGCATAGCGCACAATTCTCCCCAAACCATCAACGGTATCCCGGAACTGGACCATATCAAGGAGGATCGCAATCTCCAAGCGTGCAACCCCAACAGCAGCATCCAAGGAATCATGTACCATATTCTGGACAGTCGCCTTATCCCCCACAACAACAGATGGGCCAACCTCCCCCTCCGCAGGGCGGCTTTATGCTACCCCCTTTCCAAGTGTCGCCCCAAGACCCGTCGCGTGCGCACCAACAACCCGCATTTCCTCCACAACATGCTCAAGTCTCGACTCCTACGAACTCACGGCATACTGCAAAAGGAACACCTCAATCGGCTACCATTGGTAGAGCGGGACATCCCCCAATGCATCCGCTCGTCACTCAAGCCAGACTTTCTTTCTCTACGCCCACAGGGATGCGCACGCCTCCAAGCGCATTTTCAACGCCACGGTCTGCAACATCAATCATTAAAGCGTCTACTCGAAACTGGAAACAGCCGGAAGAGGTAGCACAACCCGTAATAAGCCCGATTGATGACATTGTTCCTACTTTGCCGCAGAGTCAGCCGAAACCGAAAGCATCTCGCAAATCGAGAGCCAAGGTGAAGACAAAAGATAAGGAACCGGAAAAGGACACGCAGCCTGAGCCGGAAACTCAGTCGGGAGAGGGTGTCCCAGAAATGGAGACTCGCCAAGGGAGATCTCGACGGAAGGCACCTGCCAAGAAAGCGAGGCCAGGTAGCATTGCTTCCTCTCAAGCAGGTACATCTGTTCGGGATAGAAGTAGAAGCCAGTCGATTCTATCTCACACTGACACAGTAGCCGCTGACAACGAATCCCAAGCAGGTAGTCGGATCAAGTCTGAACGCGGCAACTCTATTGATGTTATCGAGGAGGATTTGACAGCAACACCTCAGATGACCACCCGCAGGCGCGGCGGCAACATGCAGCAGTCACAGCAGCCAAGTAACAAGCGAAAGCGGAATGCGCGTGAGACGACACCGGAAGAGGTCGAGGAACGGTCTGGTACGCCGGAGCTACCCAGAACGGTGACGGCGCTTCGACACTTTTCTCGCATGTGCGCGCCTTTGATGAATGACATAAGTTCACATAAGCATGCCTCCATTTTCACTACTGCGGTCAGAGCAAAGGATGCGGAAGGGTACTACGAGATCATCAAGCGCCCAACAGATCTCAAGACGATCCAAAAAGGCATTGCTGCCGGGGCGAAACAGGTGGCTGCTGCTGCTTCTGGCGATACACCTGCTGGTAGTCCCGGCGGTGGTGGAGCCGTGGTCGAATTGCCAATGACTCCTGAGAACATGCCCCCTAAAGCGATTGTCAACTCAGCCCAACTGGAGAAGGAGCTGATGCGCATGTTTGTCAACGCCGTCATGTTCAACGCGGGCGAGGATGGTGTTGTGGTAGACGCGAGGGAAACATTCGAATCTGTGCAACAGAGTGTGTCGAGCTGGCGAAACATTGAGCGAGGAAGTGGGAGGCTCGAGGTAGAGGAGACACCACCAGTGCAGGAGGAGGAGGCGCCCATTTCAAAGCGCAGGAAGTTGTAACAGATATTTCATCTGTTGGCCTGCGTTGGCACAGGGAACAAGAATACATTCAAATGATACCATTAGTTTATAAATACAATTCATCTTGCTTATGATGCGATTTCAGATGGCCAGGGTGAGAGAAGAGTGGAGCTGAGCACGGTCGATGAAAGCGGCGCGAAAGTGGATCTCAGCCCTCCGCTTCGACATGTCAATGTCAACCCCTCAGTAACGTTATACGTTATCCTACCTTCTACTCCGTATATCCTCGAAACATCCAAATCAACGTCATGCTGGCAATGACCACATCTTTGTAGCAGCAACTCAGCCTGTGCTCTAACAGGCCTGTAACATACTAATAGCATCCGTCCTCGTATCACGCCCGTCCCACAAGGCCCACCATGCAGACATCCTCACCTCCTCCACAGACGCCGACGTTGCAGCGTCCCGATCCCTTTGACGAGTCCGACTCGGAGGGTTCGCAGGCGACACTGCAGCGACGCTCTCCCTTACCTCCGCGTGTGGTAAAGTCGCCCAAGTCGGCCGAAGCTGTCCCGCAAACCAACTTCTCCCGCCCCGTGCCTCTGCGCGACGAGCATGCGACCCAGAGTCAGAGCCAGAGCCAGAGTCACATAGGCCACCGTCCGCGACAGCGCTCGCAGGGCTATTTCGAGCCCAGCCTACCCTCAAACCAAGCCAGCATGTCAAATGCGAATGCAAACACGCACCTCGATGCCTCGCGCATCGCAGCCCAGACAGCCATGCACCCACAGCATATGCGCAAGCGCTCGACGACGATACCAGAGCCCGTAAATACGGGGCCCGCAGGCAGGCAGCCTTCGAGCCCGCCCCCGCTGCCGAGCGGTCACAGCGTAACGTTCAAGACGAACGGGATGACGTACCAGAACGGACTGATAGGCGGCAACAGGATGGCGGCGACAGCGGCCGCGAATGTTGCATTCCCGAGGAGTCCGCTACATTCACCCAACATGTCGCAGCAGCAACAGCAGGAGATGGGGTCGCCGAAGCCGTCAACGCCCGATCCATCGCAGCAGCCCAAGACGAGGGAGAAGAGCAAGATGAAGCTGTTCTCGAAGCCGAAGAACATCAAAGTGGAGAAGGGGAGAGACATGGACAATAAGATACCGGCACTACCTTCGCCGGGGAAGATCGGCTTAGGGATGCATAGCTCGCAGGCGCTCAACCGCATGATGATGAACCAGTCGACGAGCAGTTTGGTAGAGCCCAGCATCACCAGCAGCAATGCATCGCTGTATTCTTCGGCGAATGGATCGACATCTACTTTGGTGCCGCGGAATGACATGTATCTGCCTCAAGAAAAGGACAAACACAAGCATCACTTTCTCTCGCGCAAGACACACAAGACGAAAGACAAGGACGAGCACAATCTGCCTCTATCTTCTGCAAGCAGCACATCAAGACCAGTCGATCCGAACGCGCCTCAGTCGCTGTACAACTTTGCCGCTCCGTCTTCACCTGGCCACTCGAGCTCCTTTAACACATCCATGACTGGACTGGACTTGAGACATGGAGGTCGACATTTGCGGCGCGCAAAGAAGGAAGAGAAGGCCTATCTCGATGCCGCACTAGATCCGATTTATCGCGACCGCAAACAATCGTTCAGCACCGAGCGGTCAGAGTGGCCTTCTTTGGCAAGCACACTGGCTACACCTTCTATGCAGAGTCTGGCCCCGTCGTCTTCAGCAGCGCTTGCAAACACGAGCGATATGCACAATCTAGGCAATTCTTTCGGAATAACGGGCATGTCACCCGACGATGCTTGGCCACTGTTAAAGGCAAGGGTGCTACTGATATTCGAAGGCGAAGACCCGCGGCCACCAGTCGAAGACTTCAATGCACTCGTCGCAGTCCACATCAAACGCTGCATCCAAAAGCGATCCCCCATCATCCTCATCGAAGACCTCAACGAGCTTCTAATGACCGGCTTCGGCTCTCTGGACCAAACACTCCGCCATGTCCCTGACGAGCGTCTCGTCCCGCATCTAGTAGAAATGTGGATCGTAGTCTTCACCACCATCCTCCCCTTTTTACAAGCCGTCTTCCTACCCCTTGACCTCGAGTTCCGCGGCTCTGGAATCATGAGTTCCACCGCCGCCGCCGATTTCTGGGGCGTTCTTCTCCCCGACGAAATGAACACCAAATCGCCCGAGAACAAGAATATCCCTATACTAGGCGAACTGGAAGTACGACGAATGACGCTCCTCATGTTCCGCGACACTGTCATTCTCCCCCGCTACGACACCCTCATGGCCATCTTCTCGCGACTGTCCTTGGAGAATCTAAACGCTGGCCTAGAATCCCCATTACCTACACCTGACCTCCGCCCAGGCACTGCACATTCCCAAGACACCCTCCCAGTCGGCAGTCTCCAATCGCAACAATCGGCCTCGCACAGTTCCGGCGGCTACCTCGAGTCCACAACGTCGATGACATCTTCCACATTCGCGTCCTCGTCGCGCTCCCGCGCTACCTCCAACACCTCGGCCGGATCCTTCTCTGCTCATTCAATACACTCCAATCCCTCGACTCTACTACCTCCCAACGCCCCGTTGCCACCTTCCCTGCGCAACCAACCCATGGACAGTGCGAAAGTCACCGAAACTGTGGGCAGGATGTTGCAGTGCGTCAGTGTGCTGGTTAGTCTGCAGAGCAGCGATAAGTCGCAGGATAAGATGGGGAGGTTGAGCAAGGAGTTGAAGTACAACTGGCTTGGGCGTGGGAGGACGGGGCGGCAGAGGCAGGGGTTCGTGGGCGCGAGGAGAGGTGGCGCGGGGCTGAATTTGGCGGCGGGGGGCGTTAGTGTGGCTGGGGTTGGGGCGTAGGTGGGAGATGTTTGGGTGTATAGTATTACTGTTGGGATATGCGATGGGCGTTTGGTTACTTTTTTGGGTCTTTTTGGGGGGGGGGGGGGTATCATATCAGGATGGATCTTGGTTAGGAGGGCACGAAATGGAATGGGATGGGATGGTGCACTGGCGTTATTTTCGAGCGGGTTATTTTTTCTATATGTAAGGTGAGGTGTGGAGGGAGTGTACAATAGCGACCTGAAGAATGTTACGAGCGCCAAACCACATTCAACATCCAAACGCCTACCCTACCACAGCAAGTCAATGTCACCAGAAGATATCACTAATGGTTGATGGATACTCTCTCCCTCTCTCCCTCCGATCCAACAACAACAACAATAACATGCAATGCTTCAGGCCGTATATCTCCGCCGCACGTCGCGCTGCTCATGGTTGGCGAGAGGGCGTTGTTTGACTAGACTTGCGTTTTAGTAATCCATGGCCCCATCAAAGATGAGACGGTGAAAATTGAAACATTTGCAGATTGTACATACTGAAGAGTCTCCATAGCCAGCTTAGGACGGTAATTGTTATCATGGTGAGAAGTTGGAGTAAGGCGAGGACGTCTTGTCGTGACCAGGTGCCGGTATGAATTTCTTCCTTTTGTGGTTTGGAAAGCATATCCAGGATGGGCTCGGAACTTTTGGGTTGGGTTGGAGATGTTTGGAAATAGCTGGATGGAAAATAGGTGGATGGAAAATAAGTGAAGAAGGTTGGGTGGGTTAGAGACGTTGACTTGAAGATATTGGGGATCTTTATATTTTTCTTTCTGTGGAAATGTTGTGCTGTTTGATCCTCTCATCGTACCAGCCCGGAAGAGCAGCTCTACTCGCTTAATGCGCCACGTCCAGGATCTCGGGTAAGTAGCGGTGCAGCAGTGAGCGGAGCCAATGAGCGAACAATACATGCTAAACTCCGTAAAGCGATTGTCACCGGTGAGGGTTTGGGCGTGCGCTAAACCTGAACTGAACAGGAAAGAGACTGGGAACATGTTCCTGTCGAATCTCAGTTTGGGTTTAGCTTGTGTATATTCGGGCACTCACGAATGAGAGGGATGCACTTGTCGCTACCCCTGCGGTCCTCGGAGAGCGGCCACTCATCGGTTGCGTTGAAAGGCATACGATGCATTTACATGTTGTGAAACCGTGAGTTCGTCTGACGTGTGGCATTGCGAACCTCGGAACCATCGTGACTGGTTGTTGTTGTGTGAGACTTGCTAGATACGTGCGGATTTTCGATACTAACCAATACGGTCACTATGCTTGTCTGGGATCTTGCTTCCAAAGATTCCAGGGCGAGCCTCTAGGGTACTTGAGTGAATCACCCCTTCAATGTGTAGTCCTCAGGCCGGAGTTATGCGCAAATAAGCTTGCTACTATACCGAGAGCAGCGATTCCGGTAGAGGCAGCAAAAGAGTACCGTATCCCATCGTAGTACACCTGGCGCGCTACGATCTGGATATTTGGAGGCAAGGATCTTAAAGCCGTCACAGAGTGCCGGATATCGTCGATGATTTGCTCTTTATTCGGAATGTCGGAAAGCACAGCGGGGAGTTGAGCACCGAGAGTATTTTGGACGATAGTTGCTGTTATGGCAACTCCCCAGACACTGCCTAGTGATCGTATCAAGTACACTGTCGAAGCAGAGACGGCATGGTCTGCGCATATCAGCATGATAATCCAACTTGCAAAGGGAAAACGTACCGGAGTGGTCGAAGGATGCTAATGTAGTGAACAAAATGGCTGGGTAGATGATGCCTTGTCCGAGATTCGCGGGGAAGATGTACACGAGGTATTTCCAAGTGCTGTCGTAAAAGGATAGTGAAGTGACAAGTCCGTTCCCGAAAGTCATCAGGATTGCTCCTAGACGAACCAGCCAAATAAGTTTGCCCCAGCGCGACATGACGACGCCAGCGATTACGCCGCCGATGGGTGTAGCCAGTGACGGGATGGCTAGTCGAGCGCCAGCTTTCGTTGCAGAGTCTTGTAGTACGACTTGAAAGAATAGCGGAAGCATGAACAAATACTAAAGACCGTTAGAAGCGCTCTAAACTAAGTATACTCCGCACTTACAGCATATGCAGCAGTCCCTGCGCAAACATTCGCAGTCTGGACCGCAATCGGGTTCCTCCCTCTTAGCTGCTTCAGCGGGATAACAGGAATCGCCGTGGTCCTCTTCTCCACAACCAAAAATGCACCCAACAACACCACACTAACAACCAGACTCGCAATAACCCATCCATTACTCCACGGCAACTCATTCCCCCCCAGACTCAATCCAACAAGCTGCACCGAGATCCCCACCACCAGAAGCAAAGAGCCCGTAAAGTCCACCTTCTCCCTGATTTCTTTCCAGCTCGGATCCAGAGGCGCAGGGTTCTTGATAACCAAGTACCCGAGGAAAAGAGCGACTGCAGAGATAGGCACCTGAATCAAAAAGCACCATCGCCACCCAATACTATCAGCAACGGAGCCTCCAAAAGACGCCCCGCAAATCGCTCCAAAGCCAAACATCCCGTTCTGAAGCGCTTGATACATGCCCCTCTTCCGAAAAGGAATCATATCTGAATTCACAATCGTCGCCATCGTCATTAACCCACCACCTCCAAAGCCCGTCAAAGCCCTCATCACGTTAGCAACCGTCATACTTCCCGCAAGTCCACACCCAAGACATCCTGCTGAAAACGTAATCGTCGAGACGAAGAAACACACGCGGCGGCCGAAGATGTCGCTGAAGCGGCCGTAGAGGGGCTGGAAGGAGGTCGCGGTTACGAGGTAGGCGGTTGTGAGCCACGAGGCGGTGTTTGCGGCGGAGAATTCCGAGGAGATGACGGCGTAGGTTGCTGCTGTTACTGAAGGTTAAAGTAAGAATTAAGTTTGTGTATCGTCTGTATTTGGTGTACTGGCATCACTTACTTGTGCCGTCGAAGCCGTAGAGGAAGACGTTGGCGAAGATGGCGAGTTCGATCCAGAAGAAGCCGCGGGGAGGTTTCCAGTTTTCTTCCTGGGGGGGCTTGAGAAGTAGGGGTGTCTCTTCGGTTTCATGCGGCTGTGGCATTACGGCTTCTGTGTCGTCCGGGGGAAGCATGGTTGATTTTCTGAATCGGATCGAATGGTGCTGGAAGTCTGCGTTCTTCTCCGAGTTGAGAATAACACTCCTTCAGCCTTTTTACTCTGGAACTACCTCGAATTCCCGTTACATACATAACTATTCTCGAGGTGCATGAGATATATCTTTGTTGGAGGCTATGACGTGGTGTCGAAGTTTTTCGATTGGGTTTTGATCAGCCCCGCATCCTCAATTCACCACCATGATTCGTCAATGGCCGCATCCGAATCCATAGTCAACGTGCATCGCAGCGAACTACTGCAAGCACGCAATTGCGATGGTCCCTGACGCCAGTAATCCAACAATAAAAACGCAAATACCCCTCCCAGATAGCTCTTTAGGACGACTACGAGCCCTTCAACAACATCACAACAATATCGAATACTCCGTAGTCAGTCATATATAGTTTGGAAACCTCATCAAGGTCAATGTACCCTTCCTTTAAGATGTTGAAAGCATCAGGTTCTAATCATGGCAGTCACGCCTCCCGCTGCCACCATGAAGAAAGCTGTCTTTACAGCAGCTGCGATACTGCAGTTTGTAGCTGCCGATTGGCAATTCAAGTCACGAAGTGATCTGGCACCACCACGCCTCAACATCACTATTCCAGCCGCCGACAATGTCGCGAGTGGGTATCTCTTCGTGGCGCCTTTCGCAGGATATGCCGATACCGCGGGCGAGCAACATGGTCCTCGTCAGGCTGGTCCTTATATCTTCCGCGACGATGGCGACCTGGTCTGGTCGGGCTACGGAATTTATTCCATCTGGTCGACTAATTTCCAGGCCGCGAAGTGGAAGGGTGAGGATGTGTTGTTCAGCTTTGAGGGGGATCACAATGCTGGTTATGGTCATGGCCATGGTCATACAACGTGAGTTTTGAATTTCGATGAAGTGAAGGGATGGTGGCTGAATTCTCTTTAGCATCATGAACAAACATTATGAAACCATTCGCGAGTTGCGGGCTGGTAACCACAAACTCACTGACAAGCATGAATTCCATGTGATTAGCGACAACACTGCCGTCATCCAAGTCTATCAGCCTGTACCTCGTGACCTGACTCCGTGGGGTGCGAGTGAAGAGCAGCAGTGGATCGTCAATGCAATCTTCCAGGAGCTCGATATCACTACTGGCGAGTTGCTGTTCGAATGGACTAGTCTCGACCATGTGAGCCCTGATGGTACGTTCATTCAATCTTGCCATCTGCGCGCTGAAAGTGTCCTCAAACTCACTTTCCGTAGAATCTGTACTACCCATCAATCCTGGCCAGGCTGGCTCTGGATACAACTCGTCCGACTCCTGGGACTACTTCCACATCAATAGTGTCGACAAGAATGCCAATGGAGACTACATAATCTCCGCTCGAGATGCTTGTTCAGTCCACAAGGTCAACGGATCTGATGGCTCCATCATCTGGCGTCTCGATGGCACGAATTCATCCTTCACTCTCGGGAAGAACGTAACGTTCTGCTTCCAGCACCACGCACGCTTCCATCCGCAGTTCAAGAAAGATGCCGAAGGCAACAGCATCGAGTACATCTCTCTCTACGACAACTCCGCCCACGGAACTGAAGATGGTCGCGGCTCTGAAGTCCATACAGCTCCTACTAGCAGCGGTAAGATCATTAGACTTGACACTGAAGCCTGGACCGCCGAACTCGTGCAAGGCTTCTATCCTCCTGATGGCCTGCGCTCCAAATCTCAAGGCTCTACTCAAGTCTTGCCCAACGGCAACGTCATCGTCAATTGGGGGTCTGAAGGCGCCTTGACTGAGTACGACTCTCAGGGTAACGTCCTCTTCCACACGTACATGGACTCAGACTATCTCGGTCTTGGTGTCGAGAATTACCGCGGCTTCCGGTACAACTGGACCGGCCTTCCCAACGAGGAGCCTGCCATCGTTGCTCTCAAAAACGACGAAGGGACGACAATCTATGTTTCCTGGAACGGCGACACCGAGACGAAGATCTGGTGCTTCTATGCTGTGACGGGCAAGTATGGTGCGAGGAGCTTTTTGGGCCAAGCAAACCGCACGAGCTTTGAGACCAGTCTTAAGGTTGGGAAGAAAGACGTCCTGCGTGTTGTTGCTGAGGCGGTCGATGCGAAGGGCAAAGTGCTAAGGACCACTGGTATTGCTGAGTTGGAACCGGAAATTTTGCCGGCAAAGGGCGGAGGGAAAGCTCTTGGTATTTTCATCCATGGCGATAAGGAACAGAGAGTCTTGGAGCTCTAGTGGCTTTTGAACGTCAAATGCATCCTGAGAATTGGAATGGACCTCCAGAAGAGTTGGGGATTGAGCACTCGTTTGGCTGGTGGGTGAAGGATCAGATTGTTATAGTGGGAGAACTTTGTGTAGGCGAACAAATGTCAGTCGTTTTAGTATCGGACCAAAAAATAAATACAGGTGTATGACTCAGAAATGCGGAGGGCACATCAATCGGGCCATGCACCTGTGAATTGGATGGGCTAAGCTAGCCTATATAGATTCCGGCCGCCAGGGGTTTCCGGCCACATCGCCAAATCGGCCACCCCTCAGAAATCAACGCAATAATTGCGCCAGCCTAGTTACAATTGCCACTCTGTACACATAGATTGCAGAGTTTTTGCTGCTATTTCAGCTGCAGCTTTTTCTGCTTCCTTTTCTTTAGAATTGTTATCGTTTTCTTCCTGTAGAAGCGCAGATGCCTGCACTGCAATCATGATTGTATCTATATCTGCAAAGCGTTGATTTGGGTCTATGCGAACCCTCTTTCGTGGCTGTTGAGGCCTAAGGGCCTCAAGTTGCGCCT